>OX463244.1:78973158-79525658 GCA_949820135.1 Sylvilagus floridanus
GGACTCAAACCAATGCCCACATGTGATGCTAGCACTGCAGGCCAGGGCTTTAACCCACTGCACCACAGTGCCGTCCCAGAAACTAAATTTTCTCATTGCCAATTAGCAACTCTAATCTTCCTCCCCTTCCTCTGAGCTCCCTTGTCTGAGAGTAGATGGTAAGACCTCCATTTTAGGAGTCTTCTGCCATACTCGGAGGAAGAAACACTGCACAGAGAGGCCAAGAACAACAGGAGCAGATAGCCCTTACTGGTCTACACAGGAAGTCTACTCATATTTTTTCTGCAATGACATTTCCTTAAAAATCCCGAAAGACAGGATTAGAAGAGCTCCTAGACTGAACACATGGAGGTTCCTGGAGGATGGTGCATCTTGAGACAGCAAGGAAGCTCCAGGCTCCCTTCCACACCTCCTGCCTTATGCATCTTTCCATTTGTAACTTCTGTAATTCTTTTTATTTTTTAAACAAATTGGCAAAATAAGTGTTTGCCTGAGTTGTGTGAGCTGCTTGAGTAAATTAATTTAATTAAAGAGGGGGTTGAATTATTTTCATTTTATTTGAAAGGCAAACAGAGAGAAAAAGAAATCTTCCTTCTACTTGTTCACTCTCCAAATGCCCCCAACAACTAGGGCTGGGCCAGTTTGGAGGCAGGTGCCTGGAACTCCAACTGGGTACCCTCTATGGGTGGCGGGGACCCAAACACTTGAGGCATCACCTGCTGTTTCCCAGAGTGCACATTAGTAGGAAGTAGAGTAGTGAAACTTGAAGCAGGCACTCTTATTAGACATGAGTGTCCCAAGTGGCAAATTAACTGCTATGCCACATATCTGGTCCTCTTTTTATCTTTAATACATATAATAATAATGTATCTACAATATCTAACATTTAAATGGCACAAAAAAGCATTTTATAAATAGTATGTCTCATATATATTCACTGATCTGTGGTAACAATAGAGTACCTAAAATGTAATATATTGGAGTGAAATTGACATTTTGAGATTCAGTGATTGTTTATTGCCCTGTCTCTACAATTGAGGAACAGTGTTTTTTTCTTCATACAATTTGTTGAACTCTTTACTTAGTGTAGGGTTAATCTTACGATTATAAAGTAAACTGAGGGGCTGGCGCTGTGGCAAGCGAATAAAGCTGCCGCCTCGGTGCCAGCATTCCATATGGATGCTGGTTCGAATCCCAGCTGCTCCACTTCCAATTCGGCTCTCTGCTATGGCCTGGGAAAGCAGTGGAAGATGGCCAAAGTCCTTGGACCCCTGCACCCAAATGAGAGACCAGGAAGAAGCACCTGACTCCTGGCTTTGGATAGGCGCAGCTCCTATGCAGCCATTTGGAGAGTGAACCAACAGAAAGAAGACATTTCTCTAAGCCTTTCCTTCTCTCTCTGTGTAACTCTGACTTTCAAATAAATAAATAAATCTTTAATGAAAAAGTAAACTGAAAATATATCTTTGAAAAAATTAAGAGAGGGAATAGTAGAGGGAGGAGGAGGAAGGCAGGGAGCGTGGCCAGGAGGGAGGGTAGGGTAGAAAGTATCACTATGGGGCCGGCGCTGTGGCTCACTTGGTTAATCCTCCACCTGCGGCGCCGGCATCCCATATGGGTGCTGGGCTCTAGTCCCAGCTGCTCCTCTTCCAGTCCAGCTCTCTGCTGTGGCCCGGGAAGGCAGTGGAGGATGGCCCAAGTCCTTGGCCCCTGCCCCTGTGTGGGAGACCAGGAGGAAGCACCTGGCTCCTGGCTTTGGATCGGCGCAGCGCGCCGGCCGTAGCAGCCATTTGGGGGGTGAACCAACGGAAGGAAGACCTTTCTCTCTGTCTCTCTCTCTCTCTCTAACTCTGCCTGTCAAAAAAAAAAAAAAAAAAAGAAAAGAAAAGAAAAAGTATCACTATGTTCCTGAAACTGTATATATGAAATCTTAAATTAAAAAATAAATACACAGCTTATACTTAAAAAAATAATATGTCTCTTTTCTATCCCAGACCTCAGTGTTTTTTTTTTTTTAATTTATCTTATTTATGTGAAAGACAGAGTTATAGAGAGAGGTAAAGACAGAAAGAGAGGACTTCCATCTGCTGATTCATTCCTCAAATGGCCAAGACGGCTGGATCTAGGCCAATCTGAAGCCAGGAGCCAGGAGCTACTTCCAGGTCTCCCATGTGAGTGCAGGGGCCCAAAGGCTTGGGCCATCCTCCACTGCTTTTCCAGGCGCATTAGCAGGGAGCTGGACTGGAAGAGGAGCAGCCGAGACTTGAACTGGTGCCCATATGGGATGCTGGTGCTGCAGGCCAGAGCTTTAACCTGCTGTGCCATAGCATCAGCCCCAAGTGTTCTTTTCTACAAGCAACCATCATCAATGTATTTTTGGCTAGCTACTGTATCTTATCGCCACTTATAGACCCCCTTCATTTATTTATTTTTTATTTATTTATTTTTTTGACAGGCAGAGTGGACAGTGAGAGAGTCAGAGAAACAGAGAGAAAGGTCTTCCTTTTGCCATTGGTTCACCCTCCAATGGCCTCCGCGGCCAGCACGCTGCAGCCAGTGCATTGCGCTGATCCGAAGCCAGGAGCCAGGTGCTTCTCCTGGTCTCTCATGGGGTGCAGGGCCCAAGCACTTGGGCCATCCTCCACTGCACTCCCGGGCCACGGCAGAGAGCTGGCCTGGAAGAGGGGCAACCGGGACAGAATCCGGCGCCCCGACTGGGACTAGAACCCGGTGTGCCAGCGCCACAGGCGGAGGATTAGCCTATTGAGCCATGGCGCCGGTCCCCCCTTCATTTATTTTTAAAGGCCCATGACACATATTGCCAAAACACTCTTTGAGAAGGTTGTATTGGTCTACCCTCTAACCAGCAGGATGGAAATGCCCTTTGGTTCATACCTTTCAATAAAAGAGGTATTATTATTTTTAAAACTTTTTATTTATTTATTATTTGAGAGCAAGGGAGAGAGAGAGAGAGAGATTGAGACTCTCCCATCTGCTAGTTCTCTCCCAAATGCCTGCAACAGTCAATGCTGTGCCAGGCTGAAGCCAAGAGCCAGGAACTCTACCTTAGTCTCTCACATAGGAGGCAGGAACCCAAGTACTTGGGCCATCATTTGCTGCTTCCCAGGTAACACATTAGCAGAAATCTAGAATCGTAAGTAGAACTAGGATTTAAATCATGGTACTCTGATATGATATGTATGTGCCCCAAGTGGTACCTTAACTACTGACTTAAATGCCTGGCCCAAGAGATATTGTTTTAAAAACTAGTCTGTCTAATTTGCATATATGAATTCTAACTTTACTAATGTTATATTTTTTACTTTTTTCCCCCTAAGACTTATTTGAAAAGCAGAGTTACATAGAGAGAAGGAGAGACAGAAAGAGAGATCTTCCAACTTTAGCGTTCACTCCCCAGGTGACTTCAACCGCTGAGGCCAGGCTGAAGTCAGTAACCTGAAGCTGCATTTGGGTCTCACATCTGGGTGCAGGGCTCAAACACGTAAGCCATCTTTAGCTACGTTCCCAGGTGCATTAGTAGGGAGCAGGATTGGAAGTGGACCAGCCAGGACTTGAACTGAAACTTTATGGGATGCCAGCACTGGAAGTGGTAGCTTAACTCACTGTATCACAATGCCAAACCCAAAATAATTTTTCATTTTCCTAAGGGGCATTTAGAATTTTTCTATTTTTGTGAACTCTTTATGCCTTTTGCCCATTTCCTGTTACTAACCTGTATGAGCTTTTACAATAAGGGAAGTAATCCCATGTTAAAAATTTTGCTCAGTTTAAAAGTGCTTGAATTTTTTTTTTTTTTTGACAGGCAGAGTGGACAGTGAGAGAGACAGAGAAACAGAGAGAAAGGTCTTCCTTTGCTGTTGGTTCACCCTCCAATGGCCGCTGTGGCCGGCATGCTGCAGCTGGTGCACCGCACTCATCCGATGGCAGGAGCCAGGTGCTTCTCTGGTCTCTCATGGGGTGCAGGGCCCAAGCACTTGGGCCATCCTCCACTGCACTCCCGGGCCACAGCAGAGGGCTGGCCTGGAAGAGGGGCAACCAGGACAGAATCCAGTGCCCTGACCGGGACTAGAACCCGGTGTGCCGGCACCGCAAGGCGGAGGATCAGCCTATTGAGCCGCGGCGCCGGCCTAAAAGTGCTTGAAATTTACTAAGATGTGGCTATCTTGTATAATGTTAGTTGGTGAGGGGTTTAAGAGGATCAGATCAGACTAATCTTTTTCAATTGACTAAGAAGGAAGTTGATGCAAACTGGTGAAGTAACTGGCCTAGGGTCACCAGTTAGTGAAGAGGCTTGAATTAAGACCTGGAGCTTCTGGGCTGGCTTTGTGGCTCAGTGGATTAAGCTGCCACTTCTTCTTCTTCTTCTTCTTTTTTTTTTTTTTAAGATTTATTTATTTATTTGAAAGTCAGAGTTAGCCAGAGGGAGAGAGAAAGAGAATCTTCCATCTACTGGCACACTCCCCAAATGGCTGAAAAGACCCGAGCTGAACCAGCCTCTTCAGCTGCCACTGGTGACACCAGCATCATATATGAGTGCTGGTTTGAATATTGGCTGCTTCACTCCCAATTTGGTTCCCTGCTAATGTGCCTGCAAAGGCAGGGGAAGATGGCTCAAGTACTTGGGCTCCTTCTATCCAAATGGGAGATCCAGATGGAGTTCCAGGTTCCAGGCTCCTGGTTCAGGCTGCTGTGGCATTTGGGAAGCGAACCAGCAAGTTGAAAATCTCTCTCTGTCTTTCCAGTAAGTAAAATCAACTCTGAAAAAGAAAAAAAAAGGGTCCGGAGCATCTCATTCTTTCCTGGATGGATGCGAGGATATCATACCTGGATTCAAACGGATCCTGCTTCTCCAGAGGTCGTACTCTTTTCTTTGTCACTGCCAACTTAGTCAAGTCCACATACTTTGTCTCCCCATTGCTGTAAGTAAACTCAAGAACACTGTTCCATTCTCCCTGCACTCTGCAGACCACAGTGTTGGAGAGGTTGTGCTTTACTTCAGCTGTAACCCTAGAAGCAGGCAGAAAATAAAGATACCTTTAATAGGGAGGTATCACATTTATTTTTTAGGAAAAAATATCTAAGAACATGTTTTCTGGGTCCAGTTAAATCACTTCCATACTTTAGTTTACTCTGTCAGCGTCAAAGTCAGATTCTTAGTAAATACCATTACGGTTTCCTAGATAATTTTTCAAATAATATCAGTTTCACACTTTAGAAAGAAAACTAGGAATCAAATAGACTTCATCACCTTCAATGATCAAAAAGCACATCATGCTACAAGTCTGTTTGAATGCAGCAGGCGTGGGAACTCACAGAACTTAAGTACCTGATCTTAGCTGTTTTGCTAAGAGTTTCTGCGAGTCATTTCATGTCATTTCATGTCATTTCATGCTACTTCTCTGACTCCCCCTTACTTACTTCTTTTCCCTGAAAATGGACCTTGAATGAAATAACTCATGCAGAGATGCCACTAAACACTTATTTTTTTCCGTTTCCTATCCACATGTGCCCAAGGAATGTATTTAGAGCAGCTGTGTGGCAAGAGCAGCCGTGAAGGGAACACGAGCAGGGCTCAGGGATCACGCAGACTAGCAGTGGGCCACGAGCAACTTGCGAAGGAGCCAAGGAGCAGGAAGGGCCTCAGCGCGTGGTTTGGCACAGTCCTCCATGACAGTCTAACCTCGGCAGTACACTTCTCTAAGGGACCAGAAGCAGCAGACTGGAATATCTTCTTTGACAAAATTCCTTCTCTTTTCACAACTCAGATTTACAGAGATGAGATGGCCACGTGTCTAGGTGAGATTGCAAGTTTAAATCCTCATTTTCAAAGGGGGAAAAAAGGTTTTTTTGGATCAAATTCACAGGTCATGTAGATTTTATGTAAATTACATAAAATACAGAATAAGGTGCCCTTGAGATACTTTACAAAAGAGCTGAATCTTAAATCGTGCTCCCTCTCATCTCCAAAATGAAGATAACTGATAAGTGATAAAGCAGTTACTCTCTCACTTTTAAAAACTTGACAAGCCAACCATTTAGATTTTCTAGACACTGTCTCTATAGCTATTTGGAATACTAGAAAACCAATGTAACATTCAATAGAAAAGATTTTATCGACTGAAGTTGAAGACTTTATTAGCTTTGGCTTTCACTAATGATATATAAGAATAATTACATGAAGAGTAATGATATTTTGTGCAGAATTATGGAAGAAGGCCCTATATTTTAGTTACTCAGTACTACAATGTAAGGTACATGCAATAAATTCCTTGAGAATTCAGTGCCAAGAAAAGTTTGTGTCTCTTGAAAATGTGATATGTTCCTTTTATTGGACACTGAGAAGCATGTTCAGCATCACGTTTCTCTTTACACTTTAACAGATGAGCCAGAACTGCATACTACTTTCAGGTACAGCAATCATCAATTCTAGTTTCACAGCATTCCTGTCGTTTTCCACGTTATGTTTATTATAATGACAGATTTTATTCTCAACTATTATATATGAGTTTTTCCTAAAAGCCCTACAAATGCTTTCCAAAAGCAGTACCCTGGATTCTGATAGGTGAAAGCTTCTTGGAGGTATGGCCTTTACTTCTCTGTGTCAAGTATGCAGAAAAATATTGTACACACACGTAATCATCTGCGATGTTGATATTATACCATACACACTGAATATAATCATCTTAAAGTGACTGTGGAAAATGGGACGAGACATGGACCAGAAAATGGAGCCTTATGTAAGTAAGTAGGGTACTTGGCTGCATGGGTGATGGTTGTGGAAAACAAGGGAGTAAGGAAAGACAGGTGGAATATAAACGCAGACAGCAGATAATGTGTCTGCTCCAATTGCAGATAGCAGGAAAAAACTAGGCTACATCTGAGGAGGAAGGCATGAAAGATCCTAGGTATGAAGATCTTCAAAAAGTTTGTGAACAAACGGAATTAAAGGGGAGATTTATTCATTTATTATTTTGAAATCCATGCATAGCATGATGGGCATTTTGCACGGACCTTTCAAACACCCTTCATATGCATGGACTTCAAATTTTTTCTATATTAAAATAAAGTTATCTTTAATTCTATTTTCTTTAAACTTTTTGAAGTAACCTCGTATAGTATTCCATAAAATCAGAGAAGAAAAGGTGTTAAGAATAGCAAAGTCCACTTCTTCTTTTTTTTTTTTTTTTTAGATTTTATTTATTTGAAAGTCAAAATTGCCAGCACCGCGGCTCAATAGGCTAATCCTTCGCCTAGCGGCACTGGCACACCAGGTTCTAATCCCGGTCAGGGCACTGGATTCTGTCCTGGTTGCCCCTCTTCCAGGCCAGCTCTCTGCCGTGGCCCGGGAGTGCAGTGGAGGATGGCCCAAGTGCTTGGGCCCTGCACCCCATGAGAGACCAGGAGAAGCACCTGGCTCCTGGCTTCGGATCAGCACGATGCACCGGCCGCAGCGCGCCGGCCACAGCGGCCATTGGAGGGTGAACCAACAGCAAAGGAAGACCTTTCTCTCTGTTTCTCTGTCTCTCTCACTGTCCACTCTGCCTGTCAAAAAAAAAAAAAAAAAAGTCAAAGTTACAGAGAGAGAGGAGAGGCAGAGAGAGAGAGAGAGAGGTCTTCCATCTGATGGTTCACTCCCCAGATGGCCGCAACATTGGAGCTGTGCCGATCCAAAGCCAGGAGCCAGGAGATTCCTCCAGCTCTCCCACGCGGGTGCAGAGGCCCAAGGTCTTGGGTCATCTTCCACTGCTTTTCCAGGCCACAGCAGAGAGCTGGAATGGAAGAGGAGCAGCCAGGACTAGAACCAGCACCATATAGGTTTTAAAGAAAGATCAAATTGGGGGCCGGTGCTGTGGCGCAGTAGGTTAATCCTCCACCTACAGCACTGGCATCCCATATGGGCACTGGTTCTACTCCCAGCTGCTCCTCTTCCACGTGGCCTGGGGAAGCAGTGGAGGATGGCCCAAGTGCTTGGGCCCCTGCACCCATGTGAGAGACCTGGAAGAAGCTCTTAGCTCCTGGCTTTGGATCAGTGCAGATCTGGCCATTGCGGCCATTTGGGGAGTGAACCAATGGAAGGAAGACCTTTCTCCCTCTCTCACTGTCTGTAACTCTAACTTCTAACTCAAATAAATAAATAGAATATTTTTTTTTAAAAAAGATCAAAAGGGAGGAAGGAAATGAGATCAAAAAGGAGGAAATTTTGGCATTACTTAAAATGATCCTTCCAGAATTAGGGAAGAAGCATGTATAAACATGTGATCGCAAAGAAGACAGACAGACACATTGGAGAAAAGTAGTAGATATAACCCAGTGATAAGAAGACCCAAGGAGTGTGGCCTTGCAGATAGGTAAAGGGTAGGGAGGGATAAAGAAGTCAACTTAAGGGACCGGTGCTGTGGCACAGCGGGTTAATGCACTGGCCTGAAGTGCCGGCATCCCATACGGGCACCAGTTCGAGACCCAGCTGCTCCACTTCCTATCCAGCTCTCTGCTGGCCTGGGAAAGCAGTAGAAGATGGCCCAAGTCCTTGGGCCCCTGAACCCATGTTGGAGACTGGAATAAGCCTCTGGCTCCTGGCTTCAGATTGGCACAGCTCCAGCTGTTGCAGCCAATTGGGGAGTGAACCATCAGATGGAAGACCTCTCTCTCTCTCTCAGCCTCTCCTCTCTCTGTGTAACTCTGACCTTCAAATAAATAAATAAATTTTTTTTTTAAAGAAGTCAACTTACATAAGAAATTCAAAGAAACAAGGTGGTAAATATAATGACTGAGCATTGTTAAAAATGAGGTAACTACTTGAAATCATTAGGAGTTTTTATTTTTTTAAAGATTTGAAGACATGGACTCATCATGCTTCTTCAAGTGTTCCTTATGACCAGATACTTCTAGCCTATCCTGTACTGACAGCTGCCTCACTAGGTGCACACCATAATCAGAATCCCTTTAAAAGCAGAACTGGGCCAGAGACTGTTCATTTGTGAGGAATTCTAGTCTACATTTCATTACCTACTTCATCAGGAAAATTTTACAAGCAAAGTTAGTAATATCATTATTTTTAAAAGTAGATCATAATTTAAAGAATGCTTTGGAAATGAAGTACATATTATTATGGATGTTCCTGGAGACTGTTTTAGGATAAACCTAACATTTCTTTCTTTTTTTTTTTTAAGATTTTATTTATTTATTGGAGAGGTAGAGTTACAGACAGTGAGAGGGAGAGACAGAGGGAAAAGTCTTCCATCTGCTGGTTCATTCCCCAAATGACCGCAACAGTCGGAGCTGGGCTGATCTGAAGCCAGGAGCCAGGAGCTTATTCTAGTCTCCCACATGGTTGCAGGGGCCCAAGCGCTTGGGCCATCTTCTACTGCTTTCCCAGGCCATAGCAGAGAGCTGGATCAGAAGAGGAGCAGCTGGAACTGGAACCGGTACCCACATGGGACGCCGGCGCCGCAGGCGGAGGATTAACCTGCTGTGCCCCAGCGCCAGTCCCATAGCCTAACATTTCTTTTTAACTTTTAATCATTTGTTCTTGTTTCTTCTTTTTCCTTCCCTCTTACCTCTCTCTTCCTCTTTTTTTTTTTTTAATGTTAATTAGAAAGAAAGACAGATGGAGAGAGACCTTCCATCCACCTTCCACCACTTTCCAAGTGCCCACAGCATCCAGAACTTGGCCAGGCTGAAGCCAGAAACTCAGAACTCAATCCAGGTCTCCTTCATGGCTGGTGGGGACCCAAGTACTTGAGCTATCATCTGCTGCCTCCCAGGATATGTATGACCACAGAGCTGGCTCCAGGTGGAGGAATCAGGACCCAAACCAGGCACTCTGATGGGGGTGTGAGCATGGGAAGCAGTGACTTAACTACTGCATGGAATGCCTGCTCCAAAGATGAAGTGTATGAAACAAATAAACAAAAAAGCCACAAATAAAAATCCAACCCCATCCATGTAAAACAAAGCAGAAAAAGAACAGGGAGTTACAACACAAGATTAAAGTGTAGGCATAAGAGTCAGATAGCATTAACATGCTCTTACCGGTGCAGTTTGCCACCATAAAATGGTTTGGTGTGAAAAGTGATGCTGGCTGAATAGCCAGTTTTTGCACAGTTGACACTGACTTTGCCACCCAGTTCTACCCAAGGAACAGTTAAAATGGACCGGGCATAAGCACAAGGCAGAGAAAATGTATACTCTTCTCCATGCTCCAACAGACTGAGGATACCTGAATGTGGAAACATGAGGGGAAGGTGGTTAGCATCTTTTAAAAGAAATACAGCCACAGAAAACCTATAATTTTTTTTTCCTATCTAGTAAATAAACATCATTATTTTGCTTAACTCTCAATTGGGATGAACCAGACTTCACTTCTAAGTGTATTTGGCAGTTCCTGGTAACAGTGACTCAAGGTCACTTTCACTATGACTTTTATCACTTCTTTTTAGTTCATGAGTCCAGCAAATGTCACAGTGGTAACAGTTCAAGAACTCCTTCTAATACTCCTAAAAAATAAAACGTTTGGTCAAGAGTTCAAGGCCACACTACACTGTATCATATTCGGATATGACCAACTAACAACTTTTTCAGCATGTTAGGAGTAACTGGACATCCAATGTTATAAACCATAGACCTTCATGTCAGACAATGTGATGGGAAAGGTGGCTTTCATTCCAGTCAAAGTATATTAAGGAAGAAAAAAATGTAACTATCATAAAAAACTATGGTCATAATAATAGTTTCATTTGCCAAAGTTACTGAAATATTTAAGGTAAAACTTCAATATAGAGATACACGTGGTGCTCTGCAGCATTATTCTGAAGGTGCTTATTTCATATGGAGTCATGCTACGTTACAGATGACTTAAAAACACAGAAAAAGAGGTCTGCATTAACAAGCAATCAATCAATACTAGATAATTAGGAGACATTAAAGGTGTCTGAGCTACACTACTAACCTGTTAAGCTTATTACCTAGTTGAACTAGATATGCATTACTAGTCTGAAGTCTTAGGGCATCGCTCTTTTTTTAGATTTATTTATTTGAAAGGCAGAGTTACAGAGAGAGAGAGAAAGTGAGAGAGAGAGAGAGAGAGAGAGAGAGAGAGAGAGAGAGAGAGAGAGAGAGACTCTTCCATCCACTGGTTCATTCCCCAAATGGCTGACTTGGGCCAGACTGAAGCCAGAAGCCAGGAGCTTCTTCCAGGCCTCCCATGTGGGTGGAGGGACCCAAGTACTTGGGCCATCTTCCACTGCTTTCCTAGGCCATCAGCAGGAAGCTGATCAGAAATGGAGCAGCCAGGATGCAAATTGGCACCCATATGGGATGCGAGCACTGCAGGTGGTGTCTGGGGCCTCTGTCACCCACATGGGAGAACAGGATAGAGTTCCTTGGCTCCTGGCTTTGGCCTGGCCCAGCCCTGGCCATTGTGGCCATCTGCGGAGTGACCAGTGATGGAAGATCTCTCTCTCTCTCCCCATCTTTCACTCTCTCTGTAACTATTTCAAAATAAATAATTTTTTTTAAAAGTTCACACAAAGGAAAACAATAAATTAAGAATTGAACCACTTCATAAAAGGCATGGTTTCAGCTGTAATACACTTATATGTGTATTACATATATATTTTAAGTGTTACTAACACTGTTCTTGAATTGTAGGTTAAAACAAATATTTCTATTACTTTTGTCAGAATAAAGGATCTTACAAATTGAATTTATTGATTTCTAAGAATATAGTTAATAAAAGTATCAATTTTTTTAAAGATTTTTTTTATTTGACAGGTAGAGCTACAGACAGTGATGGGGAGAGACAGAGATAAAGGTTTCCTTCCGTTGGTTCACTCTCCAAATGGCCGCATAGGAGCTGCACCTATTTGAAGCCAGGAGCCAGGTGCTTCCTCCTAGTCTCCCACGCGGGTGCAGGGACCCAAACACTTGGGCCATCCTCCAATGCCTTCCCCGGGCCACAGCAGAGAGCTGGACTGGAAGAGGAGCAACTGGGACTAGAACCTGGTACCCATAATGAAATTCATAGAATTCTAAAATCTCATTTATCAATAATTAAAGAATTTTCCTCCTACTATGAAAACTCATACCTAACAGGAATAAGATGAATTGCTATAAATCTCATTCTCAGATTTCATGTAATTCCTGTTAAGGGTACCAATAGCAATTTAACTTCCAAAAGGCAATTTTTGAAAATATAATAGCACTTAAATAATAAAAAAAGAATTATTATAAATCTCCTTCATGGTTAAAGCATGGTTAAGATATTATTGCTATTCCGCATTTCTTGAGGTATTTCCTTTCTTCAAGTGGAGAGCCCACCACTACCAGCATTGTTTGCTACACAAACTGAGAAGAGTAACTGAGCTTGGGGGGACAGTGTCAGAGAAAGAGGCTGCAAATCTGGCTGTGCCTTAACCTCTGTGACCCTAGCTATGCCCTAGCAACTCTAGACTTCAGTTTTTTCATCTGCAAAATAAAGACATTGCTCAGCGGGAGCCTAGGGCTAATGTTGCAGAGCTTGTAAAAGAAGGCATTAAACTTTCATTTTTTAAAAGATTGATTTATTTTATTTGAAAGGCAGAGTTACAGGGGGAGACAGAGAGACACACAGAGAGAAACAGAGATCTCCCATCCAACGGTTTACTCCACCAAATGGCCACAACAGCTGGGGTTGGGCCAGGCCAAAGCCAGGAGCCAAGAGCTTCTTCCTGGTCTCCCACATGGATGTAGTGGACTTGGAACTTGAGCCATCTTCTGCTGCCTTCCCAGGGGGCATTAGCAGGGAGCTGAATTAGAAATGGAGCAGCAGGAACTCAAATAGGCACCCATATGGGATGCTGGCACTACATGTGGTGGCTTAACCCACTACACCATAACACCGGCCCTGCAAACTTTTTTTTTCAACTAATAACTATACAAATACTTTCTAATGTTTTACAAGTTGTATTAACTTGAAATATTATTCAGAAATTGGTAAGACTAATCATAATAGAAATTAAAAATGAAGAAAACTTCAAAGAAGGGTTAAGTATTTTCTTCACAGCTACAATAACACAATTTGAAAACGTTAGAGGTACAAGCTTAATTAATGATACACTTATGTTCTAAGTTTATGCACTCAGAACAAATTGTTCCTTGCATAGGAGTTTTTCTTTTGCAGAGGTGGGGAACATCCAGCCCTTGGGCTGCATAATGCCTATGAAATTGTTTGGCCTGGCTCTGCCAAGCCAACCACAGTTGAGACTCGAAGTTCAATAAATCTATGGCAGGCTGATTTTCAAGTTGATAATCTTACATGGTTCATGAATGATGTTTTAAACATTCAAATGGTCCTTGGTATAAAAAAATTTCACCACCCCTGTTTTGAAGTTGAAATGGTAGGTTTTTTTTGGTCACTATATTTTCATTAACTCCTCTGATGATTCCTGTGTATGTGTGTGTTTGCGCTTTATATCTTGGCCCCAAACCACTGTACTTCCTCAAATTATTTTTTCCTAACTTTTTGATGAAATAAAGTATGGCAATGCAATTCTGAAATATTCTCAGAGAATATAAAAAAATGTGAGAGTGAAACTGACATAATATGTTTTGATTATGGTTTTTAGCCCTTGTCTGTACTCCTGTGGAATAATGGTCTTTCTACTTTTTACTTGGTGAACATTAAGGCTAGTGGTGCATTAAGCCTGTGATTATAAAGTAAACTGAAATTATGTCACTGCAAAAATGAAAGGAAAAAACTAAAGGAAAAAGGTGGGGGTTAAGAGAGGGAGGAAGAAGACATGGTTATTTCAGAATTGCAGCTATGAAATACATAAAATCTTTTTTCTTTATATTAAAAATTATTTTAAAATCCCATGAATAGCTGCTAAGAAGATATGAGTTATAAGTAATGTTTAACTAGAAGATATTTCCTGATGTGATCTTTAAAATAATGAAAATTTAGAAATAACCTCAAAGTCCTAGTAAAGGAAACTGGTTAAATAAAAGATGGCAAATACATTTCCTATAATATTATAGTCATTAAAACTGACATGAGAAAATGAACAGGGCACTAAACTGGAATCAACCCTACCTTTTATAAAGTACAAATGTATATGCAGTGAAAAAATATCAAATTCTAGCTAAAATTAACCATCTCTGAATAGAGGGACTGGAGGTGATTTTATTTTTCCTTTATATTTTTTTAGCCTTCTAAGTTTTCGAAATAAAAATACTTTACATGGGGTCAGTGCTGTGGTGCAGTGGGTTAAAGACTCTGCCTGGGGCTGGCGCTGTGGCGTAGTGGGTAAAGCCGCAGCCTGCAGTGCCATCACCCATATGGGTGCCAGTTTGAGTCCCAGCTGCTCCACTTCTGATCCAGCTCTCTGCTATGGCCTGGGAAGATGGCCTAAGTCTTTGGACCCCTGCACCCATATGGAGATCAAGAAAAGCTCCTGGCTCCTGGCTTTAGATAGGCATAGCTCTGGGTGTTATGGCCAATTGGGGAGTGAACCAGCGGATGGAAGACCTCTCTCTGCCTCTCTTTCTCTCTCTGTGTAATCCTTTCAAATAAATAAATAAATCTTAAAAAAAAAAAAAAAGCCCCTGCCTGTAGCCCTGGCATCCATATGGGTATCAGTTCAAGTCCCGGCTGCTCCACTTCAAATCCAGCTCCCTGCTAATGCACCTGGGAAAGCAGGGGAGAATGGCCCAAATCCTTGGGCTCCTGCAGGCTTCTTCTGGGAGACCCAGAAGAGGCTCCTGGCTTCTAGCTTTGGATCGGCTCAGCTCCAGCCATTGCAGTCATTTGGGCAGTGAACCAGTGGATGGAAGATTTCTTTCTTTCTCTGTCTTTACCTGTCTCTGCAACTCTGTCTTTCAAATAAATATTAAATAAATACACATCAGAAAAAAAATTTAAAAGGAGAATTTATGTTAATTCATAGATATGCTATCCTTACTCCCCAATGTGCATTCTGCAACACAATAGGAACAAAAACAGCAGTACTCATGTAACATTTCAAACTTAAAATTAATATTGATTTAGCTCCCCCAAATTTAAGATTATTTTTTGGTATTAAAAACTGGAGAACAAGTTTTCTCCTTACCTTCTCCTACCATTGTCACGCCAATGGACATGCCTAAGAATTTGCTCTTGGTCCAGACATGCGCATTTACACACATCTTCCTTTCTGCACATTCTGCATAAAATCCTGAGACTGGCGGGTGATGGGAAACCTGCTCAGCAACAAATCTGACTGTGTAATAGTCCGATCCCACCTGGCTCAAAGACTCCTCTGCCAGAGGTGCGTGATTGGTGACTGTCTGAGTGCCAGCACTGCTGGAAACGCTGGATGCAACCTCGCTTCTCGGCATCCTCCAGGAACAGTGAAACGTTTCTCCGATGATGGGATTGTACGGTTTCTTAGCAATGGCGCCCTTACGGCCTTCATGAAATGAGGTAAGGTAGTACTCAACAAAGCGAATCATTCTGTCCTCGGCTGTGGCTCCATTAGTGATGGCTATGAATAGGTCGGGATGAGACATAAAGTCTGCATACATTTCCAGCAGGGACCGCTTCTCTAGGATAAATGTAGGAAGCACCACCTAAAAGAACAACAAAAATCATTAACAGGGAAAATGTAATTCATACTTTGGACAAGTATTATTTTTTCTTTTAATACTGATTTATTTATTTGACAGGCAGAAGGACAGAGAGAGAGGGAGACACACACACACACAAATAGAGAAAATCTTCTACCCTCTGGTTCACTCCCCACATGGCTAAACAGACAGGTCTGGGCCAGGCTGCAGCCAGGAGGCAGGAACTGCATTCTGCCTCCTACATGGGTGGCAGGGGTCCCATCTTCCACTGACTTCCTTGGCAGCAGGAAGCTGAATCAGAAGTAGAGAAGCCATGGCTAGAACCTGTCCTCAGACATGGGATACTGGCATGGCAAGCTGCAGCTTGACCAGTTGCACCATAATGTCAACTCCTGGACAAATAGCCTTCTCTCTCTAAAAACGGTTCAAGGGGTGGGAGTTTGGTGCAGTGGTTAAGTTACCACTTCCCAAATGGGAAGTGGAACCAAGAGTCTTGGTTACTCTGCTCTGGATTCAGCTTCCTGCTACTGTGCACTCTGGGGGACAACAGGTGGTGGCTTCAGTACTTGGGTCCCTGTCACCCACATGGGATACATGGACTGAATTTCTGACTCCTGGCTTTGGCCTGATCTTGCCCTGTCTGTTGCAGAGGGGAGAGTGAACCAGTGAACAGAAGATCTGTGTTTGTATGTATGTGTGTGCATCTCCCTGCCACTTAAATAAAACAAGAATAAATTTTTAAAAATAATAAAAACATTTCATCCTAGATGGGTGTTAAAAACGAAGTTACCAAGACAAAGTGTTTAGTCCCATTAAAAACAGTATGTTGGGGCAGCATTTGGCCAAGTGGTTAAGATGCTAGGGGTTTTATTTCTGGCTCTGGCTCCTGATTCCAGCACTGGTGATGGCTCATGGCTCAAGCAGCTGTGTTCCTGTCATCTATGTGGGAGACTGGGACTGAGTTCCTGGTTCTTGGTTTCAGTCTGCTCAATCCCAGCCATTGCAGACATTCACAGAGTGAACTGGTGAGTGGGAGCACCTTCTCTGACTCTCAAATAAACTTGGGAAATAAAAGTGCTTAACCAAGGAGGACCCTAATTTAGTCCCTTCCATCACCAACAAGTGAATAGGGGGCTGCATCTGTGAAGAGGACAACAGTGCTGTCATCTGGTTCTGGCTGCACAAAGGCGAGACCCAGCGATGCCCTAACTGTGGAACCCAATATAAGCTGGTGCCTCACCAGTTGGCCCACTGAGCCCCTGTGCTAACTTAATCAGAATGTGCTGTGAGGTTTCTTCTTCCCAATAAAGATTAGCCATTGTATTGGCTCCTCCTCCCAAAAAAAAAAAAAAAAAAAAAAAGGAAATGGAGCCTACCTAAGTGGTTAAGACTAAACACAAACATTCAGAACATCAGGAGGATCAGGTAGAATGAATAATAATAAAATAATTAATAAAGCCTCAAACTTACAGATCAGCTAAAAGTATTACCAGGGAACGGAGTTAAAACTCAAATAAATATTGGCTATGCATTCTCTCCTTTCCCACAGTGAAAATAAGCTATAGGGGCAGGCTTTTGTCTTAGTAGCCAAGATGCCACTGGGGAAGCCCTCATCCCATAAACAGTGTCTGGATTCAAGTTCCAGCTCCACTCCCTGTTCCAGCTTTCAGGCAAATGTGTACCCTGAGAGGCAGTAGTGACGGCTCAAGTAGTCGGTCTCCCTGTCTTGTGGGAGACTTGGATTGAGTTCACATCTCCTAGCTTTGCCCTGACCCAGCTCTAGCTGTTGTAAGCATTGAACCAGCAGATGAAAGATGTCTCTTTGTTTTTGCCTTAGTGAAAATTTAAGTAAAATTTAAAATAAACTATGACTGATCAACATATAATATAAAGGCAGAAAAAGCCACTTACTGAGAATATACTAAACATATCACAGATATCAAAGCAAAAACTGAAACCTATATTTAATTTTAAGCACAGGAGAACCATTCCAAAAAGAACATTTTGATGCCTACAGCCAGGTAAATGTAAGGAAGAGCCGGACTTTTAAGAGCTGGAGAGGCACTACAAAATGGTCCAACTCTGAGCAAGTATATAGGTAACAGCTCTCAAGAGCCCTAAGAGATTCATATTCATTAGGTCTAGTAATTATTCTTCCAGGAATCCATCCTTAAGAAAATACACAATAGGGGGCCAGCGCTGTGGTGCAGCGGGTTAATGCCCTGGCCTGAAGCTCCAGCATCCCATATGGGCACTGGTTCAAGACCCGGCTGCTCCACTTCTGCTCTCTGCTGTGGCTTGGGAAAGCAGTAGAAGATGACCTGAATCCTTGGGCCCCTGCACCACGTGGGAGACTCGGAGGAAGCTCCTGGCTCATGGTTTCAGATCGGCGCAGCTCCGGCCGTTGCGGCCAACTGGGGAGTGAACCATTGGATGGAAGACCTCTCTCTCTCTGCCTCTCCTCTGTGTAACTCTGACTTTCAAGTAAAATAGATAAATCTTAAAAAAAAGAAAAAATAGGAATGAAGGAAAAGGAATGTGAAAGAATAAAACAATTTACATTTTAAACTAGGATTCTAGATAATCATGGAGCTTTCACATCATGGACTACTCCAATCATTTTAAAATATGATTTTGAAGATGATGCAAATAACACAGAAGATACCAGGTGGGTGCAGGTGCAGGCGAAGGACTGAATACATGCATCTTAATTTCACTGTCTACTTAAATCTATTAAAATTACCTTATAAATTTCATAGACAAAACCAGAGATATCAGGAGAGAAGGCCAAAACCAACAAAATTTGGGCCCCTGCACCTATGTGAGAGACCCAGAAGAAGCTCCTATCTCCTGGCTTCAGATCAGTGCGGCTCCAGCCATTGTGGCCAGTTGGGGAGTGAACCAGTGAACGGAAGACTTCTCTCTTTCTCTGTCTCTCCTTCTCTCTCTGTGTAACTCTGACTTTCAACTAAATAAATAAATCTTTAAAAAAAAAAAAAAAAGAAATAGAATTGAAGGAAACAGAATCCTCACAGGAGGAAAATAAAAATCTTCAGAAATCTAAGACACACAAAACACAGGTGCTATTTTTCAAAAAGAAAATTCAGAAAACTTGAAAATACGGCAGCCAAAATTAAAATTCAGAAGGGTTAGAAGATAAAGGTGACGGGCAGATGCTTGGCCTAGCTGTTAAGAAGCCGGCTGAGATGTCAGGATCCCCTTTTGGATTGCCTGGGTTTGAGCCCCAGTTTTGCTCCCAACTCCAGCTTCCTGTTAACGTGTACCCTGGGAAGCAGCAGTGATGATGGCTCCAGGGGTTGGGTCCCTGCCGCTCATGAGGCAGACTCGGATTGGGCCTCTGTTTCCAGGCTTCAGCTCAGCCTAGGGAAAGGAAGCAGTGAATGGGAGTTCTCTTTTCTTCTTTCTTTTAAAAAAGATTTTTTTATTTAAGAGGCAAAGTGACAGAGGAGACACAGATATATTGAAAGAAAGAGAGAGAGAGAGAGAGATAGAAAGAGTGGGAGAGAGAGGAAGAGAGAGATCTTCCAACTGTTGGTTTGCTCCCCAAATGGCTACAATAGCCAGATTTGGGCCAGGCCGAAGTCAGGAGCCAGGAACTCTATCCTGGTCTCTCGTGGGTGCCAGGGGCCCAAGTACTCAGGCCATCTGCTGCTGCTTTCCCGGCCACATTAGCAGGAAGCTGGATTGGAAGTGGAACAACTGAGACTTGAATTGGCACACATATGGGATGCAGGTTTGCAAACAACAGCTTAATCTGTTGCACCACAAAGCTGGCTCTGGGAGCTCTCTTTCTATGTCTGTCTCTCTGCCTCTTTCTGCCTCTGAAATAATGAAACTTTTAATAAAAGAAGATGAAGGAGAGGAAATATCCAAAAACACAGAAGAGAAAAAGACAGAAACTAGAAGATTAGACCAGGAAGTCTAATGGCCATCTAATAATGTTTCAGAGAAAGTAAGAAAAAAAAATCGAAGAAAATCAGCAATAAAGCAGTTCAAGGAAATTTCAGGAAACTGAAAATAATGAGTTATCACACTGAAAAGGCCCACAAAGTACCCAGAGATAACGGGTACAAAAAACTTACACCAAAACTGACATTTCCCTATATAAAAATATGACAGAGATCTTGCCAAACAGTTGCAGAGAGAAAAACAAAGTAGGTCTCACTCACACACAACAAAGAAGATCTCACTCACACACACACACACACACACACACACACACACATCAGAATGGCTTTAATCTTTTCACCAGAACCCTGTAGCAAGAAGGCAATGTTCTAAAGGAAAAATTTTTACAAATTACAAATTCTGTTGTAACTAGCAATCCAACCCGAGGGCTAAATAAACAAACATTTCAGACGTATGTTTTCATATCTGCTTCCAACATACCTTTCTCAGAAATGAAAGGAGGATGTGCTCCAACAAAATGAGAGGCAACCAAGAAAGAAGAATAAGATATGGTGAATAGAGCTAGCACAGGAGAAAGGGGAAGAAATCCTGGTCGACCACAGTGATGTGATTCCCGGAGACAAACACATTGGAGGCTGTCATCTTTTCCAACCTGAGGATGGAATGCTCTAGTGAAATCATCCCAGTAAGATCTCTCTTCATCTATGCTGACCCATCTACTGACAAAGTTGTCTTCCCCACAGCTCAGAAACAGAGAATGGACTAGAACACACGCACGCCAATTAGTAACACCTGTGTCCAAATGCCCACCCTGAGGGTTATGTTTTGTCAGAGTGATGGAATGACAGGAGATTTCTTTTATTTCTTAAAATTTACTGTGAAGTGTCTAACTTGCTCATTTTATCCCATTATTTTTAAAGGAACAAAATGAACAGTGGGAGAAATGTGTATTACTTATTGACAACCTGAAGCCTGGAACCATGGCCATCTTCTTCACTGCTGTCCAAGAACCAAGCACAGGGTCTGGAGTATACCAGGAGCTCAGTGAACACTTGCTCAGTCAGTACTGTTGTTAGATACAAGATAGTGTGACAACAGTTTAGCTACCAAGATCTTTGATAGGACTTGAAAAGTACCACTCCTTTAACTGTTATATGAATGTTGACAATCTGTAGTTAACACTGATGTTACAGACATCTATAGATAACGTTTTCATTACCAGGGCACAAATGTGGGAAGTTACATTATGTCTAGTCATTCATACCAAGAGAGCTTTCCATCAGGATTATCACAACACACTCTTCTCAAATGTTCTTACACCTCATACAACTCAACACTGCTCTTATGCCTTCTAATCCTAAGTCTACACAGGGACAACAAACACCATACTCACTGCAATAGCAAACGACTACTCATCTTAACCAATATCACAACTAGCAATCTTCTCTGAATCATTAATATGAAAATAGTCTACAACAGAAATGATCCCTAGTTGAAGTACTGAAGTTAGATAAAACATAACAGGCTAGTGAGTTTTCTTATTAATTTTGTCCTTTTTTTTTTTTTTTTTTTGACAGGCAGAGTGGACAGTGAGAGAGAGACAGAGAGAAAAGTCTTCCTTTTGCCATTGGTTCACCCTCTAATGGCCACTCTGGCCGGCGCGCTGTGGCTGGCACATCACACTAATTTGAAGCCAGGAGCCAGGTGCTTCTCCTGGTCTCCCATGCAGGTGCAGGGCCCAAGCACCTAGGCCATCCTCCACTGCACTCCCTGGCCACAGCAGAGGGCTGGCCTGGAAGAGGGGCAACCGGGACAGAATCCGGCACCCCGACTGAGACTAGAACCCGGTGTGCTGGCGCCGCAGGCGGAGGATTAGCCTATTGAGCCGCAGCACCGGCTCCTATTAATTTCTAAACTGCCTGCTTTTTAGTAGGCTTTTAATTCAGTCCACTCACTTTGTAAATAATTTATTTATTTATTTATTTGAAAGAGCTGCAGAGAGAGAGGGAAAGACAGAAAGAGATCTTTCATCCACTGGTTTACTCCCCAAATGGCTGCAATGACCAGGCATGGGCCAGGTAGAGGCTAGGAGCCAGGAGCCAGGAGCTTTAGCCTGGTCTCCCACGTGGATGCAGGGGCCCAAGCACTTGGGCCATCTTATGCTGCTTTCCTAGGCCATAGCAGAGAGCTGGATCAGAAGTGGAACAGCCAGGACCTGAAATGGTGCCCACCATGGGCAGACAGAAGCTTAACCTACTGCACCAGAGCACCAGCCCCCACCTATAATAAAACACAGTAAACAAACGTAATGAAATGTGTTCAACATAATAGTTATAGTCCTGACCTAACAGTCTATATCACCAGCTCATCCCATTACTTACCCTTGTTAAATCCATGCCCAGCTTAAGCTGGGACAAAAGATGTAGGATAACGCTGCGTTGCTCTTCCACAGCCCCCAGGTCATCTTCCTTGTTGTCTCCTGTATCCTCTATCTCATCATCTGCATTTATTTCTTCAGGTTCCTTGATGTAAAACAAAGCAAAAACCTCATGTCATGTGTATTTATTAATATCTATGGAATAAAAGCATGAATACTAGACATGAAGACATTTATATAGGGCCTAGATACATTAAAAGTTGGGCAAAAATCTGAAAATATGAGGATCTTCAAAAAGTTCATGGAAAACACATAATATGAAAAACTATGCATAGTTTCAAAACTTTTTGGTACCAAAATAAACTTCATTTGGCCATGGAATAAATTTCCTTTAAAAAGGTCAATCCTGCAGATACTGAGTATATTGTGGTTCCATCACATATGGCACACATGTGTACACTAGTGAAAGCAGGAATTTTCCGAATGTCTCAGCTGAGTCTCAGGAGTTGACTACTCCCCAGTGCATCAACACTACCTATAAGTGAAATTCAAGCTGCTTTTTTTCTCGACTCAAACCAGTGCTCTGATATGGGAATGCTGGCGTCACAGGTGGGAGCTTAGCCTGTTATGCCACAATGCTGGCCCAAATTCAAGCTATTTTGAGAATATTATTTTTAATTTTAATATTACTGCTTTTAAAAATATACATAGTTATTTATTTGAAAGTATTACAAAGATACAAGGAGAGACAGAGACAGAGACAGAGATCTTCCATCTGCTGGTTAACTCCCCAGACTTGTGAATGGCTCCACAATTCTCTTGCTATTTAGGTTTAAAAACCTGGAGTCATTTTGATCTAGCCAATTATGGGTCCAACTGATTTTTCCTTTGAAATGTACATTATCTATTGTTTTCTTTCCATTTCCACAGCCTTCTAGTCATACTTCAACCTCAAGTCCTAATGTTAAACATATCACATCTTTCCCCATGTTCAGGACCCTATTCTCTATTAGAGTAAGACTAAGTTCCGGGGCTGGCGCTGTGGCGTAGCGGATAAAGCCATTACATGCAGTGCCAGCATCCCATATGGGTGCCGGTTCAAGTCCCAGCTGCTCCTCTTCCAATCCAGCTTTCTGCTATGGCCTGGGAAAGCAGCAGAAGATGGCCCAAGTCCTTGGGCCCCTGCACCTGCATGGGAAGACTGGGAAGAACCTCCTGGCTTCTGATCGGCACAGCTCCGACCATTGCACCCAATTGGGGAGTGAATCAGTGGACAGAAGACCTCTCCTTCTCTCTCTGTGTAACTCTGACTTTTAAATAAATAAATAAATCTTAAAAAAAAAAAAAAGAATGCTGCTTCATATCAGCATCTCTTTGTTTTGGTTATATGTATTATGCTATGAGCAAGTAGTCTTGTCAGTCAAAGAACTATGTCTTCTATTTTCTGCTTCTCCTTCAACTCCTAACTTAATTAATACTTGTGACCCTTTTTTATTCTTTTAAAGATTTGTTTTTATTTATTTGAAAGGCAGAGTTAGAGAGAGAGAGAGAGAGAGAGAGAGAGAGAGAGATCTTCCATGTACTGGTTCACTACCCAAATGGCAACAATGACCAGGACTAGGCCAGGCTGAAGCCAGGAGCCAGGATCCAGGACTCCCACGTGGGTGCAGGGGTCCAAGCACTTGAGTTATCTTCCACTGCTTTCCCAGGTGCATTAGCAAGGAGCTGGATGGGAAGTGGAGCAGCTGGGACTCAAATGGTGGCCGTATGGAATGCCAGGGCTACAGGCAGAGGCATTACCTGGTATTCCACAGTGCCAGCCCCACCTGTAAAATTTTTGATTCTACAAATGAGCTAGTCAAAAGGCTACTGAGAAAAAAACATTTCATCCTTCTTTTTTCTCCTTCCCTGCCCACCCCATCTCCATTGCCTGCCTCATAAAGCCAAAACCTTTGCCAGCAATGGAAGTCCCTGTGTTACATACTTCTCTTAAGAGGTATTTTATTGGGGCCAGTGCTGTGGCGTAGTGGGTGAAGCCATTGCCTGCAGGGCTGGCATCCCATATGGGCACTGGTTTGAGTCTTGGCTGCTCAACTTCCAATCCAACTCTCTACTATGGCCTGGGGAAGCAGTAGAAGATAGCCCAAGTCCTTGGGCCCTTGCACCTGTGTGGGAGAACTGGAAGAAGCTCCTGGCTCCTGGCTTCGGACTGGTTCAGCTCTGGCCATTGCAGCCATTTGGGGAATGAACTAGCAAATGGAAGTCTTTTCTCTCTCTCTGCCTCTGCCTCTCTGTAACTCTACCTTTCAAATAAATAAATAAATCTTTTTTAAAAGTAGTATTTTACTGGGGGGCCAGCACTGTGCCATAGATTATGCTGCCACCTCCAATCAGTATCCCATGTGGGTACCCGTTTTGAGTCTCGGCTGCTCCACTTAAGATTCAGCTCCCTGTTTGCATGCCTGGGAAAGCAGTGGAAGATGGCCCCAGTGCTTGCTCTACTGCACCCACATGGGAGACCTGGAAGAAGATCCTGACTCCGTCATTTTGAAAGTGAATTAGTGGATGAAATATCTCTGTCTCTGTCTCTTCCTCTCTCTCTGTAGCTCTGCCTTTCAATTAAAGAAATAGAGCTTTTTTTTTAAAAAAGGAAGTATTTTATTTTATTTATTTATTTTTTTGACAGGCAGAGTGGACAGTGAGAGAGAGAGATACAGAGAGAAAGGTCTTCCGTTGCCGTTGGTTCACCCTCCAATGGCTGCCGCTGAAGGCGCGCTGCGGCCGGCGCACCGCGCTCGTCCGATGGCAGGAGCCAGGAGCCAGGTGCTTTTCCTGGTCTCCCCATGGGGTGCAGGGCCCAAGCACCTGGGCCATCCTCCACTGCACTCCTGGGCCACAGCAGAGGGCTGGCCTGGAAGAGGGGCAACCGGGACAGAATCCGGTGCCCCGACCGGGACTAGAACCCGGTGTGCCGGCGCCGCAAGGTGGAGGATTAGCCTGTTGAGCCACGGCGCCGGCCAGTATTTTATAATATATTATAATATATAAACAACCATAAACTGCATTACTCTTGACTGAGCAATTCTATTTGGAATCTAATCTAAAAAATAATCCAAAGAAAGGGGAGGGGGAAAAAACCAATAAACAAGATAATATGGTGTTATGTATAATGACAAAAATAAATAACAGATATTCAAAAATAGCCCATTTCAACATTTACAACTTTAATTGCAAAAGTCAGAACAAAATAGAAAAATGTTCATGAGAGAGCTGAGTAAAAGAGCTTAGGAAGAGGGGCCAGCACAGTGGTACAATGGGTTAAGTCTGTCTGCAGCGCTAGCATCCATGTGGGTGCTGGTTCAAATCCCAGCTGCTCCACTTCTGATCCAGTGCTCTGCTAATGTGCCTGGGAAAGCAGCAGATGATGGTCAAGTGTTTGGGCCCCTGCACCCACACAGGAGACCTGGAAGAAGCGCCTGACTTCTGGCCATTGTGGCTATTTGAGGAGTGAACCAGCATATGGAAGATCTCTTTCTTTCTCTCCTTCTCCCTCTGTAATTCTGACATTCAAATAAATAAATAAATCTAAAAAAAGAGCTTATGAAACGATATAATTATATGACCATAAAAATAACAGACATGAACACAAAAGACAAAAAGAGCACTATGACAGTCTACAGTGGTAGATCTATAATAGAACATGCTTCAGTTTCTGACAAATATAGAATAATACTCAACAAAAACATTAAACCTGAGGCTATGCCAATTTTATTTTATTTTATTGTTTGTCAGACAGAGTTAGACAGTGAGAGAGAGAGTTATAGACAGTGAGAGAGAGACAGAGAGATAGGTCTTCCCTCCATTGGTTCACTCCCCTAATGGCCGCTACAGCTGGCGCTGCACTGATCCGAAGCCAGGAGCTGGGTACTTCCTCCTGGTCTCCCATGTGGGTGCAGGGCCCAAGCACTTGGGCCATCCTCCACTGCACTCCCGGGCCACAGCAGAGAGCTGGACTGGAAGAGGAACAACCGGGACTAGTACCCAGTGCCCCAACCAGGACTAGAACCTGGGGTGCTAGCGCCACAGGTGGAAGATTAGCCAAGTGAGCCATGGCGCTGGCCTATGCCAATTTTTTAAATAGAGTAATATTTGAAGCTGGTTTTATAAAATGTTCATTATCCAAACGACTAAATAGTAAACTATAAGTTTATAGACTTCATAGTAAACAATATTAAGATAATGGGTTGAGAAATGTAAGAGAGACACACTATGCAAATAATCTTATTAGAAAAAGTGTTTTCTAGCAAAAGAAATGTAAACTCAGCTTTTGGAACACATTTCTATGAAACAAAAGTAAAAAGCACACGATTTAACCTGGAAAACACAACATGCACAGGTTTAACACAGGAGACCCTTTCCATAGCAGAGCAACAATGCTGAGAACAGGAAAGAGGGTTACTCCAGTGTTAGGCTGACTGGCATGCCCTGACCTTTTTCAGTAATTCCTTAGGTTTCACATAAAATCTCTATTTTCATATTACCTTACCCTTGTTAACAGTCCAGATTCTGCAGCAGACTGTTCCTCTGGGACTGCCACTGGCTTGCTCTGCTCAGCTGGAAAAGGCTGCTCAGCTCCATTTCTATAGTGGTTTGATAAAGGTATCTTTGGTTCTAACCACTCGATTGTCGTTCCTGATGAAGTAAGAGAAAACTTTCGCTGAAAGTTGCTCATAATCTGGAAAGTTCAGCAGATGTGGGTTTTATTAAAGAATTCTGTTTTTGAGTCTACACGACTACAAGCAATTCAACCTGTTAAGAGATCCTGCAAGACAGTCACTTGTATCTCATTAGCATGAGCACCATGATTGGGTATTTTACACCACAGCAACTTGCAACCTGAAATTAGACACGATTTAAAAGAGATCAACCCTGAATAGGACTGAATTCACTTCTTGAGCAAGTCTGAATCCTGACATGTATTCCCAACCTCACAGCTGATCTGCTGTCCCCCCGTATGAACTCTGTTCCTCTAGAGATCAATTAGGCTTTAAGGGGTCACAAGTATAAGAGGAGGTAGGGACTGTCAAACAGTAAAACCTGCTTCAGTTTGGGATTGAACCATATTCTCAGCAGCAATTTGCTAATCAATCAAAATAACCCCTTGGATCTAATGCAAGAATTGCAAATACGTGTTCTTCTTTTCTATCATAAAGAGTCCCATATAACTTTTAAACTGAAAGACTCTTCTGCTGAATAAATAACTGACCTAGTGAAAGACAATGGGCACATTGAGAGACTGTCATCTTTCTCAGCTAATGACTCACGCGTCTCTTGTTACCCTCAACTAGTTTTACAAAGTGGATTCTATGCCTAATCAATAATGGAAAATGTTCCATTTGATTGCAGAGACTGATCTAGGTTTCACAGAAGCTAGGCTACAGAGGACTGTACACAGCATGCTCAGAATACTGCAGCAGAAATTTAAAAACAAAACCACATGCTTTGGTAGTTTGTAACAGAAGAGCACACTTCAGTAGAGGGATAAATTGCAAATCTCCACCAGGCTAACAGAACATTTTGACTTGTTCAGTCTCACTTGGCACAAGGGGGAGTTCATGACCCAGTGAATGCCTTGGGTAAGTTTTTGGGGACTGTTTTAAAATTCTTTTTTTTTTTTTTTTGACAGGCAGAGTGGACAGTGAGAGAGAGAGACAGACAGAAAGGTCTTCCTTTTTGCCGTTGGTTCACCCTCCAATGGCCGCCGCGGACGGCGCGCTGCGGCCGGCGCACCGCGCTCCTCCGATGGCAGGAGCCAGGAGCCAGGTGCTTTTCCTGGTCTCCCCATGGGGTGCAGGGCCCAAGCACCTGGGCCATCCTCCACTGCACTCCCGGGCCACAGCAGAGGGCTGGCCTGGAAGAGGGGCAACCGGGACAGAATCCGGCGCCCCGACCGGGACTAGAACCCGGTGTGCTGGCGCCGCAAGGCGGAGGATTAGCCTGTTGAGCCACGGCGCCGGCCGACTGTTTTAAAATTCTAAAGAAATTAAAACATTTTGTTCCTACTTTAAAATGTTTATTTTTAATATCAATATCCAGACATCTTCTAAATATAAAACTCACATAGATGATAAACTTAAAAGTGCTGCTTCAAGAGATCACTCAACTGACTGGAAATTACAACAAAGCCATACATTTTTCAAGTTTCCATTTATTTGAAAGAGTAATACAGAAAGACTGAGATGGAGACCTTCCATCTGCTGGTTGACTCCCTGATGCCGGCAAAAACAGGGGCCAGTAACTCCTTTTGGATCTCTCATGTTGGTGGCAGGGACCCAAGTACTGGGCTATCATCTGCTGCCCCCTACGGTGCACACCAGTGGAAAGCTGGATTGGAAGCTACCAGGTACTCTGATAGAGGATGTGGCTTCCCAAGTGCATCTTACTCTGCTACCTACAACATCTGCCCCACAAAAATATTCATCAAACTAATCATTTGCTCTCAGGCTCCCTCTAAGTCAATAATCACTACTGGGGCCGGTGCTGTGGCGCAGCGAGTTAACACCCTGGCCTGAAGCGCTGGCATCCCATATGGGTGCCAGTTTGAGTTCCGGCTGATCCTCTTCCAATCCAGCTCTCTGCTATGGCCTGGGAAAGCAGTGAAAGATGGCCCAAGTGCTTGGGCCCCTGCATCCACGTGGGAGACCTGGAAGAGGCTCCTGACTCCTGGCTTCAGATCGGCGCAGCTCCAGCAGTTGCGGCCATTTGGGGAGTGAACCAGTGGATGGAAGACCTCTCTCTCTGTCTCTACCTCACTCTGTGACTCTGTCTTTCAAATAAATAAAATAGATCTTTTAAAAAAAATAATCAGTACTGAGTCCTTGGATAACATAATTAAGACCTTATGGGACTAATTTGAATTAAGACTTCATTTTTCTTATCTCAAAATTTAAATGGGAAAGTAATTAAGCTCTGCTCTTCACAGCTATATTGAGAATTAATCTCAAATGACTTAATAATAAATTTCTAAAGACCTAATTTGGAAAATATGTAATTTATATGGAGAATTACCAATGTCAGTTGGTCCCAAATAACCACAAATTTTACTTAAAAAAATGATATGACAAATAACTTTCACATTAAACACTTCTGTGAAGTTTACAATGTGTTTTATTTCTGTAATTTAAAAAAAATCCAGGTTTGTATTGTACATGTTTCTGTAATTATGAAGGAAACATTTAAAAACAAGACTATGGGGAGAGGTAATGGGCCTAGTGGTTAAAATCGCACTTGGGATGACTGCATCCCACATTGGAGCACTTGGGTTCAAGCCCTGGCTCCACTCCAGATCTTAGTTTTGTGCTAATCCACACCCTGAGAGATAGCAGGTGATGGCTCAAGTGCTTGGGTCTCTGCCAGCCAAGTGTGAGACAAGCACTGAGTTCCAGGCTTCTAGATTCAGTCACGTTCAGCCTTAGCTGTTGTGGGCATTGGGGAATGAACCAGAAAATGAGAGATTTCTGTCTATCTCTTTCTTATTCCCCATTTGCCTGCTCTGTCTCTCTGTGTCTCACAAATAAATTAAAAAAAAAAAATTTTTAAAGATTGTGCATTAATTTAAGCCAACCAAATGAAATTTCTAAGAATTTTAAAAATTACATTGTGTTTAATTTGTTGAACATACAGTATCTAGCACATTGCTATCTGTTATACTTTAAAAAATTAACATAAAATAGAAACAAACTCTCTTTAATTTCACTGACAAAATTATTACCTGCACCAGAATCAACCCAAACTTCATATCCCAGAATAATTCATCCAATGTTCAAGCTGAGGGAATAGTTAAGTAAACTTAAGAACAGAGGCCAGTGCTGTGGTACAGCAGGTTAAGTTTCCATCTGCAGTGCCAGGATCCCATATGGGTGCCAGTTCGAGTCCTGGCTGCTCCACTTCTGATCTAGCCAACTGTTAATGCACCTGGGAAAGCAGTGGGAGGTGGCCCAAGTGCTTTGGTCCCTGCACCCAAGTGGGAGACCCAGAAGAAGCTCCTGGTTTCTGGCTTCAGCTTGGCCCAACCCTGACCATGGTGGCCATTTGGGGAGTGGACCAGCGAATGGAAGACCTCTCTCTCTCTGCTTCTGCCTCGCTGTAACTCTACCTTTTAAATTAATAAATAAATCTTTAAAAAAAAAACCCTAAAGTACATGTGTCCTCTCAAAGTAATATAAAGCAGCCAATAAAATTATGTTTATCAAAAGCAAGTAATAAATAGAAAAATACTCTTGACCTTCAGTGATAAAATGTAAGATGTAAACTTATGCAGAAATTCTCTAATAATGATAGGGTAAAATAAATAAAAACTAAGAATAAAAGAGAAAATACTGAGGGAAAGAAATACACTAAAATATGAACACTGGCAGTTTCTTGTTAGTAGGACAGTTCAGGTTTTTTGTTTCTTCTTTTAACTGTATGGTAGTTCCTAAATTTTCTACAATGAGTGTGTTGCTTTATAACAGGAAGAAATTTATACTGGACTACCTACAATTCCTACAAGGCACTTATCCTCATTTACCATCCACACGATACATGTTCTTCCACCTCTTTAAGTGTCTTCTCCCCTACCTCTCACTCCTAAACTAATTAGTAGTTTCTCAGTGGCTTTCCTGGACCTTTCTCTTTCTTTCTTTCTTTTTTTTTTTTTTTTCTTACTTATATAGTTAAAAGGCAGAGTTACAAAGAGATAAAGTGAGAGAGAGAGAGTATCTTCCATCTACTGGCTCATTCCCTAAATGGCAGCTAGAGCTGGGCCAATCCAAAGCTAGGAGCCAGGAGCTTCTTCCAGGTGTCCTACGTGGGTGCAGGGGCCCAAGCACTTGTGTCATCTTACACTGCTTTCCCAGGCACATTAGCAGAGAGCTGGAATGGAAGAGGAGCAGCTGGGACTCAAACTGGCACCCATGTGGGATGCTGGTGTCGCAGGTGCCAGCTTTACTTGCTAACACACAACACTGGTCCCCAGGACCCTTTCTCGAAGAGTCATCTGTCCATTCATCTATTCTCACACAGTACTTTGTTCTTACTGCTATTGGCATTTTATATATTACTTTATGTTACTATTTACATTTTTTTTTTATTTTTGACAGGCAGAGTGGACAGTGAGAGAGAGAGATACAGAGAGAAAGGTCTTCCTTTTACCGTTGGTTCACCCTCCAATGGCCGCTGTGGCCGGCGCACCGCAATGATCCGAAGCTGGGAGCCAAGTGCTTCTCCTGGTCTCCCATGGGGTGCAGGGCCCAAGTACTTGGGCTATCCTCCACTGCACTCCCGGGCCACAGCAGAGAGCTGGACTGAAAGAGGGGCAACCGGGACAGAATCCCGCACCCCAACCGGGACTGGAACCCGGTGTACCAGCGCCACAGGCGGAGGATTAGCCTATTGAGCCACGGCGCCGGCACTATTTACATATTTCTTTCCCAACCAGGTTATGAATACTTTAAGAGGAACATGCATAACTGAGTGGTCTCTTTAATAGTGCCCTCAACTGTCCCTCCAGTTGTCATTGGCTTGAAATGACATGAGGATGAGATCCACACTATACCCATCTGACTATGGAAAACTTTTTCTTGATCACAGACTCATTTTTTTTTAAAGCCCTTCTTTCACAAGTAAAGGGAATTAATTGGAAAAGACAACAAAGAATTGTTGTGAAATACTAAGTTACCACTACTTTTTTTTTTTTTTGGACAGGCAGAGTTAGACAATGAGAGAGAGAAAGGTCTTCCTTCCATTGATTCACCCCCCAAATGGCCATTATGGCTGGTGTGCTGCACCAATCTGAAGCCAGGAGCCAGGTGCTTCCTCCTGGTCTCCCATGTGAGTATAGGACCCAAGCACTTGGGCCATCCTCCACTGCCTTCCCAGGCCACAGCAGAGAGCTGGACTGGAAGAAGAGCAACCGGGACAGAATCCGGCACCCCAACTGGGACTAGAACCCGGGGTACTGGCTCCGCAGGAGGAGGATTAGCCAAGTGAGCCGCGGCGCCGGCCTAAGTTACCACTATTAATACAATGTGATAAGCTTGTGCATCTCAGTATAGAAGGACTCATCTTTTTTTACTCCAATGTAATACTATTCTTTTTCCCCAAACAATTAATTTCAATAGTAGGTGCTTTCAAATACAGCCATACACATAATTTTTTTCAAACGAAAAGGTGGCAATTAGTAGGGGGCTGACCAAAATTCAAGAAATGATCGCAATGTTTCCACTCTGGTTAACTGGATGGGCAAATAGATAAGTGACACCTCCAATTCCAACAGAAATATATCAGATGAGGTTTTGAGATCTGTTTTGACATGTTGAGTTTGAAGTCTAAAGGACTATTCAATAATAGGCCTAAATTCAGTTTAGATTCAAAAAAAGACACAACTATCAAGAATCTGTACGCTATTAGTGTGATAATTAGAAACCTAGAGATTCACTGGTTTTTAGCTTTCTTTAGTTAAGATTTTCTGGAGTTAGAATTTACAACAACAAGTATAATCCTTCTAACGTTTGAGTCCTCGGTATTATGTCCTACCTTTAATCTATAACTTACCTGCAGGCAATGAGCCCTTCTGATGTGACGCATGCTGCAACTGGAGAATGTGAAAGCAGTCATTCAAGCAGTTCATAGTTGCCATGGAAGTAGCTTTGAGCATTAAGAGATCCTGGTCCAAGGAACTAAGATGGCCAGAAGCAGGAAGACATTCAATCCGTCTAATTAAATCTCTTTGTTGTCCTTCAGCGTGAGACATCATCTAAGGAAAATAACAATTGTGTGTGTCCCATTCATAATTTCTATACATGTAAAATTTTTTTAACTTTTAAGAAACACCAAGAAAAAGAGAGGCAGAGATGCAGACAGAGCTTACTTCTACTTGTTGGTTCATGTCCCAAAAGCCCACAATGGCCAGGGCTGGACCAGGTCGAAACCAGGAGCCAGGAACTCAAACCAGGTCTCCCACATGGTGTAGGGACCTAACTACTTGAGCTATCACCTGATGCCTCACAGAGTGCACATTAGCAATAAGCTGAAATAGAGCGCAGAGCCAGGACTTGAACTCAGGCATTCTGATATATAATGCAGGCATCCCAACCAGTATCTTAACTGCTAGGCTAAATGCCCACCTTTCTAAGACAATTTATAGGACTTATTAGTTTAGAAATCTAGTTTAAATTTGTTTAGCTATTTTCAATTAGTGAGCATTTGACATATTTTTCTACAGAGCAGAAGACTGTGACCTTAAACAGTTATACATTTTCTGGAAGCAAACATGGTCAAAAGACTCACTATTTTTCAATTAACGGTATAAATTTATAAAGTCATCAGAAAACCTACCCCAGAACACTTTTAACAGCACTCTTAACTGGGGGCCAGCGTTGCATAGCATATTAAGTCACTACCTATGATGACAGCATCTGATGACTGCCAGTTCGCGTCCCAGATACTCCACTTTTAATCCAACTCCCTGCTAAGGCACCTGGGAAAGCAGTAGACGATGGCCCTAGTGCTTAGACCCGTACCACCACATGGGAGACCATGGTGGAATTTCAGGTTGTTGGCTTCAGCCTGGCCCAGCCATACTGGATGCAGCCATTTGGGCAGCAGATGGAAAAGCTACCTCTCTCTCTCTCTCTCTCTCCTCTCTCTAACTCTGCCTTTCAGATAAATCAATACAAACTATTTTAAAATTAGCATCAAAGGTATCATTACAAAGTAAACTGATTTTCTGCTGGGCTCTCTACTTTCTTCTCATACTTGAATCTACATTGTGAACATGGTTTTAAAACTTGTTTATCTGCTACCTTTTTCTAACTTTACTTTCTGGTTCCTTTTAGCAGATTACAAAGCCAAGAACTAGATAAAAGATTTTTGAGGCTGAAGAGTTTAATACATCCTGCTTTGATTAGGTGTCCTACCTACTTTTTTTAACAGAGCAATTTAATAAGGATGACTGGTGAGCAACTAAATTTTTAAACTGAAAACTGAATTTATGAAGCTTAATTACTTTCAGTTGCGAGCAGAAGGTTCTCAGAGTGCCCATCCTTTAGACATTAACTTAATTCACATAGAAATTCTATACTGCAGACTCTTCTAGCTTTCAGAGGCTCTGTTCCAGATTATTTTTAATACAGTTTGACTAGTGAGAGATGCAAAATAATCCCACCATTCAAATTAACTGTGCCATACATGAAACAGTCCCTGGAAACAGTTAAGGATTCAAAACCTTCACAGAAAAAAAAAGTTTAAAAATGATAATGTGGGGGCTGGCACTGTGGTGTAGTGGGTAAAGCCACCACCTGCAGTGCCGGCATCCCATATGGGTGCTGGTTCAAGACCCAGCTGCTCCACTTTCGATCCAGCTTTCTGCTACAGCCTGGGAAAACAGTAGAAGATGGCCTGAGTCCTTGGGCCCCTGCACCTGTGTGGGAGACTGGGAAGAAGCTCCTGGCTTCAGATTGGTGCAGCTCCAGCTGTTGCATCCAATTGGGAGTGAACCATCAGATGGAAGACTCTCTCTCTGCCTCTGCTTCTCTCTCTGTGTAACTCTGACTTTCAAATAAATAAATAAGTCTTAAAAAAAAAAAAAGAGAAAGAGAATGTGGTCATAATGACCTATAGAGAAATATGGCTAGAAGGCTATCTAGGTAGAGATATTTATACATGCACATATATGTGTGTCTCATGTATACGTACATATTTTGTATATAAATTTGGGGACTAACTCCCAATAATCCAAACTTAATGAATAGGTACTTTCATACACACTTTGGACTATAGCTTGAAATGTCTCCTAGAACTGAACAAATATAATCCATGACCCAACAATTGAACTCAGGTTTATTAACTCTAAAATGGATAAAAACTATTATAGTGTATTCATACAGTGAATATTATATGGCAAAAAAAGGAACAGTTACACTAGACATTATAAGTAAATTTCAAATACATAAGAAGCCATACCTAAAGCAGTATATGCTGTATGATTCCAATTTTAGAAATTTCAAAAAAAGACAAAACATTTCTATGGCATTAGAAAGCAGAATAGTGAGGATGGGTATAGTGACAGAGAGGTCTAAAAGGGTATTCTAAGGTGTTGGAAACATTTAATTTCTTGATCCAGGAAGTGACATCAATATTTTGAATTCAAATAACATTTTGAAAAAGATTTTATTTAATTAAAAAAAAAAAAAAACGGGGCCAGTGTTTATACAGTGGTGAAGTTGCTCTTGGATGCCTACATCCCATCTCAGAGTACCAGGGCCAAGTCCTAGCTACTCCACTTCCAACCCAGATTCTTGCTAATGCACAGCCTAGGAGGCAGTAGATGACAGCTTGGGTACTTGGTCCCTGATACTCATGTGGGAACCCAGATTTGAGTTCCAGGCTCCACGGCTGTTGCAGACATTTGGGGAATGAACCAGCAGGTGGAAGATCTCTGTTTCTTTCTCTCTCTCTCTCTCTCTGGTTTTCAAATAAAATCAAACAAAAAACGTTTATTTAAAAAGATACAATAAGAGATATCCTTACTTGCATATTTGTTTATAATCTGTTATAAGCTGATCAAATTTGAATATGGGGGAAATATCACGCTTAAGATACTCAGGACTCCTGTGTTTCAACTGTCTCACTTACTAGACTGAGTGTCTTGGCTACTCTCAGGGCATAGCACAATACCAGCAAGAAGCATGCACTGAATAACAGAATCCTAGTAAACAGTAAATACTAAAATAGATTTTTGTAACCAAGTTGTATTCAAGCCCAAGAAGACACTATTGCCAAGAATCAATAGTTTTTGCCAGCTGTTACCTAACACTGGATCTAGCCACAGACTTTGATTAAAATGTTCCTTTCAAACCCACTCTAAATGATATCTTTGCATTATAATATCACAAACCTGGCCATTTCTAGAACAAGAATTTTCAGTTAGCTCTAAAGAACCCTATGGGATTTGTTTCAGAGGGTCTGTGAAGTATGAACTATTTTTATAATTATTTTCAGGAGTTATCTACATCTACATTATGATGACATATATCTTGACGATGCAAAAGCAATGACAGCTAAAACTACTGGACCATTAGTGAGAATAAAGGTGGTGGCACCAACTCTACCAGTCATCTATATTCTTCATTGCCACATGCTCAAAGGAGAAAAAAAGCTAGTTTTGTTGAACAATATTCTTGAAAATGTAGAAAAATATCATTAGGCTTACTATATATTGGCGTTTTTTTCAAGATTTATTTATTTATTTGAAAGAGTTACAGAAGGGGGAAGTCAAAGAGAAGGGGAAAGGAAGGAAGGAAGGGAGGCAGGGAAGAAAGAAAAGAAAAAAGAAGAGGAAAGAAAAGAGAAAGAGAGAGAGAAAGAAAGAGGGGGAGAAGGGAAGGGGAAGGGAGGGAATCCTCCATCTACTAGTTTACTCTCCAGATGGCTACAATGGCCAGGGCTGGCTCAGGCTGAAGCCAGGAGCCAAGAGCTTCTTCCAGGTCTTCCATGTGATAGCAGGTGCTCAAGCATTTGGACCATCTTCCATTGCTTTTCCTAGCCCATTAGCAGGGAGCTGGATTGGAAGTGGAACAGCCAGGACTCAAACCAGCATCTATACGGGATGCCAGCATTGCAGGCAGTGGATTTACCTACCGTACTATTTTGCAACAATGCCAGCCCCTATAACTTGATTCATGTGTAGACATTTTGGAAGTAGTCTATGTGAAAAAAGGATTTACACATAAAGCATTTCCACTGCATGCCAAAGGTACAGAGGTTGCTTAGAGGAAAAGCACTTGTGCGACTGAGTTACAAGCTGAACTAGCTTTTGCTCTTCGAAGATCACGAGTCTAATATGAAAAAATGACTGAGGCCGGCGCCGTAGCTCAATAGGCTAATCCTCAGCCTTGAGGCGCTGGCACACTGGGTTCTAGTCCCCATCGGGGCACCGGATTCTGTCTCGGTTGCCCCTCTTCCAGGCCAGCTCTCTGCTGTGGCCCAGGAGTGCAGTGGAGGATGGCCCAAGTCCTTGGGCCCCTGTACCCGCGTGGGAGACCCAGAAGCAGCTCCTGGTTCCTGGCTTCGAATTGGCATAGCTCCAGTCATTGTGGCCAACTGGGGAGTGAACCATCGGATGGAAGACTCCTCTCTCTCTGACTCTCTTCTCTCTCTGTATAACTCTTAATTTCAAACAAACAAACAAACAAACAAATAAATCTTTTTTTTTTTAAAGAAACTACCAGTTGTCTGGGGGCAGCATTATGGTGCCAGTTCTAGTCCCAGTTGCACTGCTTCTGATTCAGCTCCCTGTTAATGCACCTATGAAAGCAGCAAAAGATGGTCCAAGTGCTTGGGACCCTGCACCCATGTGATAGACCTGGATGGAGTTTCAAGCTCCTGGCTTTGGCCTGGCCCGATGCTGCCACCATTTGGGGAGTGAACAAGCAGATAGAAGATCCTACTTTCTCTCCTCTCTAATTGCTTTTCTGGTAAATTAATTAATTAATAAATTAATCTTTTAAAAAAGAACGAGCGGCCAGCACTGTGGCTTAAAGCCCCGGCCTTTAGTGCCGGCGTCCCATATGGGCGCCAGTTCGAGTCCCGGCTGTTCTACTTCCAATCCTGCTCTCTGCTATGGCCTAGGAAAGCGGAAGATGGCCCAAGTCCTTGGGCCTCTGCACCCACATGGGAGACTTAGAAGAAGCTCCTGGTTTTGGATTAGCACAGCTCTGGCCATTGTGGTCATTTGAGGAATGAACCAGAGGATAGAAAACCTTTCTCTCTCTCTGGCTCTACCACTTTCTATAACTCTGTCTTTCAAATAAACAAAATAAATCTTGAAAAAAAAAAGGAAAGAAAGAAACTACCAACTGTCAAGTTTTGGTACAATACCAAAGAATAGTCTCTTTATTTAAAATGTTATTAAAACGTTCCTCCTGGGCCAGCATTGTCATGTAGTGAGCAGAGTCGATGCCCATATCTCATTTGGTTGCCAGTTTGCGTGCCAACTGCTCCTCTTCCTATCCAGCTCACTGCTAATGCACCTGGGAACAGCAGTGGAGGATGGCCCAATTGCTTGGGCCCCTGCACCCACATGGGAGACCTGGTAGAAGCTCCTGGCTCCTGGCTTCAGCCTGGCTCTGCTCTGGCCATTGTGGCCATCAGGGGAGTGAACCAATAGTTGGAAGATCTCTTTCTGCCTTTTCCTCTCTCTGTAACGCCAACTTTCAAAGAAATAAATACATCTTTAAAAAAATTCCTCCTTTTTCCATTCACATTATCTCTGTGAAGGCAAATTTTCAACACTTATTTAAACTAAAAGTATAAATTGAAATAGTTTGAGTGCAGAAGCAGATGTGATAATCCTACTGTGTTCTATTAAGCCAGACATTGAAGGGATTGCAAAAATGTAAAACAAAATTAGGCCTGCGCCATGGTTCACTAATCCTCTGCCTGCGGCACCAGCACCCCGGGTACTAGTCCCGGTTGCTCCTCTTCCAGTCCAGCTCTCTGCTGTGGCCCTGGAAGGGAGTGGAGGATGGCCCAGGTCCTTGGGCCTTGCACCCGCATGGGAGACTGGGAAGAAGTACCCGGCTCCTGACTCTGGATCGGTGCAGTGCCGGCCGTAGTGGCCATTTAGGGGGTGAACCAATGGAAGGAAGACCTTTCTCTCTGTCTCTCTCTCACTGTCTATAACTCTCTCTCTGTCTCTCTCTCTCTCACTGTCTAACTCTGCCTGGCAAAAAAAATAATAATAATAATAATTAAAAAAATAAGTCTGCTCTTTCCAACAGTTACTTTGTTTCAGAAAAAGATCATTGTTAAACATAGAAACACATTACATTGTCTCATGCAATAAACTTAATAACTTTCATTTAAAAATAAAACAAACATGTTTTTAAGTTTCTCAGTTTTGATTTCCAGTAAGGTAAATATCAATAAATTTAACTTATACAAAACAAAAGTCCTTAATAATTTTAAGAACGAAAGGGGTCCTGAGACCAGAGCTTCAGAATTGCTACCTAGAAAATAGGACAGCTTGATATTAAAATTTCTTGGAAAAGAAACAGGATTTACACAGTCTCAAAGTATCTCTCCAAGATATTTATTAATTACAAAGGGAATGATTTTTCCCTACAGTGGAAAAATCTAGAAGTCACCTTAAGCAAGTGATCAAGGTCAATCTCACTAATAAGTAATAGTAACATCATGAACTCCTTGAAAGGGGGTACTGAGAATACAGCATCTTTTCCATAATGTTCGTTATCAAAATGTAAAATCTCATTTAAGTCATAAAAAAATCAGATAAACCCAAATTTGGTAATATTCAAAAAGTAAATGGTAAAAAATAAATGATTAATAATCTCCCAAAGCGTCAGGGCCATGAAAGACAAGGAAAGACTAAAGAATAATTACTGCTTAGAAGAGACTAAGAAATAATCACTAGGGGCAGGCACTTAGTTTGCAGTTAAGATGCTGCTTAGGACGCCTACATCCCCTATCAGAGTGCCTGGGTTCGAAACCCAGCTCAGTTTCCTCCTCCAGCTTCCTGCTCCGCAGATGCTGGGAGGCAGGAGTGATAGTTCTGGTGGTTGGACCCTGCCACCAGGTAGGAGACCTAGACTGAGTTCCCAGCTACCAGCTTTGGCACCCAGCCTGGCTCCGGCCATTGCCAACAATTGAATAATGAACTAGCAGACGGGAACACACCCTTTCTGCCTCTCAAATAAATAAAAAAAGTAGATTAACTAATTAAAAATAAACAAAATAATAAATGAATAAATAAAAGTAAAAAGATCAGTCACTTATTTGGTTATACAGCCCTCCCATTAGTCTTTAATAGACCTTTTGATCATAAATTTCATTATCGAAGGAGTATGTATCTTTACTTAAGAACTGAAAAAAAATGAAAAACTAAGTGTGTCTGCTACATAGTTGACAAACATGAGACACAGAATACTATATATTAATCAGGGTATCTTTCTTATTTAAAAATTATCTGCATACCAGATGGGAAATAATGAAGACCAGGGAAGATACAAACAATATTTAAAAATAGAAATCATTTTGTGCATTTTAACTTTACTTCAATTCAAACTTACTTCTCTGACTTCCACAAGATGGTCTGGAGGTAAGTGTGCTCTTTTGCTCACTGACTGCAGTTTGGAATGTCCAACATTAAAAAAAGAAATGGCATTTTGACTCGGTCTCCTCTGGGATATAGGAGAATTACCACTAGATGCAAGCGAGAAGCTCCGTGACTTCAGAGGAGGATTATTCTGTTAGACAAAGAAAATAATTACCTTTTAAAATGTAGGCTCGCTACCCGTACATTTGAGTCTTATACATGGATACTTTTAAAACTTGGTATGGGGCTGTCAGGGCACAGTGGGTTAAGCTACTGCTTGAGACACCTGTGTCCCACCTACTCTGCTTCTGATCTAACTCCCTGCTAATGTGCCTGGGGAACAAAGATGATGGCTCAAGTACCTGAGTTCCTGCCATCCACGTGGGAGACCTGGATGGAGTTCCTGACCGCTGGCTTCAGCCTGGCAGAGCCCGTGATTACAGTCTTTGGGGAATAAACCATCAGACAAAAGCTCTCTCTCCCTCTCTTTCTTTATCTCTGTCACTCTGCTTTTCAAATTAAAAAAAAAAAAATTTAGAAAAAATAAAACTACAAATGGTTGACTTTTTCATTAAAAAAAAAAAATTAGGGGCCAGCATCGTGGCATAGCTGGTTAAACCACTACCTGCAACACCAGCATCATATATTGGGGCACTAGTACCAACAACTCCACTTCTGATCCAGCTCCCTGCTAATGTCTGGGAAAGTAGTGAAAGATGGCCCAAGTGCATGGGACCCTGCCACCCATGTGGGGGATCCAGATGGAGTTCCTGGCTGCTGGCTTCAGCCTGGTCCAGTTTAGCCATTCCGGCTACCTGGGGAGTCAAACAGCAGATAGAAAATATCTCTCTTTTTCTCTCTCTCTGTCACCCTGCCTTTCAAATAAATAAAAACAAAATATTTAAGAAACATAATAATAAAATATAACAACATCATATATTAATATATTATATATTATAATAAATAAAAACAAAATAATAAAATATTTAAGAAAAATCATAATAAAATAAAACAAAATAAATTCCAATTAGGGGTGAGCATTGTGGCACATCCAGTTAGGCTGCTGCTTGGCATGCTCAGAATTTTGGTTCAAGTTCTGGCTACTCCACTTCTGATGCAGCTTCCTGTCAGTGTGCTTCAGAAAGCAGTGGCCCAAGTTCCTGAGTTCCTGCCACCCATGTGGGAGACGTGGATGGAGTTCTGGGGAAGTTCCCAGCTTCAGCCTGGCCAACGTTTGGAGAGTGAACCAGTAAATGGAAGATCTCTGTCTCTCCCTCTCTCTGTTACTCTGCCTTTCAAATAAATACATTAATCTTTTTTGACAAATTAATTGGGCTGCTGTTATGGTTTACTGGGTTAAGCTACTGCCTGCAATGCCAGCATCCCATATGGGTACCAGTTAAATTCCCAACTGCTCTACCTCCAATCCAGCTCCCTGATAACGTGCCTGGAAAAGCAGCGGAAGATAGCCCAAGTGCTTGGGCCCTTGCATCCATGTGGGAGACCGAGAGAAGTTCCTGGCACCTGGTTTTAGTTTGGCTCAGCCCTGGCTATTGCAGCTAAATTTGAGGAGTGAACCAGCAAATGGAAGACCTCGCCTCCCCAACTCTGTCTTTCAAATAAAGTAAATACAAATCTTAAAAAAATTAAATTGGCCGGCGCCGTGGCTCAACAGGCTAATCCTCCACCTTGCGGCGCCGGCACACCGGGTTCTAGTCCCGGTCGGGGCACTGGATTCTGTCCCGGTTGCCCCTCTTCCAGGCCAGCCCTCTGCTGTGGCCCAGGAGTAGAGTGGAGGATGGTCCAAGTGCTTGGGCCCTGCGCCCGCATGGGAGACCAGGAAAAAGCACCCAGCACCTGGCTCCTGCCATTGGATCAGCGCGGTACGCCGGCCGCAGCGCGCCGACCGCGGCAGCCATTGGAGGGTGAACCAATGGCAAAGGAAGACCTTTCTCTCTGTCTCTCTCTCTCACTGTCCACTCTGCCTGTCAAAAAAAAAAAAAAATTAAATTAACCTCATAATTGACTAAAAAAAGATGTTCCTGAAGATAATAAAATTTAAGATAATTAAGGTTCAAGTATTTCTTTTTCTTTCTTTCTTTCTTTTTTTTTTTTTACTTATTTATTTGACAGGTAGAGTTATAGACAGTGAGAGACAGAGAGAAAGGTCTTCCTTCCGTTGGTTCACTCCTCAAATGGCCGCCATGGCCGGCGCTGCACCAATCCGAAGCCAGGTGCCAGGTGCTTTTCCTGGTCTCCCATGGGGTGCAGGGCCCAAGCACTTGGGCCATCCTCCACTGCACTCCCAGGCCACAGCAGAGAGCTGGACTGGAAGAAGAGCAACCGGGACTAGAACCTGGTGCCCTTATGGGATGCTGGCACCGCAGGAAGAGGATTAACCAAGTGAGCCATGGTGCCAGCCCCAAGGTTCAAGTATTTCACAATTGCAATTTAAAAAATTAATTTCCAATTTTTTGCTACCAAAGAATGCTTCTCACATTTTACAATTAGGATAATAAAAATTTTCTAATTTCAGATTTTAAATTTCATAACTCAAAAAATGTCCTCAACAATATGCAACATAATATATTTTTTAATATAATATACAAGTATCCTTTGGAAGAAAACAGTACTTTCTGAACAGGTCATCAAAGAAGGAGGTACCTTTCTCTGAAGGGAGGAGAGAACTACTTTGACTATGACCTTGTCTGAGTAAGATCAGAGTCAGTGAACTCAAAAGGCCTCCTTACCCTTGGCAACTCATGACAAGAGCCTAGAGTGATTTCTGACACCATAAACAAGAGTGCCAATTTGTTAAGTCAACAACAGGAGTCACTGTGCACTTACTCCTCATGTAGGATCTCTCTCCTAAATGTGCTGTACATTGTGATTTAATACTATAACTAGTACTCAAACAGTATTTTACACTTAGTGTTTCTTTGTGGGTGCAAACTGTGGAAATCTTTACTTAATATATGCTAAATTGATCTTCTGTATGTATATAAAGATAACTGAAAATGAATCTTGATGTGAATGGAAGAGGAGAGGGGACGGGAGAGGGGAGGGTTGCGGGTGGGAGGGAAGTTATGGGGGGGAAAAAGCCATTATAATCCATAAGCTGTACTTTGGAAACTTATATTCAATAAACAAAAGTTAAAAAAAAAAAAAAAGAAAACAGTCCTTTCTGATCATTGTCAATGACTTAAATTCTGCAGTATAAGAACAGCCCTTATGTCAGATATCTTGAAGACTATAGGCCCAAATTACGAACAATTTTTTAAAAATATTTATTTATTTATTTATTTGAAAGGCAGAAATACAGAGAGAGAGAGAAACAGAGAGACAGAGAGATCTTCCATCCACTGGTTCAGTCCCCAGAAGGTTACAACAGCCACAGCTGGGGGAGGCCGAGGCTAGGAGCCAGAAGCCTCCTTTGGGACTCCCATTGGGGTAGAGGGGCCCCTACACTTGGGCAGTCTTACACTGCTTTCCCAGGTGCATTTGCAAGGAGCTGGATGGGAAGTAGAATAGCTGAGACTCAAATCAGCACATATACGGAATGCTGGCATTGTAGCAAGAAGCCCAACCCTCTATGCCACAGCACTCTCACCAGTATTAACAATTTTTTAAAATTCATTTGGGGGGGGGGGAACATACCAGGAAGAATAAAAAATTAATAGAAATCAAGCTATCATGTGGGTATGGAATCTTTTAAATATGCCACCCATATATCACCTTTTTTTTTATTGGACATCTCTAGTCTAAGATTTCAAGTAATTGACTTCTTTTCACTTTAAAAAATAATAATAATAAAAACTCCAAAGAAGATATACAAAGGGCTGATCAAAAAATATATGACAAGATGCTCAATATGGCTAGTCTCTAGGGAAATGAAATCAAAACCACAGTAATATTCCAGCTTAAACCCATTAAGTTTGCAAGAGCAATAATTTTTTTAAAGGACAGCAAGTGTGGATGAGAATACAGAGAAACTGCAACCCTCAGACATCATGGGTGAGGATGTAAAATGGCGTGACTGCTTTGGAAAACAGTAGTTCCTCAAAAATTTAAATACAGAACTACCAGAGGAACCAGTAATTCCACTCCTAAATAAATACATAAAAACTTGAACACAAATGTTCAAAGAATATTATCCATAATATCTATAAAATAAAAACAACCCAAATATCTACCAACTGGTGAACTGATAAACAAAATGTGGTATATCTACTCAACAGAATATTACTCAGCCTTAAGAAAAGAATATTGGGGCTGGTGCTGTGGTGTAGCGGGTAAAGCCGCCATCTTTAGTGCTGGCATCCCATATGGGCGCTAGTTTGAGAACCAGCTGCTCCACTTCTGATCCAGCTCTCTGCTGTGGTCTGGGAAAGCGGTATAGGATGGCCCAAATCCTTGGCCCCTACATCCACATGGGGGACCCTGAAGGAGCTTCTGGCTCCTGGCTTCAGATTGGCCCAGCTCTGGCAGTTGCGACCATTTGGAGAGTGAAACAGAGGGTGGAAGATCTCTCTGCCTCTCTGTAACTCTGCCTTCCAAATAAATAATCTTTAAAAAAAAAAAAGAATATTTACTGGGCTGGCATTGTAGCACAGTGGAATAAAGCCTCTACTTGTGATGCCAGTACCCATATCACAGCATTAGTTTGAGTACCAGCTACTTTGCTTTCAATCCTGCTTCCTGCTGTGCCTGGGAGGCAGTGGAAGATGGCCCATGCACTTGAGCCCCTATTACCCACATGGGAGACCCAGGTGGAATTCCTGACTCCTGGCTTCAGCCTGGCCCAGCCCCAGCAGCTGTGGCCATTTGAGGAAAGAATCAGCAGATGGGACATCTCAGTCACTCTGCCTTTCAAATAAATAAATAAATGAATACATGCAATATCATGGATGAACCTTAGAAACAGCAGGTGAATGAAAGCAGACACAACAAACCACATATTATATGATTCCATTTGTATGACATGCCCAGAATACAACACATGAAAACAGAAATTAGTGTTGGCCAGGGACTTGGTAAAGAGAGATTAGTTACTGCTAGAGAGTATGAGTTTTGTGGGTGGGGGTAACGAAAATGTTCTGGAATTAGATAGTGACAATGGTTGCACAACTTTGTGAATATACTAAAAACTATAGAGTTATATACCTTAAAAAAGTGGATGTCATGGTACATGAATAATAACTCAATTTAAAAATACAAAACAATAAAAAACTTTCTTCCCGGGGGCCGGCGCTGTGGCATAGTGGGTAAAGCCACCACCTGAAGTACCAGCATCCCAAATGGGCACTGGTTTGAGTCCCAGCTGCTCTACTTCCAATCCAGCTCTCTGCTATGGCCTGGGAAAGCAGTAGAAGATGGCCCAAGTCCTTGGGCCCCTACACTTGTGTGGGAAGACCTAGAAGAAGCTCCTGGCTCCTGGCTTTGGATTGGCACAGCTCTGGCCATTGCGACCAATTGAGGAGTGAACCAGTGGATGGAAGACCTCTCTCTCTCTGCCTCTCCTTCTCTCTCTCTGTAACTCTGACTTTCAAATAAATAAATAAATCTTGCAAAAAAATTACCACTTTGATTTAAAAAAAAAAAAACTTTCTTTCCTTCCCTTCCTATGGTTTGGATACTGTTTAAGTGCCACCCTCAAAAATTCACATGCTGCAAGTTTGGTCCTCAGTGTGGTGTTGTGGAGGTGGTAGGACCTTTACCAGGCAGAGCCCAGGGGAAAGTAATTAGGTCACTGGTGGGGTGCTGTCTTCAGAAGGGATTCATAGAGTTCTCATGGGACCCTGGCTGGTTAGTTCTCCAGGAGTGAGTTGCTGTAGAAAGAGAAAATCTGGCCCTTCTCTATGCTGTGGCCCAGAGTCATCCTGTGGTCTCTTCCACCTGCGCTCCTGCCACTGTGATGCATCACCCCCAAGGCCTGATGGGGCTGCCCTATCTCGGATTTCCAGTCTCCTAAACCATGAGCTAAATAAGCACCTTTTCTTTATAAATTATCCAGCCTCAGGTATTTTGTTATGACAACAGGAAATAGACTAAGACACTCACATTTGTGCATTAATATCATATATAAATCCACATTACCTTTCCAATAGCTTCAGTGTGATGTTGTGTACATATCTGAAGTCTGCTAACCCAATGCTGTCGCTCTTTAGCATCTGTGGCTGGTAAAAAGAATGTAAAAATTATTTACTTGTATAGTTCTTTCATGGATATGAGTGCCTACAGCATAACACTGAAAAGCAGAGATTGGACCTACTCCCTCTAAAGCAAATGTCCCTGCCTAGGGGAGGTAGGCAAAAGGCCAAAGCATCAACCTTGTTAGGGTACACAGTAGTTGGATGTGGACATTTCAAAAGGAGGGTAAATTCCACGCAGCTATGTGAGGATGAGACTGATATATCTTAAATCTCTCATAATAACATGCTCTTGTTTGAAGAAATAAGGGAGGAGCATTGTTGCACAGTGCGGTAAGGCCACCACTTGGGGTACCTGGATCTCATATCAGAGTACTGATTCAGTGCTGACTGCTCTGCTTCAGATCCACCTTCTGGCTAATGCATCCTGGGAGGCTCAAGTACTTGGGCCCCTGCCACTCATGGGGAAGACCCAAATGCAGCTCTGGGCTGTAGGCTTTGGCCTGGCCCAGCACTGGCTGTTGCAAGCATTTGGGAAGTGAACCAGTAGATAGATGATCTCTGTCTATTGCTCTGCCTGTCAAGTAGATGAGAATAAATAAACATTTTTTTTAAAATAAATAAACAGCTTCTGTTAAGGATTTGATGTATAATCAACAAATGCTATTGCAGCATGTTCAGTAGGATTAGCTTATTTCATTTTATTCATTAAAAACTCAAATTTTTACACGAATTAAATTCATCCATAGAAGTTACACTTTATTTTAATGAATATGAACATTTTAATAAATTTTAATATGGATATTAATCACTAGAAACTGCAAAGAGGACATACAAACTAAATAAACTGAAGAGGCAAAATACATGTTTACAGCAGACATAAGAAGTCTACGTATTTTACATTTTTCAGGCATCAGGGTTTCCCCTTCACACACTTTTTGAGGGTTCAATCCTAAGCAGACTTGTTCATTAATTCTCTCAAGAAAAGTAATTTATTGAAACAGATTTTAAAAATTCTCAAAGCAGTTTCAAGATTTAGTACAGTGTGTTTACTTACTGATGACAATAGTTAGTATTTCCCGAACCCAAATGAGACACCAGCTTCTCAAAGAAGGAAGGAAATAGAGTATCAGTTCTTATATCTCAGTCGTACCTCTGAGTTTATACTGTTCCCCACTGGCAGCATTTACAGTGAAGGTGTGGGAGTCCTCATCACTGGGTGATATTACAGCTCCAGCAAGCTGCAAAGTGCCTCTGGGTTTTTGATTTCTAGACTGCTCATTCACAAAGTACTCCAATAGCCCAGCTTCATTGTTCAAAACAAAAAACCTGCAATGATTAAACAGAAGCAATAATTTTTCAACATTGATCCTAGCCGAACTAAAGCAAAGCAAACATCAATCACTTACATACTTCAAGTTTTTGCTATTATAAAAAAAATAAAATTCCAAAGCATTCCGGAAGTTCAGTAGTCCTTCCTTACCTGGGGTTTTGCTTTCCATGGCTTCAGTTGCTCACAGCCAACCAGAGTTCAAAAATCTTAATAAATATTTCATAAAGTTTAAATAACTTTTATTACAGTACATTATAAAATTGTTCTGTTTGTATTATTATTAATCTCTTATGTGCCTCTAATTTTTAAGTTATATTGTTGGTATGCATGTACAGGAAATTACACTGGATTTAGTACTCTTGTGATTTCAAGCATCCATTGGGGATCTTGGGACTTACTCTCTCCAAACAGAAAGATGGGCAGACCACTGTACTCGGAAATACTAGACTGAATTTTCTAGCCTTAAGATTACTGACAATTTCACTGAGTTTAATAAAAGATACAAAAATTCAGCTGAGGGAAAGGAATTTAGTAAGGAAGAGGCATACCACTTAATGTACATAGGAAGCAAAGATAAAGTATTTTTTCAGAGAAGATGTCTCTTCAAGACTCACTAACAGGAAGAATAAACTGTCCAAAGACAAATGGTGGTGAGGATATTTATTTAAAATTCACTGGAGGGGCCGGCGCTGTGGCACAGCAAGTTAAAGCCCTGGCCTAAAGCACCGGCATCCCATTTAGGCGCTGGTTCTAGTCCCAGGCTGCACCTCTTCTGATCCAGCTCTCTGCTATGGCCTGGGAAAGCAGTAGAGGATGGCCCAAGTCCTTGGGGCCCTGCACCCGCGTGGGAGACCTGGAAGAAGCTCTTGGCTCCTGGCTTCAGATCGGCGCAGCTCCGGCCATTGTGGCCATCTGGGGAGTAAACCAGTGGATGGAAGACCTTTCTCTCTGTCTCTACCTCTCTCTGTAACTCTTTCAAATAAATAAAATAAATCTAAAAAAAAAATACTTTAAAAAAATTCACTGGAAACAGATCAAAGTATAAGCTCTGAGGTTAACCAAATGCTAGGTAATAAATGGATCTGATTTAAGATTGTTTTCCTTTTTATTTGAAAGGCATAGAGAAAGAGAGACAGATCTTCCATCCATTGGTTTACTCCCCCAAACTTCCCTAACAGCTAGAGCTGAGCCACGCTACAGCCAGGAACCCAGAACTCCATCGAAGTCTCCCACATGGGTGGCAGGGACCCAAATACCTGAGCCTTCATCTCCTGCCTCCCAGGATGTCCATCAGCAGGAAGCTGAATCAGAAGCACAGGAGCTAAGAAGTGAATAAGGCATCTCTATGCAGGATGCAGGCAACCTAAGCAACGACTTCAGGTGTTACAACAAATGCCTGCCCCCGATTTAAGATTTAATCAGCAAAATATACAATGAACATCGTAATATTGCAGTGAAAGATTTTGTGAGCATATCATAAACTTGTCATAATTAAAGATTAGTTGTCCTGTTTAAAAATGAAAAAGCTGCAAATGGAGATGCAGAAACATAAGGAACTTGAGAATAAACAACAAAATACGTATACTCTTTGGAAAGAACTTGACGTTCTGATTCAGTTCTAGATTAACCACCTGCAGAGCTATATTCATTCAGAGACCAATTTCAGTAGTACAACAGTTCTTTCCTTTTAAGAAAAATTAAATAAAAACTTTTTGTTTTTTAAATTCATGTTTGGTTTTGGAGGAGTTTGGCCTTCTACCTGTTAGCCTGTCCTATAATACCATCTAATCCTAGAAGACAGTCATTGTCTCAAACAACATGGCAACCAAATCAAACTGAGCCGGAGAGAGAAGGTGGTCTGAGAAAAGAGATGGGAAAACACAGGGTGGTTCTTCACCTACATCTTTCAGGATGTTCCTGATTTTTAAAATTGTATTTGCACGCTTTGATAAAACTGTAAATTAATTTTAGTATTTTTTCCATAGTTTTAGAACTTACATTTCATTTATCACTAGTGGGTTGAACATTTTTCATGTGTTTATTGACTATATGGAGCTCTATTTAGTGAACTACCTGTCACATTTCTGCCCCTTTCTAATAGGTTTTACCTCTATTTTTCCAAAGCTTTGAAGGGACTTTTTAAAGTTTTATTTACTTATTTAAGTATTTTAGAGGCAGAGAGACACACAGAGACAGACTGATTTCCCCCTTACCGGTTTCTCCCCAAATGCCCACATCTGGCACTTGGCCAGACCAAAGCCAGGAGCCAAAACCTCAGTCCAAGGGCTCCCACATGGTGGCAAAGACCCAACTACTTGTGCCATAACCTGCTACTTCCCAGGATGCAAAGCAGCAGGAAGCTGGAATCAAGAGTAGAGCTGGGCTGGCACCGTGGCTCACTAGGTTAATCCTCTGCCTGCGGCGCCGGCACCCCAGGTCCTAGTCCCAGTTGGGGCACCGGATTCTGTCCCAGTTGCTCCTCTTCCAGCCCAGCTCTCTGCTGTGGCCCAGGAAGGCAATGGAGGATGGCCCAGGTCCTTGGGCCCTGCACCCGCATGGGAGATGGGAAGGAAGTACCCGGCTGCTGGTTTCAGATCGGCGCAGTGCGCCGGCTGCAACACACCGGCTGTAGTGGCCACTTGGGGGGTGAACCAAAGGAAAAAGGAAGACCTTTCTCTCTGTCTCTCTCTCTCACTGTTTAACTCTGCCTGTTTAAAAAAAAAAAAAAAAAGAGTAGAGCTAGGGCAGTTAAGTAAGGCTCCCAATGTGGGATGCTGGTGTGCTAGGTGAATTTTTTTTTTTAAGATTATATTTATTTAGGCCGGCGCCGTGGCTCAACAGGCTAATCCTCCGCCTTGCGGCGCCGGCACACCGGGTTCTAGTCCCGGTCGGGGCACCGGATTCTGTCCCGGTTGCCCCTCTTCCAGGCCAGCCCTCTGCTGTGGCCCAGGAGTGCAGTGGAGGATGGCCCAGGTGCTTGGGCCCTGCACCCCATGGGGAGACCAGGAAAAGCACCTGGCTCCTGGCTCCTGCCATCGGACGAGCGCGGTGCGCCGGCCGCAGCGCGCCGACCGCGGCGGCCATTGGAGGGTGAACCAATGGCAAAGGAAGACCTTTCTCTCTGTCTCTCTCTCTCACTGTCCACTCTGCCTGTAAAAAAAAAAAAAAAAAAAAAAAAGATTATATTTATTTATTGAGAGGTAGAGTTACAGAGACAGAGAGAGGTCTTCTACCCACTGGTTCACTCCCCAAATGACCACAACTGCTAGAACTGGGCCGATTTGAAGTCAGGAGCTTCTTCCGGACCTCCCATGTGGGTGCAGGGACCCAAGCACTTGGGCTATCTTCTACTGCTTTCCCAGGCCATAAGCAAAGAGCTGGATTAGAAGAGGAGCAGCCAGGACATGAATCGGCACCAGTTTGGGATGCCAGCACTGCAGGTGGAGGCTTAGCCACTATGCCACAGTGTTAGGCCCCACTGAGTGGCATCTTAATTGCTAGGCCAAATGTCCACTATTCATTCATTCGAAAGGCAGAGAGACAAACAGACTGACAGGGAGCTGCTATCTGCTTGTCTACTTCCCAAATGTCCGCAATAGCCAGAGTTGGGCCAGGGCTGAAGCTGGGAGTCACGAATGCAATCTACATCTCTACTAGGGTGGCAGGAACCCAATTACTTGAGCTACTACCACTGCTTCCTAGAGTCCACATTAGCAAGAACGTGGAATCAGGAGCTGAAGCTGGAAAATGAACTCAGGCATTCAGATAGGGGATGCAGGTATCCTAGCCAGTGACCACTAGGTTAAATGCCTCTGAAGGAATTTTGTAAATTAACATGATAGCCTTTAACATCTTAAGTCCTAAAACATAAGGCCTGTTCTTAGTAAAATGTCCATGTGAATCTTCCACTAAAGAAACATCATTAAAAAAAAAAAAACCTGAAGGTTCTGTTAGTAAGAAAACAATCTCTTGAACACACAAGGGAGCTTCAAAAAGTTCATGGAAAATTTGCTTTAAAAAATATTTTATTTATTTATTTGGGAAGTAGAATTACAAACAGAGAAAAGGAAAAAGAGAAGGGTCTTCCATCTGCTGGTTTACTCCCCAAATGGCTCCAATGGCTGGAGCTGAGCCAACCTGAAGCCAGGAGTTTCTTCCAGGTCTCCCACGTGGGTGCAGGGGCCCAAGAACTTGGGCCATCTTCTACTGCTTTCCCAGGCCATAGCAGAGAGCTGGATTGGAAGAGGAGCAGCCAGGACTAAAACTGGTGCCCATATGAGATGCTGGTACCAGAGGCGGAGGCTGAGCCCACGATGCCATGGCACCAGCCGCTGCATTATCTTTTTTTTTTTTTTTTGACAGACAGAGTGGACAGTGAGAGAGAGAGAGAGAGAGAGAGAGAGAGAGAGAAAGGTCTTCCTTTTTCCGTTGATTCACCCCCCAATGGCCGCTGCAGTCGGCGCACTGCGGCCGGCGCACGGCGCTGCACTGATCCGAAGCTAGGAGTCAGGTGCTTCTCCTGGACTCCCATGTGGGGTGCAGGACCCAAGGACTTGAACCATCCTCCACTGCACTCCCGGGCCACAGCAGAAAGCTGGACAGGAAGAGGAACAACCGGGTCAGAATCCGGTGCCCCAACTGGGACTAGAACCTGGTGTGACAGCGCCGCAGGCAGAGGATTAGCCTATTGAGCCGTGGCACCAGCCTGCATTATCTTTTAACTCCATTTTCCACAAACTTTTTCAAGGCCTCTGGTACTAAAGCCTATTGAGTTACATTTGTCAAATGAGTGAACTGTATATTATATGAACTCTCAATAAAGCAGTTAGCAAAAAGAAGGAAGAAACAACTGAAAGAAAGAAATGGCTTCCTGGTCTTCCAAGCAAGAAACAAAATTCATTTCAACCTGGAAAAAGAAAATGACTAGCCTCTTCTGTTAAAAGTGGTCAGCTAAAGACAATTTAGAGGATATGTTTAGGCATCTTGTTTGCAGTAAACAGATATTTCTTATTCCAAACATATTACCATAAATTTACAGCAAAATAGACACCTAGATACACAGAGAGTAATGCTGATACAGGATTGGTAAAATGATAAAAATAAGCCTATAACTAACTGATTATCTTTCCAACACTAACATAACACTATGGACTCCCTTCCAACAACAGAGCTCAGTGAGCTAACTCTTATTATACATGGATTAACCCAAATGTTCTCCCCCATCCTGTCTATAGAGTTACAAGCCAAAGGACTGAGTTCTAAGCCTGGAGCCCTTCAACAAGGTCCTTAATCATTCTCATCATTCAATGTACACGTTCCATGCAGGAGGCCAATGATATTTGCACCATGTCACAAGACTCCAGCCAGACTGACAGAAAATGGAAGGTGAAGTTTTCTTCTACGGTGCGTTTACAGCAGTCAAGTGGACAAGCTGAGAGTTCTCTAATGGAGTGAGCTGGTAAAGACTCCCATGTTCCCAGTCCCAAACAGGGATGGGTTGTCTTCACCCACACACTTCCTGTTTGTTGCTAAAACTGGTCCCGTAAAAAAACTGGTCCCGTACACAGCAGAGGCAGTGTCCCCTCCCCACCCTCAAGCACTGTTTTGGATCTGCTGGTTAACTCCCCAAACAACCAGTATTTCAACAGGATCTTGTTGGTAGCCTCCCTCACAAACAATACAAACACTGGCCCCTCCTCCCCCGTCTCAAGTTGCCACTGACCTACCACGCCAACCTTAACATTCAGAATCTCACACTCATACGGCGGGGTCTGCTTGGGAGCTCTGTCATTCTGTTCACTCACGAGGGCCAGGAGCTCCACGCACGCTCAACAGGAAAGCCCTGGCGGGTGATGGTGAGAACTAAGCTCACGCCTTTTTGTTCCAATGAAAGTTGTAAGGAAGAGATTAAAGGATAGTGCTAAGAACAAAGCAACACAAAATTCTAAAAAAATTGATATTCTGCATATCATTTGAATATATGTCTTCAGAAGCTCACCTAAAAACTGAAGTGAAAAAATCCTGAATGAGTAGGTTTTTTTAAATAAAAAATGAGACTCCTAGAAATGATCCTTTCCACATGAACAAGAGTGCCCTTAAAGTCTTCTACCCAGCTTGACCTCCAGCTTCCCGCACGTCGGCCTTGCGTTACTTCAACTAAACATGAAGCAAACTGTCTTCCCTCTTAAAAAGAAAATCACATTTTGGAGGCCAGCATTGTGCTGCAAAAGGTTGACACAGTTGTCTATGATACCAGTGTCCCGTGAGTGCCAGTTCAAGTCCCAGCTGCTCCACTTCTGATCCAGCTCCTTATAAATGTGCTTGGAGAAGCACCAGAAGCTGGCCCGAGTGCCTGGGCTCCTGACACCCACAAAGGAGACCCAGATGGAATTTCAGGCTCCTGGCTTACACCTGGCCCAGGCTTGGCTGTTTTGGCCATTTGGGGAGTGAACCAGTGGATAGAAAATCTCTTCCTGTGTGTGTATGTGTGTGTGTGTCTATCTGTCTGTCTGTCTTTTCTCTAGCTTTGTCATTCAAATAAATAAATAGATCTTTAAAAAAAAAATCACATTTTTCATCAGTATTCCTACTGTTCTTTAAAGTGTTGAAACATCATTCGTGGGGCCGGCACTGTGGCATAGCAGGTACAGCCGCTGCCTGCAGAGCCAGCATCCCATATGGGACTGGTTCAAGACCTGGATGCTCTTCTTCCAATCTAACTCTCTGCTATGGCCTGGGAAAGCAGAAGAAGATGGCCAAGTCCTCGGGCCCCTGCATCTGCGTGGGAGACCCAGAGGAAGCTCCCAGCTTCAGATCGGCCTAGCTCTGGCCGTCGCAGCCACTTGGGGAGTGAATCAACAGATGAAGGACCTCCCCTTTCTCTCTCTCTCTCTCTGTCTCTCTCTCTCTGCTTCTCTGTAACTCTGCCTTTCAAATGAATAAATAAATCTTTGAAAAAAATAATAATCACACTTACCTGTATTGCCATCCAGTGACAAGGTTGGTGTACTTCATTAAATAACCATACACATTTTCCATGTGGTCACTGTTTCAAAAAGAAGAGAGGGAATCAAAATTAGAGAAAATCAGAAGAAATTCCAGTAAGAGAACTGTACAGTGGTGAAAATAGTTGTAGAAATGTATTTTTCCTACAAATCCCTCATTCTTCAATAGCAAAATGTATAGCTTTATAAAAAGGTATTTAATCACCCACATTTCTTATCTGTAGAATTTATTTTACCAGATTTCTTCAAAACAAGTATAATTATAACCTACTAAATATTATTATAAATATTATAAATATAATCATTTAACATTAAACTATGTAACTATAAAGCAAATGTATTAAACATAAATATATTGTAAATAAAAATATATTATTTGTAAATTTTTCAACAGTGAAACGCTAACTTCCAGTTTTATGGCTTAAAAATGCATTGGAAAAGGTTTCCTGCATCCGGTGGCGCACATGGACCACCTGCTGGGTCTCTAGCTCCTCGGTTTCTAACGTCAAGATCCTGTGTATGCACTTTACCTCCACCGCCACATCTGGACAGGCCTGAGACAGTGCTCACTGCAGGTCTTGTCATCAGGAAGATTTTATCTGGGAGCTGATCATTCACCTTACTGCAACTGAATTTCTTTATTTCCTGCCCTCCCTTTTTCATTTACTATAGGCATGGTCTGTTATAATGTTTCAGAAGAAATACAATATCTCATTGATATTTCTTCTCCATTTTTTAAAAAGATTGATTTGAAAGGCAGATTGAGAAAGAAAGCAAGATTTATCAATTGGTTTTGCAACTGCTGGCTCATTCTCCAAATGGCCTCAATGGCTGGGGCTGTTCCAGGACGATGCCAGGTGCCAGAAACTCCATCTGGGTCTCCCACATGGGTGGCAGGGACCTAAGTACTCAGGCCATCTTTTACTGCTTTCCCTGACCCTTTAGCAGAGAGCTGGATCAGAAGCAGAGCAGCCAGGACTTGAACTGGCACTCCTATGGGACGCTAGCATCACAGGCAGTGGCTTACCCACTGCACCACAACACAGGCCTCTCTCCTCCAATATTTTAAGGTTCCTTCTATTTATGAAAAGACAGTAAAGCCAAACCTGCCTAGCTATGTCTTTTTGATATGTGTGTTTCATTTCTGTATTTTGCAATTTATACTAAGAATTCCTTTTGTAGTCACCTATTCTGCTGTGCCCTTTTAACTTTATGCTGTAAGATGTGATGGAAATGAGACATATTTTCTGAACTGTCCTTGACTCACACAGCACATCTGGTAAAATTTCACCTAACCAGCATCCAGGAAATAGAAACTGTCAGGCAATAAGCCATCTTTACAAAATACATGGCAAAGGCAAAAGCAAGGGAGACCTGACACAAGCAACAGAACAAAGTTCAAATAAGGTTTAGATTGGCCTGAATCAGAAATCAAAACAACTAAACACACAAACACTCTGTCAGGAAAACAAAATGACCAATTTTACTATAAGGTTCTAGGAGCTATTACTATAGAGCAAGTAGGGGGATGCTTCAGGGAAAAACTCAATGTTTGGTACCTTTCTAGTCTCATTTCTTCAGGGTGACTGGAAGCAAAGATCAAATCAGAAAACAAAGAATTGATTCCATGTGATTTGGTATATGTTATCTTTTCTGCTTTTTTTGCTTTTTTGTTTGTGTGTGTGTGTGTGTGTGTGTGTGTGTGTGTGTTTTGACAGGCAGAGTGGACAGTGAGAGAGAGAGAGACAGAGAGAAAGGTCTTCCTTTGCCGTTGGTTCACCCTCCAATGGCCGCCATGGCCGGCACACTGTGGCCAGCGCACCGTGCTGATCCAATGGCAGGAGCCAGGTGCTTATCCTGATCTCCCATGGGGTGCAGGGCCCAAGCACTTGGGCCATCCTCCACTGCACTCCCAGGCCACTGCAGAGAGCTGGCCTGGAAGAGGGGCAACCGGGACAGAATCTGGCACCCCGACTAGAACCTGGTGTGCCAGCGTTAGCCTAGAGAGCCGCGGCGCCAGCTGTTTTTGTTTATTTATTTATGTTGTTTACTTGAAAGAGAGAAAACAGAAAGAGACAGATGGACAGAGAGATCTTCCATCTGCTGATTCATTCCACAAATGTTCATGATAGATGGGGCCAGGCCAGGCCATAGCCAGAAGCCAGGAATGCAATCCAACTCTTCCATGTGGGTGGCAGCAACTCAATTTCTTGAGCCATCACCTGCTGTCTCCCACAATGTGTGTTAGTAGGAATCTGGACTCAGGAATGGAGCCAGGACTTAAACCCAGGCACTCTGATCAACATGGCACGGCAGGTGTTTCGAGACACGTTTTAACAGTTAAATGCCTGTACCTTTTTCTGCCTTCTTCCATTCCATGATTAGCAAGCAACTATGTTTATCAACTGAAACTGCTCAAGTTCCATTGGTTTCATAAGGCCACTCATGTCAGGAAGACAAAGGCTGCCAAATTTTAAACTGTCAACTCAAAGTTCTGCTAATGAAATATTACCTACTCAGTCATGTTCAACTGACAGCACCAGCTGAATTCTCGTTGCACTATTTTCTAAAGCCTACAACTAGAGAGGTCTTTTCTCCAGAAACAAAGCCCACTGAGGTTTTCCTATGCTTCCTCTACTTCAGCCCCAGGTCACCACCACGCTGCTTCTTTCCCTTCCTTTGGCACTTGGAAAAGCAGAGACATACTTTCCTGGCTTAAGTCCCACATCTTTTCCAAGCTTCAGGCTTTAACAGTACTTGGAATCACAGGAATCCCGAAGTCCCTGGACTCTGTCCAAAAGAAATTCCCCAAAGAGCTCCTCCTCTATTTTTGGTTCTTAACACACAGCTCAGCTTCTCCAAACTATCCTTGCCCAAAATGCTTGTGTTTTTTGTCCACTCTGTCCTGCTGTTTCCTAACCTTGGTATTCATTTACACTCAGCAATCATACACAAAAAGCCTGAGGTAGCACACAAGCTAAATTAAGAATGTCCCCGAAGTGCCAAGATATCCCATAACACACCAGTTGGGGAAATTCACCCTTAATCCAGGTTCTTCATCAAGCCTTTGTTACTAAGTATCAACTCATACCAATGAGCATGTAATAAAAACATTATAACAATTATAGTTCTATTCCTTTGCTTCTGTCCTACAGATGCACGTGAACTGTGGGGAGAAATTTTCATAATCCCTTAAGTATACTATCTACACTTATCTAAAAGAGAAAACAAAACTTTATTCAAAGCCATTAAATAAAACACAGCACCTTCTTTACCTTTATCCAGTCAGTACTCTTATATTACTAAGCTATTCCTCATTTTGGTCATATCTAAGTTATTTATAACAATAAATACCAATGAATTTTTAAAAACATGAGATTTCCATTACATCCATCCCTAAAAAAAAAAAAAAAAAAACAAAGCTTCTCCTCCAGATTTCACAATATAGCAATGTTTTGTGTGCAATTTTCTAATGCTATTAATATTCTACTGATGCACATATCTAAAAAGTTAACTCACAAAAAATTACAGGGGGCCAGCGCTGTGGCTCACTTGGCTAATCCTCCGCCTGAGGCGCCAGCATCCCATGAGCACTGGGTTCTAGTCCCGGTTGTTCTTCTTCCAGTCCAGCTCTCTGCTATGGCCCGGGAGTGCAGTGGAGGATGGCCCAAGTGCTTGGGCCCTGCACCCCATGGGAGACCAAGAGGAAGCACCTGGCTCCTGGCTTCAGTTTGGCGTAGTTCTGGCCCTGGCAGCCATTTGGAGGGGTGAACCAATGCAAGGAAGACCTTTCTCTCTGTTTCTCTCTCTCACTGTCTGTAACTCTACCTCTCAAATAAATAAATTTTTAAAAATTACAAGAGGGATCCTGACATTTAAAAAAAAATTTTTGGCCGGCACCGTGGCTCAACAGGCTAATCCTCCGCCTTGCGGCGCCGGCACACCGGGTTCTAGTCCCGGTCGGGGCACCGGATTCTGTCCCGGTTGCCCCTCTTCCAGGCCAGCCCTCTGCTGTGGCCCAGGAGTGCAGTGGAGGATGGCCCAAGTGCTTGGGCCCTGCACCCCATGGGAGACCAGGAAAAGCACCTGGCTCCTGGCTCCTGCCATCGGACGAGCGCGGTGCGCCGGCCGCAGCGCGCTGTCCGCGGCAGCCATTGGAGGGTGAACCAACGGCAAAGGAAGACCTTTCTCTCTGTCTCTCTCTCTCACTGTCCACTCTGCCTGTTTTTTTTTTTTGAGAGGCAGTAAGAGAAAGAGAGCTCCCATCTGTTGGTTCACTCCTCACAGCAGCTGGTTTACCTGACATAGCATAAAGCTGGTCTCAGAACACGCAGAAGTTCAAATAAGCAAGTATAAACTCTTGGCCTGCCTTTACCATATGAAACAGTGGTGTCCAGGTTACGAAGAGCCAACTTACGAACATAATCTTTGGAACAGCTGGCTGCCCAGTCTCTCCCTCATCTACCCCACAAGTTAGCAGCACTTCAGAGCACCCAGTGATACAGCGCAACCATGCCATCTAGTGGCCAGCATAAGGAGCTTTGTGATAGGATGCACTGTTGCCACTTGCTTTTCTTCTCTGTACCTTCCTATAAGCGAGTTAATCATGTAGTACTACTCTCATAAAATATGTAGATTTTTAAAAATAAGATTTATTTATTTGAGAGGCAGAGGTAGAGAGAGAGAGCGAGAGAGAGAAAAAGGGAGTGGGAGACAGAGAGAGAGAGAGAATCTTCCATCAGCTGGTTCACTCCCCAAATGGCCTCCATGGCCAGGGATGGGCCAGATTAAGGCTAGGAGCCAGAAACTTCTTCCAGGTCTCCCACATGGGTGCAGGGGCCCAAGTATGTGTACCATCTTCCACCGCTTTCCCAGGTGCATTAGCAGGGAGCTGCATAGGAAGTAGAGCAGCCAGGACTCAAACCAGTGCCAATTGGGATGCTGGCGTCCCAGGGAGCAGCTTTACTTGTCACGCCACAACCCACAGCACTGGCTCCCAAATGTGTGGATTTTTATAGAATAGTTTTAACAGACCTGTTAATAGGAATAAAATCTAGTTGCTGAAGTGAGGAACACAAAATGTATCTGATTAAATCATACTATTTGGTGTTCTTTGGAGAAGTGGTGATCCACAAAGACAGATATATTGAAAAATAAGCTAAGAAAAAGTTAATTTCTGCTTCAATCCTTCAGCAACTCCACCAGTAAATATACCGGATAAATTTCTTTCACACTTGGTAAGATTTAATTGAGGGGCTAGCACTGTGGTGTAGCAGGTAAAGCTGCCATCTGCAGTGCCGGCATCCCATATAGATTCCAGTTTGAGGCCCAGCTGCTTCACTTTGATCCAGCTCTCAGCTATGGCCTGGGAAAGCAGTAGAAGACAGCCCAAGACCTTGGGCCCCTGCGCCCATGTGGGAGACCTGGAAGAGGCTCCTGGCTCCTGGCTTCAGATTGGTGCAGCTCCAGCCATTGCAGCCATCTGAGGAGTGAATCAGCGATCAGCGGATGGAAAAGCTCTCTCTCTCTCTCTCTCTCTGCCTCTCCTTCTCTCTGTGTGTAACTCTGACTTTCAAGTAAATAAATAAATATTTTTAAAAAAGATTTGAGATTAGCAGTAGAAACTGAGAGTCTATAAAAATAGCTGATCAAATGAACCATGCCAAGGTCATTATGTTTATACTCTCCTCCTAAATATTTTTTTTTTTGACAAGCAAAGTTAGACAGTGAGAGAGAGAGACCGAGAGAAAGGTCTTCCTTTTCCGTTGGTTCACCCCCCAAGTGGCCACCATGGCTAGCATGTTGCAGCCAGTGCGCTGCGCCGATCCAAAGCCAGGAGCCAGAGCTTCCTCCTGGTCTCCCATGCGGGTACAGGACCCAGGGACCTGGACCATCCTCCACTGCACTCCCGGGCCACAGCAGAGAGCTGGACTAGAAGAGGAGCAATCGGGACAGAATTTGGTGCCCCAACCGGGACTAGAACCTGGGGTGCCGGCACCGCAGGCAGAGGATTAGCCAAATGAGCCACGATGCCAGCCTCCTAAATATCTTAATAATTATATTTTTAAAAGATTTTCTTTATTTGAGAGGTAGAGTTGCAGACAGTGAAAAGGAGAGACAGAGAAAGGCCTTCCATCCTCTGGTTCACTCCCCAAATGGCCAGGCTAAAGCCAGGAGCCAGGAGCTTCTTCTGGGTCTCCCATACTGGTGCAGGGCCCAAGCACTTGGGCCATCCTCCACTGCTTTCCCAGGCCTTAGCAGAGAGCTGGATCAGAAGTGGAGCAGCCGCATCTCGAACTGGTGCCCATATGGGATGGCGGCACCACAGGTAGAGGATTAACCTAGTGCGCCACAGTGTGGTTCCTATAATTATTGCTTTAATTACTATAACACATTTATTTCTTAACTTTTCCTCATCAGACTTAAGATATATTGAACATTTTAAAACTAAGCTACTGGGGCCGGCGCTGTGGCACAGTGGGTTAACGTCCTGGCCTGAAGCGCTGGCATCCCATATGGGCACCAGTTCGAGACCTGGCTGCTCCACTTCCAATCCAGCTCTCTGCTAAGGCCTGGGAAAGCAGTGGAGGATGGCCCAAGTCCTTGGGTGCCTGCACCCGCGTGGGAGACCTGGAAGAAGCTCCTGGCTCCGGATCGGCGCAGCTCCAAATGTTGCAGCCAGTTGAGGAGTGAACCATCGGATGGAAGACCTCTCTCTCTCTGTCTCTCCTCTCTCTGTGTGACTCTTTCAAATAAATAAATAAATCTTAAAAAAAAAAAAAAACTAAGCTACTTTCTGAGCAGTTTCAAATTCAGTCCTTTCAATTATACACAGTTATTCAGTTCCTTCTAAATGAAAAGCACTCTGAGAACCCCCTGAAAAGTATGGAAAAAACAAAAGGCAATACCTCTCCACCCCAAGTCTACAATCTAATCCCAGAGCAGTACTTCTCCATGAAGAAAATGACAGTCATGAGGGCTCACGCTAGTGCAAGAGACCCAACAGGAAGAGTTTTTTAGCTGTCGCACAAATAAGAAAAAGTGTTTCATTAAACAAAGACGCAGGATTCAGAAGTGACTGAGAAGGCTGAAGTGACTGGACCTGATGATGAATTACAGAGTGAGAGGGAGACCAGGGTGAGAGAGATGGGGTAAGGGCTCCCCGCTGTAACACTGGGAGGATAGCTAATGCCCTCCATAAAGAAGGATCACTGAGGGAGGCTGGGATTTGTTCCAGTTTAACATGTTGAATTTAAGGCACCTGTGGGACACCCAGGGCGACAGAAGTAAGGAAGTGTGATTCGGGCTGGAGATACAGAATCGGCAGCTGTCAGCATGTAGCATGTAAGCAGCTTTTACAGCCACCGCAGTGCCTCAGATGGATGGGAAAGTAGTACAAAACGGCAAAAGATGGGACAGGGCCTAATAGAAAACCCTCAGGAAAAGTCTTAAGGAGAAAGGGGAGTACAGAGAAGAGATATAAAAGGCGTTCGATAAATAATAAGCAATGGGGATTTTTCTATAAAACCAAGGGAAACCTGAGTAGCCTGCCTCCTCCTGTTCCCCAAGCCCCTCAATAACTTCAATTCACAGCCTACGTACTCAAATAAATCTCAGATAAAATAGGGCCTAATTATCTTAACTTCTACCTAAAAGTATAGAGTCAAGGGAGTGGCCCTCCCTCCTGTTACTCTGTGGCCCAGGAATTTCACTTCTAGGTGTTCAGTGGAAGACAGATGATTAATAATTTAGACAAAGATAACATGTAACCATGTCAACTATAGCACAATATTTAATAGTGGAAAGCAGGGGAGAGGAGAGGGATGGATGAGAGGAACAGAAACAAGCTAAAGGAAATACAGTATTCACCACCAAAGTGTTTACAAGTTTCTAATACTTATGGTTATGAAATACTTACGGTTATGGAAACTCCAGGCTACAAAATTTTAATAGTGCATAAAATACATGGACAGGACAATGTACAGAAAATAGTAATGAAGTTATCATTAGATGGAAAAATTATGGGTGGTTTTATGTAGCTCCCTTCACTATTTCACATTTTCCAATTTTAAGTTATTTTTATAAACAAACATTTTAAAATGTCTAATTATGTTGAATACATGAGACAGTCCAGGGACAGATCTAGCCATACATATTAACAGGCATGAATTCAGTTTTTTAGACTTTTTCCAGTGTGACTGTAGGAGCAAAGTTCTTTGGGGATATAGAACTGAGTATTCCATAAGGCTTTACTTCTCAAATTAGGTTACACACATCCAAAGCTGCACTGGGTGCCTGGGAGAACACAGTGTCTTTCTAGAGCAAATTTATCTGAGTACAAGAAGTTCAAGAATTTTTATATTTATAATTCACATAAATGTTAGAAAGAAACTTGCTCCCTCCTCACCCAGCTCCCTGTGGAGACTGTCTCTGTCCTCTGCTCCATCCCTCCTGCTCACTCCTCTCCGAGCTGGGCAGCAAGCTCAGCCCCTTGGGCTCTGCTCTCGGATCTGCCTGTCTTCCCAGAGAGGGCACTCTGCCCAAGACAAGGCCTCCCAGTGCAGGCTACCTGCCACGGCGTGGTATGTGAGCCCCACTCATGGTGAAATATTAGCAAACACACTTTACTCACAAAAAAGTCCTTTTCACCAGACAGCCTTTCCAGTGCTACAGCTGACCTTTTCCTTTTTCATATCCATTAGGAGGGTTACTATTTTTTAAAAAGGAAACAACCAGTGTTGGCAAGGACATGAAACAAACTGGACCCCTGTGTACTGATGTGGGAATTGAAAAAGTGCTTATTCTGTGGAAACAGTGTCAGACACAGAGTCACCTTATGACTTCTGTTCTGTACACCCATGTTCCCTCCCCAGCAGCGATGTTCATAATAGTCAAAAGGTGGAAGAAGGGGCCAGCACTGTGGCCCAAGTCCTTGAGTCCCTGCACCTATATGGGAGACCTGGAAGAAGCTCCTGGATCCTGGCTTCAGACTGGCCCAGCTCTAGCCATCACAGCAATTTGGGGAGTGAACCAGTGCATGGAAGACTTCTCTCTCTTCCTCTTCCTCTCTGTAACTCTGCCTTTAAAATAAATAAATCTTTAAAGTAAATAAATAAATTTTTTTAAAAAGGTGGAAGCAACCCAAAGGCCAAAGTCATACACACATAATGGGATATTATTCAACTTTCAAAAAGAAGTAAATTCTAGGGGTTGGCATTGCAGCTCAATGGGTTAAGCCTGCAATGCTGGCATCCCATATGGGCACCAGCTGGAGTCCTGGCTGTTCTACTTCTGATACAGCTCCATGCTAATGCTCCTGGGAAAGCAGCAGCAGATGGTCCAAGTGCTTGGGCCCCTGCACCCATGTAGGAGACCCAGATGAAGCTCCTGACTTCAGCCTGGCCCAATCCTTGCTGTTGCTGCCATTTGGGGAATGAACCAGCAGACAGAAGATCTATTCTCTTTCTTTCCCTCTGTGAACTCTGCCTTTCAAATAAATAAGTAAACTTTTAAAAACAAATCTACAACATGGTTAATATTTTTATGATTAACATGAAAATATTATGCTAAGTGAAATAAACCAGACACAAAATAACAAACATTGTATGATCCTACTTATATGAGATATTCAGGATAAACAGTCAAAACACAGAGACACAAGATAGAACAGGAGTTGCCAGGCGCTGGGGGAGAGGAATGAAGGAAGTTAATGGATAAGGTTTCATTGGAAATCGTAAGCTGCTGCCTGGAGCACCAGCATCCTATATGAGCACTGGCTTGAGTCCCCACTGCTCCTCTTCTGATCAAGCTCTCTGCTTATGAGCCTGGGAAAGCAGCAGTAGATGATCCAAGTACTTGGGCCCCTGAACTCATATGGGTGACACAGATGAAGCCCCTGGCTCCTTGCTTTGGCCAGGTGCAGCCCTGGCTGTTGTGGTCATTTGGGGAGTGAACCAGTGGATGAAGACCCCTCTACCTCTCTGTTTCTCTCTCTCTCTCTCTAACTTTGCCTTTCAAATAAATATATTTTTTTTAATTCTAGAGATGAATAATGGTGAAGGCTATACAAAGTATTGTACCTGGTGCCACTGACTATCTACTCAAATATGGTTGAAATGGTAAATTTTGCTTTGTGAATTTTACCAAAATAAAAAACCCAGACCTGACCGCTTAATTGTGTCCTGTGTGATCTTTATCCCCTCCCTCTCAACTCCAGCCAAACCCCTGCACTAAGGCCTCAGCCAGCACTGCATAATATGACTTCTGGCAGTGCAAGACTGTGTCCCTAGGATGCTTCCCCTTCCCATACCCCACAAAATGCCTTCCTGAGAAAGTTCAGGTTGCCAGGAGAATTTATTGCTTGTTCTAGCTAACAACTGACCACAGCCCCCTGACCTCCCCTTTCTCAGAGCAGTTACTAAAAAGGACTTAACATTGTGACCATTTGTTATCTCTTACAATTCGTAAGTATCTTTCATAAAGACCAGAATGGGATTCTTTTGAAATGTAATCATCAGGAAAGACAGGGCCTCTATGGGAGAATGGAAGCCTAACTTTGGTGACTGACCCCCAGCAAACACAGCTGGTCTAATCATATCGACACTAACCTAATCCTTTGTCATTTTCCACTTTTCTGCTTCTGCTGAGGGCCTGTTCTCTCTCGTCTTCTCTTCAAAATGTCCAATCACCTCTGTAAAACTGGAAAGACCCCCAGTCTCTCCCATCAGTAGTCACTGAATAAAATCTACTTTCACCACGTTATCGAAAGTCCAGTAGGGTTTACATTACGACTTTCCTAAATCTGCTGTGGATCTCCTCAAAGATAGTCTATGTCCCTATATGCATACAAGCACACACTCTGCGTTTCAAACAAATGGCTACAATTCACACACAGATCTATACTGAACCTGACTTTCAACGGTTTCATTTCAAAGCATCCTGAGTAACGCACAGTCATCTACTGTACAGCACTAACATTTACCCAGCCCCCCACTGATGCACAGTTGTCTTGAGGCTTTTATTACACAAACAATGTAGCCACAAATCAAACTGTACAAATCTTTGTGTACACTTGCTAAAAGTGAAATTGTTACATGAAAGACTTTTTTTTTTTAAATACGCCGCTAACCTATTATTCTCCAAAGAGGCTACAGCAATTTAACTCCGACTCTGCTGTTTAAAAGAGCGCCTATTTAGGGCTGGCGCACAGGAAGAGCTGTCACCTTCATCACCGGCATCCCATATGGGCACTGGTTTATGTCCTGCTTGCTTCACTTCTGATCCAGCTCCCTGCTAACGGCCTGGGAAAAGCAGCGGAAGATTAGCCTGGGTGTTTGGGTCCCTGCCACCCATGTGAGAGACATGGATGAATCTCCTGGCTTTGGCCTGGCTCAGCCCTGGCCATTGCTGCCATCTGGGGAGTGAACGAGTAGATGGAAGGGCTCTCCTTTTTCTGTAACTCTTTCAAAATAAGTAAATTCTAAAAAATAAAAACTCAAGAAAAGGAAGAGGGCCTGCTTCCTTACACTACATATGGCAGCAGCAATGCTTGCCAACACACAAGGTATAGCTTTTACCTGCCAATCAGATGCTAGACATTCCTAGTATACTTCTCAATATTGTTTTCTGTTCAAAATTAAGGTTTTCTTTTTAAAATATTTTCCACGGTAGGATAGCATATAGTATGTGTTTCTTTGTTACAACTTATCTATTTATTTGAAAGGCAGAGTTAGAGAGAGGGAGTGACAGAGACAGAGATCTTCCATTTGCTGGTTTACTCTCCAAATGGACCCAAAAGCCAGGGCTGGGCTATGTCAAAGCCAAAAGCCTGGAACTCCATTCAGGTCTCCCACAACAGTTTCAGGGGCCTAAGCACTTGAACCATCTTCCACTGCTTTCCATGGTGCATTAGCAGGGAGTTGGATCAGAAGTGGACCAGCTGAGGGGCCGGCGCTATGGCAAAGTGGGTAAAGTTGCCACTTGCAGTGCCAGCATCCCATACGGGCGCTGGTTTGAGACCTGGCTGCTCCACTTCCGATCCAGCTCTCTGCTATGGCCTGGGAAAGCAGTGGAAGATGGCCCAAGTGCTAGGGCCCCTGCACCCATGTGGGAGACCTGGAAGAAGCTCCTGGCTTCAGATCAGCCTAGCTCTGGTTCTACCTCTCTCTGTAACTCTTTCAAATAAATAAAATAAATCTTAAATAAATAAATAAACTGGTGTCTAAAGACTATAAAAAGAATAGTACTACATTTTTTAAGATTTATTTACTTATTTGAAAGTCAGTTATACAGAGAGAGAAGGAGAAGGAGAGGGGGAGAGAGAGAGAGAGAGCATGAGAGTGAGAGTCTTCCATCCAGTGATTCACTCCCCAACCAGCTGCATTGGCTGGAGCTGCGTCCATCTGAAGCCAGGAGCCAGGAGCTTCTTCCAGGTCTCCCACATGGGTGCAGCGGCCCAAGGACTTGGGCCATCTTCCATAGCTTTCCCAGGCCACAGCAGAGAGCTGGATTGGAAGTGGAGCAGCCAGGACTCAAACCAGAGCCCATTTGGGATGCCAGCACCACAGGCAGCAGCCTCACCTGCTTTGCCACAGCGCGAGCCCCAGAACAGTACTACCTTTAAGACTATGCATCAAACAAGCAGATAATGAGTCTCAACCCTCAGGAAGCTTACAGTTTAAAAAGTGAGTCTCCATAAATATTTTTCAGACAAGTCTTCAGCATAAAAATAAAATACCACACAAATAAAAAATAGCTGTAGTCACCCGTAATTTTAACACTACAATTTGCAAAACAGCACAAAACTATACTATAGTATACCATGTTGAATAACGGTCAGGCTCATGATAAACACAGAAAAACTTACAGGGCAGCACTGTGCTCAGAGGTTAAGCTGCCAATTTCAATGCCTGCATCCTGTATCAGAGCACTGGTTCAAATCCTGGCTGCTCCATTTACACTTTCAATTCAGTTCCCTATAATGCACCTGGGAAGGCAGTGGAAGATGGCCCAAGTATTTGGTCCCATGCCACTCATGTGGGAAACCCAGATGGAGTTCTTTTCCTGGCCTCCATGTTACTCCCCAGCCATTTGGGGAGTAAATTGGTAAATGGAAAATATCTTTCTCTCTAACTCTCTCTCTCTTGCCCTCTCTGTCACTCTGCCTGTCAAATAAATAAAGAATTCTTTAAAAAATTTATTATGTGGTAATAATAAATCATATAAAAACATGTATAGGCACATCATTCTGAAATTCTACTACAGTTGAAATAAAATAAACATTGAAAACTTCTCCACAAAAGCACATGAATTTAGAAGACCTTTGAGCAATACTTTTTTTTTTTTTTGGACAGGCAGAGTGGACATCTAGAGAGAGAGACAGAGAGAAAGGTCTTCCTTTTCTGTTGGTTCACTCCCCAATGGCCGCTGCAGTCAGTGTACTGTGGCTGGTGCACCACGCTGATCCGAAGCTAGGAGCCAGGTGCTTCCTCCTGGTCTCCCATGCAGGTGCAGGGCCCGAGCACTTGGGCCATCCTCCACTGCCTTCCTGGGCCACAGCAGAGAGCTGGACTGGAAGAGGAGCAACTGGGACAGAATCCAGTGCCCCGACCGGGACTAGAACCCGGGGTGCCGGCGCTGCAGGCAGAGGATTAGCCTATTGAGCCACAGTGCCAGCCTGAGCAATAGTTTCTAAAATAGAAGAGAAAATTATTTACAACATATAATTCTATATCCAAACCACTAAAGTATAAGGGTAGAATAATCAGAAATTCAGGTCTTAAAACAATTTATCTTCTAGAATATGCTTTATAAGTCAAGGATGTGAATCAAGAAGAAACTACAGGATCCAAGATACAAGGAATTGGAGAAGGGAATTATTATTATTTTTAAAGATGTATGTATTTGAGAGGCAGAGTTACAGACACAGAGAGGGAGAGACAGAAAGACCTTTCACCCACTGGTTAACTCCCCTGTATGGCTGCAATGGCCAGAGCTGGGCTGATCCGAAGCCAGGAGCCAGGAGCTTCCTCTGGGTCTCCCATGTGAGTGTAGGGGCCCAATCACTTGGGCAGGCAGAGGCTTAACCTACTAAGCCACAGCACTAGCCCCAAGAATTCCTTGAATTTTGGCAAAATGAAGTTACAGGACAGCTCCATAGCCCCTCTGGATAGTACCCAACCTCAGCTAGAATAGGGTGAGGGATTCACAAGTGCTTCCAAAGAAAACAACTGCATTGATGAACTGTGTGTTTATCATTGAGAAGAGCTCTAGCCTTCTGACACATGGTTTGAGAATAAATTAATGATAAGTATTTTTTTATAAGTATTTTTAAAAGATTAAATGATCATACCAAAAAAAATCAATTATATGTCATAGGCTGAATTTAAAAAAATTGTTCAAGAAAGGAGCTATACTCATGCTTTTCTGTATGGCTCAGTAATAAGCAATAATTACATAGTCTGGGATTAAAAAAAACTGTGAATATTGATGTAACTACAAGTTGTGATATAAATATTTCAGGAAAATAGGATGAGGGGAAGTATAGGTGAGGAGAGGAAGACAGGAGTGTAAGGAAATAAATGACCAGTTTCAATCTGGAAGACACAATGTTTAATTTTGAAAAATTGAGAAATAGACTCATACAACATATTTAGAAATGTGGTAATAAATACTAAAAAAAAAAAAAAAGCAGCCAGAAATGCTTAAAGAGGTGACTTCTGGGGAGGGTAAAGAGGAAATGGGGAAAGGGGTTGCTATTTTTTGCTATTAGGTTTATTTAACTGTCTTTTTAAATTATCTATATAGTAGCTAAAATATTTTATTGAAGTGTAAAATACATATAAGATATGCCCATGTCACATGTAAAATTTTAATAATTTTTTAAAAATAGAAAAAAATTTACTATGTGGGGGTCAGCACTGTGGCGCAGCAGGTTAAGGCCACAGTCTGCAGCACTGGCATCCCATATGGGCACTAGAGACCCAACTGCTCCACTTCCAATCCAGCTCCCTGCTAATGCGCCTGGGAAAGCAGCAGAGGATGGCCCAAGTCTTTGGGTCCCTGCACCCATGCAGGAGACCCAGAAGAAGCTCCTGGCTCCTGGCTTCGGATTGGCCCAGTTGCAGCCATTTGGAAAGTGAACCAGCAGATGGAAGATCTCTCTCTCTCTCCTCTCTCTCTCTGTAACTCTGCCTTTCAAATAAATTGTTTTTAAATTTTTATTATGAATGGCACCTGGCTCCTGCCATCGGATGAGCGCGGTTCACCGGCCGCAGCACGCCGGCCGTGGCGGCCATTGGAGGGTGAACCAACGGCAAAGGAAGACCTTTCTCTCTGTCTCTCTCTCTCACTGTCCACTCTGCCTGTCAAAAAATAAAAAAATAAATAAAAATTTTTAAAAATTTTATTATGAAAAGTCCTCAGCAGACTTAGTTTTTCTTTATTGAGTCAGGAGGCTTTATTTATTTTACTGCAACTTACCCAAAGAAAATTCTCAACAAGCATAATTGACTTTTCCATTTTGTATAATGAGGTCTCCAAAACCATTCTCTATCTAATACTTTTAAAAGATATCTATTGAAAAATTTTTCACATTTGGGCTCTAGTTATAATGCCTAATTCAGTATTTCTATCTGTATATGAAATCAACCCAACTGAAAGATCTTTTAAACAGGTGCTGTCCTAAATGGAAAGATTAACCTAGATTGAGGTAGCTGGTAATTCCTTGAAAACTACTTGGTGAAGGACTGACAATTTATGCAGTTGAAAAGCAAAAACAAAAGAGTTTTTTTTTTTTTTTTATGACAGGCAGAGTGGACAGTGAGAGAGAGACAGACAGAAAGGTCTTCCTTTGCTGTTGGTTCACCCTCCAATGGCTGCCGCGGACAGCGCGCTGCGGCCTGCGCACCGCGCTCATCCGATGGCAGGAGCCAGGTGCTAGGTGCTTTATCCTGGTCTCCCATGGGGTGCAGGGCCCAAGCACTTGGGCCATCCTCCACTGCACTCCCGGGCCACAGCAGAGGGCTGGCCTGGAAGAGGGGCAACCGGGACAGAATCTGGCGCCCCGACCGGGACTAGAACCCGGTGTGCCGGCGCCACAAGGCGGAGGATTAGCCTGTTGAGCCACGGCGCCGGCCACAAAAGAGTTTTAAAAAGACAATTTCCCAGAAGTCTATCTGACTGACAATTTTTAAGATCTAAGTTATAAAATTTATCCATAAAGGACTAAAAAGAATAGCTAACATGCTCTAACATTACCCTGGTTAAATAGTTTTTTTATATAGTCTGAGGATACTTCAGAAAATTTACGAAAAATGGAATTAAAATCTTAGTTTGTTGCAAAACGTTTTTTCATAATATGCACTTTTCATGAACTTTTTGAAGACCATGGCAAACATTGTGGTTTGCATTTCAGTTCCTCCTTTCAAGAGTTCTCTTCTGCCCATTTTAATAAACAAGAAGCATATCATCAGATTTGCAACTTTCCCTACAAGTGGACAATAAGAATATAAAGGCAATGGGAAAATGCTCATTTTACAGCCTTTGAACATTCACTACAAAAAAGGAAGGATCGGCCGGCGCCGTGGCTCAACAGGCTAATCCTCTGCCTTGCGGCGCCGGCACACCGGGTTCTAGTCCCGGTCGGGGCACCGGATTCTGTCCCGGTTGCCCCTCTTCCAGGCCAGCTCTCTGCTGTGGCCCAGGAGTGCAGTGGAGGATGGCCCAGGTGCTTGGGCCCTGCACCCCATGGGGAGACCAGGAAAAGCACCTGGCTCCTGGCTCCTGCCATCGGATGAGCGCGGTGCGCCGGCCGCAGCGCGCTGACTGCGGCGGCCATTGGAGGGTGAACCAACGGCAAAGGAAGACCTTTCTCTCTGTCTCTCTCTCTCATTGTCCACTCTGCCTGTCAAAAAAAAAAAAAAAAAAAAGGAAGGATCAAGAATTAAGAAATCTAACTTCTTTATAAAAGGTAAGAAAAACATACAATGCGTGAATAGAAATTACTCTGAAATGAAGGAAATTTAAGGCTAACGTAATAAATTCACAACTTTGGTTTTTAAAAAAAAGGTCATCATGAGATATTCTGAAAAACACTAAGGTTCTTCCTTTTCTTGATTCTTCTGATGATGCTCCCAAAATAAGCCTTGGAGTTCCTACTTTCACTGATGTGGGTGTCCAAATTATTTTGGAATTAATAGAATGTTTCACACTAGCAGAGGCTCAAAAAACATATGCTACATGAGTTAGAAAACTAGCAAACCATAAAACCCATCATGTACTCTCATGTTACTGTCAATAGTTTTTCTTTTTAGATATTTTTATTTGAAAGAGTAACAGAGAACAGCAAGAGACAGAGTAAGAGATATAAGTCTTTATCTGCTGGTTCATTCCCTAGTCACAACAGCCAGTGCTAGACCAAGCCAAAGCCAAGAGCCAAGAATTTCGTCCAGGTCTCCCACACAGATGGCAGGGGCTAAAATACTTGGGCCATCTTCTATTGCCTCTCCAGGCATATTAGCAGGAAGGTGGATCAGAAGCAAAGTAGCCAGGACTCAAACCATCATCTGATTAGCCCACTGTGCCACACGCAGGTTTTCCAAAAGTCATTTTAACAAGAAACTTTATTTTCACTATATTTGAAAGGAAGAGAGACAGAGATCTACCATAGGCAGGTTCACTCCTCAAATGCCCACAACAGCCAAGATTGGGCCAGTCCAAAGCCAAAAATCCAAAACTCAACCCAGGTCCTCCATGTGGATGGCAGGGACCCAAGTATGTGAGCTGCTTTTAAGAGCACTCCTTGGGTGCAAACTGTTGAAACCTTTACTTAGTACAGAATTGGTCTTCTGTATATAAAGATAATTTAAAATGAATCTTAATGAAGAATGTGATAGGAGAGGGAGTAGGAGGTGAGACAGGAGTGAAGGTGGGAGGGTAGGTATGGGAGTAAGGACCACTATATTCTAAAAGCTGTACCTATGAAATTTATATTTATTAAATAAAAGCTTTGTTTAAAAAAAAAAAAAAGAGTCCTCCTGCAGCGCCAGCATCCTATATGGGTGCCAGTTCTAATCTTTGCTGCTCCATTTCCAATCTATCTCTCTGCTATGGCCTGGAAAAGCAGTAGAAGATGGTTCAAGTCCTTGGGCCCCTGCACCCACGCGGGAGACTTGGAAGAGGTTCCTAGCTTCCGATCAGTTCAACTCTGGCCTTTGCAGTCATCTGGGGAGTGAACCAGCGGAATGGAAGACCTCTCTCTGGCTCTCTCTCTGTAACTCTGTCTTTAAAATAAATAAAATAAATCTTTAAAAAAAAAAAAAAAAAAAGAGTACTCCTTAGCAGGAAGCTGGATAGAAAGCAAAGGAGCTGAATTTGAACAAGGCAGGTGTTCCAAGCAGTGATTGAACCTCCACACAAACACCTACTCCTATTTACAATTATTCAACAGTGAGCTTATCTACATTTTTTTAAAAAAAAATTTATTCATTTATTTGAAAGGCAGAGTTATAAGAAGGCAGAGAAAAAGAGAGAGGGAGAAAGGGAGGGAGGGAGAGAGAGAGGTGTCTTCCATCTGCTGGTTCACTCCCCCAATGGTGGCAATGGCTGGAGCTGTGACAATCCGAAGCCAGTAGCTGGGAGCTTTGTCCAGGTCTCCCACATGGGTGCATGTGGACTTGGGCCATCTTCTACTCTTTCCCAGGCCACAGCAGAGAGCTGGAATGGAAGTGGAGCAGCTGGAACTCAAACCGGCGCCCGTATGGGGTGCCGGCACTGCAGGCGGTGGTTTTACCCGCTACATCAGTGCCAGCCCGAGCTTATCTACTTTTAACACTACCATATAAATAACTACCTAGGAATAAAAATTCTTCCACTTCCTAGCAATGATACCTTGGCCAACTCATTTCAACTCCCATTTTTTTCTAATGTAAAATAAGGATTACAACGCTCTACCTTTCTCCTAGACTTGTGAGGATTCATGCAATAACAGAATTTATTCTGGGTTCTAAAGAAAACTAGCTACATTTCCACTGCATTCTGTCTCTGAAGAATGGCTGGATATGACACTTAGACATTCTGGCAAATTAAACTGGATATACCTAACACCAGACTATGATTTAACTCCTCAAGTCTGTTCTTCCTCTACATTTTTCAAAATCTAAAATCTGGATAACCAGGGTTAATTTTTACTTGCTTCCTCATTCACAAAGTCAATCCATCTTCCTCTTAAAGTTTCCTTCTTTTTCCTTTACTATTTCACATCTGGGTCACTGTACTGATTGCATGGTAGCTGGCTGCCTCTTATTCCTTCACAAGCAAACGAAATTTGTTTCCTCATCAAAGAAGTCTCAATTTCTTAGCTTTAGAAATACTATGTCCATTGTCTAATCAAATCTACCTCAACAGTGGATGGCAATCTACAGTCCATTATATTACCAACCATAGTAGACACTTTCTGGCATGGCTCCCAATAGCCCCCCACCTGCTGGTATTCACAGCCTTGTACAGAGTTCACTTCTAATAGTGAAAAGTGATGTGCCAAGGGCCGGCGCTGTGGTGTAGCGGGTAAAGCCGCTGGCTGCAGTGTCAGCATCCATATGGGCACCGGTTCAAGTCTCGGCTGCTCCACTTCTGATCTAGCTCTCTGCTAATGTGCCTGGGAAAGCAGTAGAAGATGGCCCAAGTCCTTGGGCCCCCGTACCCGTATGGGAGACCTGGAAGAACCTCCAAGTTCCTAGCTTCAGATTGGCCCAACTCTAGCCATTGCAGCCATTTGGGGAGTGAACCAGAGGATGGAAGACCACTCTTTCTCCCTCTGCCTCTGTAGCTCTGATTTTCAAATAAACAAATCTTTAAGGAAAAGAAAAGTGATATGCATTCACGTCCACAGCTAGGTTACAAAACACTGTGTGGCTTCACTTCTCTTTAGCCAGCACTTTCTTGTCTTCTCATTTCCTTTGCTCTGATGAAACATGCTGCCAAGCTGTAAGATGCTCCATGGAGAGGCCCATATGGCCAGGAAGCAAATGAGACCTCCAGCTCATGAGGAACTGAGGTTTTTGTCTAATAGGCTAAGAAGACCAAATCATGGGGGCCGGCGCAGTGGCATAGCAGGTAAAGCCGCTGCCTGCAGTGCTGGCATCCCATATGAGCACTGGTTAGAATCCTGGCTGCTCCACTTCCAATCCAGCTTTCTACTATGGCCTGGGAAAACAGTAAGAAGATGGCCCAAATCCTTGGGCCCCTGCACCCACATGGGAGACCCAGAAGAAGCTCCTGGCTCCTGGCTTCAGATCTGCACAGCTCCTGCCATTGCGGCCATCTGGGGAGTGAACCAGTGGACAGAAGACCTCTTTCTCTCTCTCTGCCTCTGCCTCTCTATAGCTCTGCCTTTCAAATAAATAAACAAATCTTACCCAGAGAAAAAGAGAACAAACTGTGCTGAGTCTCATGAGGGAACTAGGAAGTGGATCCTTCCCAGGAAAGGCTCAGAGTCAGAGAATCCAGTTAAGTGGCACTCAGATTCCTGACCCACAGACACTATGAAATAAACAATATTGCTGTATTAATACATTATAATTTGGGTTAATTTGTAACATGGTAATAGATAATACTCTATACCTCACACCATATTTCAGAAGAAATTCCAGGTAAATTAAAAAGTTAAATATGAAACTAGTAAATAGTTTTGAAACTACACAAAAACAGAATTTGTAAGGGCCACTGCTGTGGTATAACAGGTACAGCTGGCATCCCATACAGGCACGGGTTCGAGTCCCACTGATCACTTTAAATCCAGCTCCCGGCTAATGCACCTGGCAGAGCAGCAGATGACGGTTCAAGTGCTTAGCCAGCTGCTGTGGCCATTTGGGGAGTGAGCCAGCAGATGGATGAGCTCACTGTCTCTCCCTCTCTAATTCTGCCTTTCAAATAAAGTAAGTAAGTATTTAAGATAAAAATAAGACATAAAAGGACAAAACAAGAGTAATACTTTAAGAAATTTTCTATGTCAAAAAAAAATGCAACAAATTAGGAAAATCTTTTCAGCAAGTTAACACAAGAATTTAACTATATCAAATTAAAATATTTTGCATGTAATTATATATTTATTAAATACAGAACTAATGTAAATTCCTCTGGAACTATAGTAAAGAAACCAGAAACAGATAGTGCCTGTAGGGAGGGAAACTGGGTGCTGGGACAAGTACTGTATGTAAAGGAAATACCACACAGTATTTACATCTTTTACCCACTCAAAAAAAATTTTTTTAAAGCATTTTTAAAGTAAAATGAATTTGTAACATGTTAATTAACATACATTTTTTAAGAGATCTCAAGTATACGTAAAGATCTTTAAGACCTAATAGGAGGGGCTGGAATTGTGGTACAAGAGTTTAAGCCACCATTTGAGATACTGGCATCCTATACAGGAGCACAGGGTGGAGTCCCAGCTGCTCTGCTTCTGATCCAGCTTCCTGCTAATGTGCTTGGGAAGGCATGGGAACAGGGTCCAAGGAGTCAGGCCCCTGCTACCATATGGGAGACCCAGACGGAATTCTGGGCTCCTGGCTTTGGCCTGGCCCAGCCCCGGCTATTGTGGCCATTTGAGGAATGACCCAGCAGATGGAAAATCTCCGAGTATCTAAGTCTCTTTGCTCTTCTTCCTTTCAAAATAAATAAATCTTTAAAGAAAAAAAAAAAAAGGAAAGTGAATAAAAGATGCACAGGCATTTCACAAAAGAAAAAATACAATTAATCATGAAGAAAAATTAACTCAAAGTGGATCAGAGACCTAACTGTAAGTGCTAAAATATAAAGGTCTTAGATAGAAACATGGACATAAATCCTTGTTACCTTGAACTTGGCAACAATTTCTTAAACGTGACACAAAAGTGTAAACAATGGAAGAAAAACTAAAAATGCTTGTGCTGTACACAGTACCATGAAGGAAGTAACGACACAACCCACAGTATGGGAGAAACTATTTGCAAGTCATATATCACTTAGGGAAACCGTATCCAGTATATATAAAGAAATTTTACAACTCCATAATAAAAACATAAATAATCCAATTTTAAAATGGCAAAGGAGTCCACGTTTTGTAGTGTGGCACGTTAAATTGCTGCTTAGGATGTCTGCATCCCATCCTGGAGTGCCTGGTTCAAGTCCTGGCTATTCCACACTTCTGAGGTACCTTCCTACTAATGTGCCTGGGTGGCAACAGATTGGGTTCCTGCCACCCAAAAGGGAAATCTAGATGGAGTTCCTGGCTCCTGATTTCAGAAAGGTCCAGTCCCAGCTCTTTCAGATAAATAAAATCTTTTTAAAACCATGAACCATAGGGCGGGCGCCGTGGCTCAACAGGCTAATCCTCTGCCTTGCGGCGCCAGCACACCGGGTTCTAGTCCCGGTCGGGGCGCCGGATTCTGTCCCGGTTGCCCCTCTTCCAGGCCAGCCCTCTGCTGTGGCCCGGAGTGCAGTGGAGGATGGCCCAAGTGCTTGGGCCCTGCACCCCATGGGAGACCAGGTAAAAGCACCTGGCACCTGGCACCTGGCTCCTGCCATCAGATCAGCGCGGTGCACCGGCGTCCGCAGCAGCCATTGGAGGGTGAACCAACGGCAAAGGAAGACCTTTCTCTCTGTCTCTCTCTCTCACTGTCCACTCTGCCTATCAAAAAAAAAAAAAAAAAAAAAAACATGAACCAATGTTCTGAGTAGACATTTTCCAGATGATATCCAAGTGATCAGTAAGTATAGGTGTCATTAATCTTCAGAGAAATGTAAATCCAAACAATGAGATACTACCTCATACCTACTAGAACTGTTAAAATAAAAAAGACACACAATAACAAGTGTTGGTGAGGATGTGGAGAAATTGCAACCCTTTAACACTGCTGAAGAGAATGTAAAATGCTGTAGCCACTTTGGAAAATAGTCTGGCGTTTCCTTAAAAAGTTAAACATGACCTAGCAATTCTGCTTCTTTTTATTTTATTATTTTTTTTTATTTTTTTTCTTTTATTTATTATTTTATTATTTTTAAACATTATTTATTTGAAAGGCAGAGTTACAGAGAGGGATTGATCTTCCATCCATTGGCTCACTCCCCAAATAGCCACAACAGCCATGGCTGGGTCAGGTCAAAACCAAGAGCCAGGAGCTTCTTCCATGTCTCCCATGTGGGTACACGGGTTCAAGGACTTGGGCCACCCTCCACCACTTTCCCAGGCCATTAGCAGGGAGGATCGAAAGTAGAGTAGTTGGGACATGAATCCTCAAACGGGATGCCAACATTACAGGTGGCAGCTTAATTCAATACGCCACAACACAGGTCCCCAGCAATTCTACTTCTGGGTATACACCAAGAGAAATGAACCTACGTCCACACAAAAAACTTTCATAATAGGCACAATGTGCAAACAACTCAAATGTCCATCAACTGATGAATGGATAAACAAAATGTAGTACAGTCATATAATAAAATATCATTCGGCCACAAAAAGGAATGAAGTAATGATACATGCCACAATAGTAACAGTTCTTGAAAACATTATGCTTTAACTTTCTATGTCTGCAAAGCCCAGGTTCTTCACCAAAATGTCAACCATTCCATAAGACATAACCTGAAATCTCCTTTTTAAAAATGGAGATAGCAGTAAATTACAGTACATATTAATGCTATTGATGGGAATCTAACAGAAAAGTTCAGGTAGGCAGTTGGATGTATGGCTCTGGAACTCCAGAAAAAGGTTTCTTGACTCCAGAATACACACCAGCGCTGGTATAGCAGGTAAAGCCACCACCTGCAACACTGGCATCCCTTATGGATGCTGGCTCCACTCCTGATCCAGCTCCCTGCTAATGGCCTGGAAAAGCAGCAGAAGATGATCAAAGTGTCTGGGCCCCTGCCACCCATATGGGAGACCCAAAAGAAGCTTCTGCCTCTTGACCTTGGCCTGGCCCAACCCTGGCCTGATGCAACTATCTGGAGAGTGAACCAGCAGACAGAAGATCTCTTTCTTTCTCTAACTCTTTGAAAATAAATAAACCTTAAGAAAAAAATCTGTTAGTTGAGGCTATAGAAGAAAATGAAATAAACAAGAATATAAGGAAAGATTGTGGAGTTTTACACCAACCTGTAAAACAAGGATGGGGATCATTTTTTCTGCCAAGGACCATTTGATATTTACAACATCATTTGCAGGCCATACAAAATTACCAACTTAAAAATTAGCCTGCTATGGCTGGTGCTGTGGTGCAGTGGGTAAAAAGCCACTGCCTCTGACACCAGCATCCCATATGGGCTCAGGTTCACGTCCTGGCTACTACACTTCTGATCCAGCTTCCTGCTAATGTGCCTGGGAAGGCAGTGTAGGATGACTCAAGCACTTGGGCCCCTGTACCTATGTGGGAGACCAGGAAGAAGCTCTTGGCTCCTGGCTTTGGACTGGCCCAGCACTGGCCTTTGCGGCCATTTGTGGAGCAAACCAGCAGATGGTAGATCTCTCTATGCCTTTTAAATAAATAAATAAATAAATAAATCTTTACAAAGAAATTAGCCTGCTATAGATTTATTGAATTTCCCACCCCACTAGCAGTACCCTTTGAAGGATCAGAACGAATGATTTCAGGGCCTCTTACAGCCCACAGCCTGGATGTTTCCCATCCCAGATTTAAAGTAAAGAAGAGTCAACCAATGAAATTAAGGATGGAACAGTCTAAGGAGTGAAGGGGAAACTGAAAGAAAACAGCATCTAAAAGTCAAGAATTTGATCAGTATATATTTATGGACAAATCAGTGGAATAAGAATCTAAAAAAAGGGACTGGCATTGTGGCATAGTAGGCTAAAGTGCTGCTTACAATACCAGCATTCTGCATCAGAGTGTCAGTTTGAGTCCCAGCTACTCTGTTTCCAATCCACTTTCCTACTAATGCACCTAAGAAAGCAGTGGAAGACAACCCAAGGACTTGGGCCCCTGCTACCCATCCGTGTGGGAGACCAGGATGGAGTTTTTGGCAGCTGTTATGGAATTGAACCAGTGGATGGAAGAGCTCTCTTTTTCTAACTCTGCCTTCCAAATAAATAAATAAATCTTAAAAAAAAAAAAAATCTAAAAACACTCACTGGCTCTTTGCTGAGATTCCCACCTGGCCTGCCAGGTGTAATTTCTTCATTAAACTTCGTGAGCATAGTTACTGCTGATCTTTGTTTCACAGCTGAAATTCTTTTCTTACAAGAAGACAAGAATCTCTGTCCCGACCTTCTTCTGGTAATAGCGTGGGCAGAGCCAGCCACGAGTGAGCAAGGGTAGTGCTGGGAAACCAACCCTCTACACCACATACTCTCCCTTGGGATGTGCAGCTTGATCCCATGACCTTAAAGAAGAGACAACTAATCTTTTTCTGTAACACTGCCTGCCACAATATAAATTAGAGGACCAAGAATCATGGTCAGAAAATAGAAGCTTAAATTAAAATACCGTTTTATAGCTAGATCTAGTTTGCTGTGGGTGCAGTCAATGGACATAAATCCACTATGTTTGATTCTACCTAGAAAAACATAATTTTCATGGGCAATATCTTACCACATGGGGAAAAATAAAACAGTGGCAGCACATGTCCAGGACTACATACTTCAAGCTCAGGCTGACCCTGATATTAGAAGGGAGCTTCGAAAACTAGGGGATTGGGGGCCGGCACTGTGGCGTAGTAGGTTAAGCTTCCTCCTACGGCACCAGCATCCTATATAGGTACCAGTTGGAGTTCTGGCTGCTCCTCTTCTGATCCAGATCTCTGCTGATGGCCTGGGAAAGCAGTTGAAGATGGCCCAAGTGTGCTTGGGCCTTGCACTCACATGAAAGACCTGGAAGAAGATCCTGGCTCCTGGGCCAGCCATTGTAGCCATTTGGGGAGTGAACTAGCAGATGGAAGATCTCTCACTCTTACATAATTAAATAAATAAATCTCTACAAAAATTAGGGATGGGATCAATTACCCCCTTGGCTGACATCCCAAAGGCTGCCTCCACCATCTACTTCAATCAGGACCAAGAACAATAATAAAGGGCCGGGCAAAAGGAGCTGCAGAAAGATGGGTGACAGGTCCAGCTGACAGCACCTTTCTCAGCGATCTGCCATCACAGAAACTCATCAAGGCCAGTCCATTCCCAACCTGTGATTGAGGCAGGAAGACAGGGCCCTGGGCAAGCAGCTGTCATGACAAAAGCCAGCCTCCATGAAGGCCTTGCCCGCTCCCATCAAACACCAGGACCCTGGAAGCAGAACTACCCCAAGAGCTGAGAAGGACTTCCTAAGATACGCAGACCCTACTGGCCCTAAGTTGAGGACGCCCCTTGGCTCCACCCCAGTCCCAAGTCGACCACCACTGTTGAGGAAATGGAGCCTAGGGTCACAGCTGATATAACAGGTAGGACTGTGAATTTTCTTTTAGATACGGGAACTGCCTACTCTGTCCTAACCACCTATTTGGGCCAGCTCTCTTCTCAGTCTGGCCAGACAATGGGAATCAACAGAGAGCCTTCCCTAAAGAGATTCATGCACCCCTCTCCTATCATCTCTGGGGCCAGCCCATATTTTCTCACCAGTTGCTGGTAATGCTGAATGTCCCACTCCCCTGCTGGGGGGGACATTCTAAACAAGTTAGGAGCCCGGTAACCTTCTCTACACAGGCAGACAGACAGATTCCTATCATTGCCATGTGTCATCATGGACCTTCCAGCACCCCACATGAAAAGACAGATCTGCAGGTCATTCCACAAGTTTAAGCCTCAGACACACCTGGTTGGGCCTTCAAAGCCTGCCTGCCTATTATTAAGTTTTAAAAACCTCTCCTGTCAGTTCCTATTTGCCTTTAAACGGGTTAGCCAACAGGGAAAAATGTTATACCTAACCTGGACATGTGGGTTTACACATAGGTGGGCCTATGTATATTTGAATGGGCCCTTGTGAAGGACCTAAAGGACCAACCACTTGAGGGAAGATGTAAAATGTAGATGATTTGCTAGTCTGCCCTCTGCCAGGACTCCACTTTTGGGCCTTTGACTAGCACCCTTAACTTCTAACAGAATGTAGCTATCAGGTGTCCAAGGAAACCATGACTGGTCTGCCAAGAGGTAAACTATTTGGGACTTATCCCCACTTCCTGGCCCCAGAAAGGGTACAGGCCATGTAACAAATTCTTACTCCTGTAACCTAAAGACATCTCAAGTACTTCTGGGACTAACCGGATATTGCAGATTGTGGATCCCTATGTGAAGGGGCAACAGCTAAGCCCCTACAAAAAGCAAGCCAGGGGGCCAGCGCTGTGGCATAGCAGGTAAAGCCACCACCTACAGTGCCAGGAACCCATATGGGTACAGGTTCAAGTCCTGGCTGCTCCACTTCTGATCCAGCTCTCTGCTATGGCCTGGGAAAGCAGTGGAAAATGGTCCCAGTGCTTGGGCCCCTGCACCCATGTGAGAGACCCGGAAGAAGCTCCTGGCTCCTGCCTTTGGATCGGCACAGCTCCAGCTGTTGTGGCCATATGCGGAGCTGGATCAGAAGTGGAGCAGCTGAGACTGGAATTGGCACTCATATGGGATGGTGTTGTAGGCGGCAGCTTTACCTGCTACACCACAACGTTGGACCCAGCAGCCCAGCTCTTATACATCAAAGTCTTGCCCCCATTCCATAACCTTGTAGGTAGGTCCCAGCCCTCCCTCAAGGACTTCTTAGTGGAATCTCCTCAGCCTTGTGTCAGGCGGTCTATTTGGTCCATTAAACACTGTGCTGATAAAACCTCAGGAGAAATTTCATGAATTCCATGCCAAGAAAGCACCACTACCACCACCACCACTACCACACGATCCCAGAAGAAGAGGGATGGGGGAAGAGAAGCAGTGAGCCTTATCCATTAAAAACTTCAGTCTGTGGGGTGGGCATTGTGGAGTAGTTGGTAAAGCCTCCACCTGCAAAGCCAGCATCCCATATGGGCGCTGGTTCAAGGCCCACCTGCTTCACTTCCGATCCAGCTTCCTGCTAATGAACCTGGGAAAGCAGCAGAGGATGGCCCAAGTGCTTGGGCCCCTGCACCCACATGGGAGACCCAGAAGAAGCTCCTGGCTCCTGGCTTCAGACAGGTCCAGCCCTGGTTGTTGCGGCCATTTGGAGAGTGAACCAATGGACAGAAGCTCTCTCTCTCTCTTTTTCAAATAAATAAATCTTTGAAATAAATAAATAAAAATAAAACCTCCAGTCTGAAAATAGACTGGGCTCTCAGTTTTTTTCCTGGGACGCATACCTGGCCTGCCAAGTTATATTTCATTCAACTCCACTATCTTGCTAACGGTTGAAAGGAGGCAGTGAGTGTAAACTGCTTTCAGGAGGAAAAGAATTTGGTTAGCTTTGTTACAGTTGTTTTGTTTTTAAAGTCTGGAGATTTGAACCTTAGGGAAGAAGCCAGGAAAGACAGTGAAATACTGGACAATGGGGGCACACTGCTTAATCAACATCCTAGAGGGCAAAGGGGATATACTGAGAGCTGTTTGAAGCATTAACCCTGAACAAGCCCCATTAGGATCACACTACATGCCAGTAAGGTAAATGCAGTCGTGCCTTATTTATCTTCATCCCTGGGGTGGAGTTACACAAAACTGAATTTTCCAGACACTTAAGCATTTTTTTTTAATTTAGCTATTTTCTTTGAAATTATTCAACAGCATTCATGCAGTTCTCTGCCTACTTAAACAGCATGTGCTCTCCTGGATGACTTACGGTCACTGTGACCATGGTATTGCACTAAGAAATGGCGTGCCAGAGTCTGCACGTTCATTTTTCAAATCTTCATCCTATATTGTCAGCTGCCATTTCCCCTGTTACAGTTCCCCTAATAACCTTTTTCATTTGTGCTTCCAATAGATTCTAATTTAAAAATTATGTAAGCATTAGTAACCATGAACAAAGGATAACATGGCTCTGAATTAAGTACAGCTATCTAGGCACAGCTTTATGACAACTATCCCAGCGATACCGAATGTGTTTCGCTTTCCAATTTGCAACTGGGTTTCAATGTGTTAAGGATATCAGACCCTCTAAGTACCTGGAATTTTACTCTACCTTGCTTCCTTAGATTATGAATCAGAATATCCCTGCCAAGCAGCTGATAATCTGAAAGGGTTCGTCTTAAACCACACACACATACAAAAGGGTCATACTAATTCTAAAAGCCGAGGCACCTTACAGTAACTAGACATAGCTTTCTATCCTACAGTCATTTACCAATCAAAAGTGAAAATCGTCTACACTGTTTCTGTGTGTTAATATAGTCATGCATAATAATTTACTCATGATAAATGAAGGAAATCCCCCACAAAACCTTGGCCTCAGCCCCTTCCAAGTTTCTCACAAATTTCACAAACAGTTCAAGGACTAAAAGCAAGTAGGGTTATACACACCCACAGTGAACCAAAATTTAGGAATTCATCCTTTTAGTTTCAATACCATGGAATGTCCTGATTTCACTCATTCTCAAGATTCTGAATGTTATAGCCCCCTATCCGTTACCAACTGAAAGCAAAACAAAACGCTGCGTTGCCCCTTCAGGGCTTTATTGCCATTCCTTACAGTTTTTTTCATTCCTACCCACGAAAGTAAAAAAAACCAGAATTTGTCATCAAGTTGGCCGGGTCCACTCAGACTGAAACATCCCCATGCTGGGGTTTAGAGTATCAGAAGCACTGGTCCCCTGCACCTTTGCCCTGATGGTCCCACGACTTATGGACAGCCCCCTTTCTCAGTCACAAACACCTCGGGGGTGGAATCATGATTCAGTTAACTCCATCATCTGTCAAGCAAGTTTTGAGCACCCAGCAGTTGCTAGGCTCTGGAAAGAGCTGAGTGAAACAGTTCCTGCCCTCTCCTGCGATGAGAAGGCACGCTGGCACACGGATTACAACACAGGCTGAAACAGCAGTTCCGAATCAAATCAGAGGAAGAACTCACTCTTGGGCCAGGGAGGAAGTTGGGAGACAACATTTCTGTATTCCCCAAAGGCCCTCCCGAAATACATGTGGAAGGAGCCAAGGAATGAATTAAATTCTACCAACGAAAGGTGAGATCCCAGGTCCAAAGGAGAGGTAGCCGTCACTTCTAAGAAGCGAGCAGATGAGCGCAACCCTTCAACTGCGGGAATGCAGACCCCAGGCAAACTCAGCCCCACGATACCCCCAGGAAATCACCCTGCAGAAAAAGACCCCACCTGTACTGCCAGCCTTTGCCACCGCCGCCGCCGCGGCTGCTGCTGCTGCTGCCGCCGCCCCCACAGCTGCTGTTGCTGCTGCTCTTGTTGGGGGTCACGGCTGTGGCCAGGCCCTCCAGCTTGCCCTCGCTCTCCGAGACTTTCAGCGTCGCCACCGGCTCGCCCCCCTGCATCTTCACTCCGAAGTCCATTCGCCCTTCTTGGGCGGGGGAGAACAGCTCGGTAGTTTTAGTCGTTGGTGCTGCTTTTTTTTTTTTTTTTTTTTTTTAGTGATCTGATCTGAATGTGATTCCAGTTGCTAAATCAGACGGCGGCTGGAGAGGGAATGGTCAGATGGCCCCAGAAAGGAAGATACGCATCCCCGACCGAAGTTAACTTTCCAGAGGCAAGGGACAGCGATGAGAACACAGCTATCCTTTAGATTAAATATTTACCCTCCCGGCAAAAACACGGAGAGGGGAAAAATCATCACCCCTCCAGAGGTCTCGGAGACATGACTCCAAGGAGAAGCAGGCACATAAGGAGGTCGCCGACTCTCCAGCCAGGCGGGCTGGACTCAGGACGGAGGACCACGGACAGGGGCCCCGGGGCCTGACCTCCGCGCTCCCGCGTCTGCTCCGGCCAGTCTTCCAGGGGAGGGGCCCGTCCAGCCCGCTCGGCGCGAACCGCCGCAGCCCCCCGAGGCAGAGCCGCGGCCGGCGCGCGCAGCCCGGGAGGAGGGTCGGGGAAGGAGGCCGCCGGGGGCGGGAAGCCGGCTTCCAGGGCCGTCTCTCCGTGGGCCAGAGGCGTGCCGCTCGGGGCGACTTTCCCCAACGCCCCTGGCCCTGGCCCCTCGACTGGGTTCCCAGGAATAGACGACTCTCAGCCCTCGCTCCAGCCGCAATTGCAATAGCCAGAGCCCCGGCCACCGCCCCACCCACAGCCCCACAGCGGGTGACCCACCCGCCGACTCGCTCTCCCCGCCTTCCCTTCCGGAGTGGTGTGAGCTCACTTCCCCCTGAGGCGAAGTGGCCGGCACCATCTTGGATAAGGGCAGCTCAGCCCTGGAGGGGGCGGAGCCTCCGAGGGTAGCGGTGACCAGAGGCTGATGGGTAAGAAAGGGAGCCGGAGGGCGAGGCAGGAGAACCAGAGAGAAGGGTCTGGAAGGAGAGAGAAACAAAAGAAGCAGCGGACCCAAACAGTGCCGGGGCGGAGTGTGATTTCCGGCCTTTTTAACCAACCAGGTCCCATCCTTGCATCTGAGGGCCCCGTTCCAGGCATTTTAGGAAGAAAGACTTGAAAAATAAGAAATTACGACAAATCAAAAATACTGGTCGTTTTAGTCATTTTGAAAAAAGGGGGGAAAATAGCGTGACAGTGGAGTAAGGCAAATGGATGTTGCAAATGAAAAGGAAGCTGTCCTGGAAGTTAGCACCTCTGAGCCAGTCAAGTACTCTTCCTGACCCCAGAGAAATCTTTCACCCTCTTTATGTCTTTGTCTTCGCATCAGTGAAATAAGAGTGGTTATCCAGGAGATTCCTAAAGTTCCTTCTAATTGCAATTCTAGTTCCCAACAATATGGCTTGCGAATTAAACATATACAAAATTCTAGCACACATACGGACAGTATTACTCAAACTTGTAAAATAAGGCTAAGAAGAAAATAAAAGAGGGTGATGATAGAAAATAAATAAAATGGGATGAAGAACCCACCGCAGAACAATCAAATCCACCTACAAAGAGATGAAGTTTCAAAAGAAAGATGGGGTTGGTGTTTGGTGCAGCAGTTAAAATGGTGCTTGGAATGCCAACATCTCAGATGGGAATGCTGGGTTCAAATCTTGGCTCTTCTTTATAGATTTTAGTGTCATGCTAAAAACTGGGAGGTAGCAGATGGCTCAAGTACTTGGATCCTGCTGTCCATTGGGGAGACTGGAATGGAGTTCCTGGCTCCTGGTTCAGCACTGGCTGTTGCAGGCATCTGGGGAATGAATCAGTAGATGGAAGATTCTCTGTGTGTGTGTGTCTCTCAGATAAAATGAAAACAAATAAATGAGTAAAGATAGACAGCAATCAATGTTGTTGAGGATTTGGAGAAATTGAAACCCTCATACATTGCTGGTGAAAATGTAAACTGTGGTGTAGCCATACAATGGAATATTGTTTGGCCATAGAAAGGAATGAAGGGCTGGTACATGCTACACCATAGATAGACTTTGAAAGCGTGATTCTGAGTGAAAGAAGCAAGACTCAAAAAGTGACATGTCATGTGCTCCATTTATATGAAATGTCCAGAATAGACAAATCCTACAGACAGGAAGTAGATTAGTGCTTGCCAGGGGTTGGGAGAACGTAGGAATGGGCTGTGACCACTTTTTTTGGAGGGGTGAAGAGGTGAGGGAGGGATAGTGAAATTCTTCTAAAATTAGTAGTAATAGATTTACTGTCTTGTGAATATATATAAAACCCAGCTCATCATACACTTTAGATGGGTGAATTTATGTCATGATAAAGCAATTATTTAAAAAGCAAATTCTCTAGGGAACTAACTTTAATAGAAGAAAAAGAGGAAGTAGGAATACTTAGGAGGCTGTGACAGGAAATGAAGTAGAAATGACAGTAGCTAGGGGCGCCATGGCCTGCAACACCTGCATCCCATATGAATGCTAGTTCAAGTCCCAGCTGCTTCACTTCCCATACAGCTCCCTGCTGAAGAGCCTGGGAAAGCAGCAGCATATGGCCCAAACCATCATGGGAGACCAGATGGAGTCCAGGAGCCTGGCTTCAGCCTGGCCTGCCCCGCCTGGCCATTGCAGATATTTCGGAGAGTGAAACAGCAGATGGAAAATCTCTTCTTTGTGTCTCTACCTCTCTTCACTGTATCTCTGCCTTTCAAATAAGTAAAATGAAATATTTTTTTGGAAAGAAAGAAGAAAAGAAAAAAGAAATGGCAGTAGTTTGACTTGAGTGATGGCAGTGGGGTAGAGAAGTGAGCAGATCTGAGCTGGATCTGAGCTGTGGTGAGCAAATCTGAGCTGTATCTGTGGCAAATGCATTGGATTTGCGATAGTGCAGTAATGTTCTTGCCGGCCTCTCCACTTCTAGTCTGTCTTGGACTTGTCACAGTTCAGTTCACAATTCTAATTGAGCTCCTGTGAAACTCAGACCCATTTTTACATTCTTTATAGAATAAATCCAACTCTTTTGTTCAAGAAAAAAATATATAGAAGCTAATGGAATAGCTGTTAGTGTAGAGACTATAGAATGTGGAGTTTGCCTTTTATAGTCCAATGCTGAATTAGATGAGGATCTATATGCAACCAGTGAGGTCAGCTGGTCAGAAGTAGTTATCCAGACTAATTAAGCCTAAAAAGAAGCCTATGCAGGCATGCCTTTATTGGGGGTAATGGCAGGTGTGATGGGGCAGCGTGCCAACCCAAGGACGGGGGACAGACAACATGAAACCTTCAGCTTTAGAAACCCTGAAACCATTTATCATGGCTCCCTGCACTGCAGAGATTAAGGGACCAGCTCATGCTAACCAAACTCAACAACAGAGTGGAAATACCACCCAGAGTACTAAAGTTTGAGTATCGGCACATTCTGTATAAGAAACTCAACAGATAGGCCAGTGTTGTGGAGCAGTTAAGTCACCACCTGCAACTCCAGCATCCCATATGAACACCAGGTCAAGTCTCAGCTGCTCCGCTTCCCATCCAGCTCCCTGCTAATGGCCTGGGAGAGCAGTGAAGGATGGTGCAAGTGGGAGAACCAGATGGAGTTCCTGGCTCCTGGATTTATCCTGGCCTAGCTCTGGCTGTTGCAGCCATCTGGGTAGTAAACTGGTGGGTAGAAGATCTTGCTCACTCTCTATAACTCTGCCTTTCAAATAAATAAAAGAAACTCAACAGAATGAACTATTCCCAGGAGCTTACATGATGTTCATGGACTTGGAGCCAGGGCAGTTGGTTGGAGTGATCTTTTGTACTGCTTTTGAAAGCAGAAACTTTTCTGGTTATTGTGCAATACAAATTGTATCTGACTGTCTCATTTCATGTCTAAGGGGAAAAGGAGGACATGTGATTTAAAGAGGAAGTGCACACAACCTCTGTTCAAAGAGCTTCTGCCTGCAGACCAGCTGGCTGATAGATCAGTGCATCCTTCCCCAAGGAGAGGAGCTGCACAGCCTAGTGGTCCAGATCCTGGGCGCTGATGTCTGGCGACGTGCAGATCCCAGTACACGTGACTCTGAGTGAGTTACATAACTGCTTTGACCTCTGTTTCCTTACCTGTACAATGAGAATAATACTAATGCTAACATCTCTGCTATGAACTGTAGTTCATGCTCTCGCTCTTTCTCTTTCATTCTCTCCCCCTCTCCTCTCTTCCTTTATGTCACATAAAGAAACATCCAGAAGACCGGGGTGAATGTTTGGGTCAGGGTTGGGACATGGCTTTGAACACCCACATCCCATATTGGAGTGGAGTGCCTAGATTTTGAGTCCTGGGTCCAGTTCCAATTCTAGCTTCCTGCTGATGTGCATGCACCCTATAGGAAGAAGCAGGTGATGACTTAAGTACTTAGGTTTCTGCAACCCACCTAGGAAACCCAGATTGAGTTCTGGGCTCCTGGCTTTGGTCCAACCCAGCCCCTGGCTGTTGTGGGCATTTGGGGAGTGAAATGACAGATGGGAGCATGTTTCTCTCTCTCTCACTCTCCCCCCCCCCCTTTTCTGATAAAATGGAAGTAAAGTATTTAAGGCAGCTGTATGCTAGCTAGGAAGAGAGCTCTCACCAGAAACTTACCATGCTGGCACCCTGATCTTGGACTTCCCAGCCTCCAGAACTAGGAGAAAAGAAATCTGTTGTTTCCATCTCCCTGTCTACAGGTGGTTTGCTATAGCAGCCCGAGCTGACTAGGACCATCTCCTTGTGAAAGTGATGGCCAGCATTAAATGGGATGGTACCTTTTGAGCACTTAGACTTCTGTCTGACCCATGACACAGGAAGTGCTTGGCACCTGTCAGTCATTGCTGTTGGAGGGCGGGGTTTGGCTGTCAGGTGAAATGAATGCCGATGCATGGCCTGGGCACTTGACAGCTGGACAGCTCTAGGGACACAGCAGCCACCACTTTGGAGGACATAGACATATTTCTCTGGGCGAATGCCAGCTCTGTCTCTCAAATGATGCAGTTTTCTAATAGGATCCTGATTCAGAGAAACCTAAGTGTCAATGGAAAGTCCCGAGAACATTACCTGGAGTTAGCAGCCTATGGGGCCGGCGTGAGTGGGCAGGTACTTCCACACCTCTCCTCCCAGGGGCTTCCCTGGCCACTGCACAGACTGGCAGGCCCTCTATCCCTTCGCGCTGCTGAGTTCCCTTCGTTGCACCTGGCATCGTGATTTGTTCTGTGTTGTTTGTATCTCACAAGAATGTGAGTTGCATGAAGAGTTGATTCTTTTTTTCCACTCCTGTATCCCCAAGATTTGAGCACTGCTTGACACATTGGTTGAATGTGTGGATGCATTTATTGGCATCAGATTTTGAATCCTGGCTCTGGCCCTTGGTGTGTGTGTGTGTGATTTGAGCAAACTACTTTGTTAAGCCTCGGTTTTCTCATCTGTGAAATGGGAGTAGGATGAAAATGTGTAGGAAGTGCTGGCCTCCAGTTAGAGCTGAACAAGTGCGTGCTGTTTTCGTTTTCTCTCTGTAACCCTGATGTGCAGGAATGGAAGAAGGGTGATTTGTTTCCCTGAAGCACAAGAAAGACACTCTCTCAGTAAGCCTGAAGCTACAGCTACTGGGATGAAAAGGACTGGCCCCAGGAGATTGGGAGCAGGGGAGAAGGGCCCCTGGGAGCAATGCTGATCCTGCGAGGGAGGCAGCCGGAAGCCAGGGCACTTACATTTCCCCATTGGAAGAATAAGCGATGGACCCACGATTTCTCAACGAAAAAGAAAGCCAGGCAGAAGTACAGGAAGGAGGGAGGGAGGAGGGATGGAATTTGGGGAAGATGAAATGTTCACTTCACAATTGATGAGACAGAGTTTCAGGGGCTCGGGGGTCCCTTTCCTGCTCCGGTTCAGGCAGAAATCCTCTAGCAATTTCCCACTCCAAGGTGGAGTCTCAGCTAAAGGGCTCCGAGAGAGCCGCCTGTCACAGGAAATTTCCCCGCCGAGCTCAAAGCCTGACGTGGGAGGAAAAGGCACACACACACACACACACACACACACACACACACACACACGCAGCCTGCGTTTGTATCTGACGGGAGGAAGGAGGGAGGGAGGAGGGAGAAGGAGCAGCTGCCCGGCTCAGGTTCCCATTGTTTGCTTTCCCCAGCACTTTTCTCCCAAATCTCTATTGAACTTAAAAGAATTTCACTTAAATACCCAGTAGGTGGTAAAATGAGCTCTTAAAACTGTGAGATAAGAACACCTGTTCCTTCCGTGTGATACATCCATCTTGTCCGTTTTTAGCCTTCTTGGCCTGTGCAGGCAGCACTGTACCCCCAGAAGCCCTTTAAAACGCTGAGGTCCAGGGGCCAGCAGCGTGGCCCAGTGGGTTAAGCTGCCATTCGCAACACCAGCATCCCATATCAAAGTGCCAGCTGCTCTGCTTCCAGGTCAGCTCCCTGCTACTGCACCTGGGGAGGCAGAGGAAGATGGCCCAAGGACCTGGGTCCCTGCCACACGTGGGAGACCCAGATGGAGTTCTAGGTTCCTGGCTGTAGCCGGGCCTATCCCTGGCCGTTGCAGCCATTTAGGAAGTAATCCAGGAAATGAAGATCGATCTCTCTCTCTCTCTCTCCCCTCCCCCCCTTCACTTTGCCTTCTAAATAGAAACATCTTAAAAAAAAAAAAAAAGCCCAGATTCCACTGAAGTCACATGACCTTTCTGCCACCAGGTGGTGAATGCCAGGGGTTGCCATGGGAAAGGAGGGGGAGAAAAGGCACTCATGCTTGTTAGCGTGAAATCACAGCCATGTGAATCCTGGGAGCGCTCATGCATCAGCTTCCAAAAGGGCTGAGAATCTGTTGTCGTTCCCCTCCCCAGCTGAGTCCGTTGACAGGAGATGCTAATTTGCTTGAGAATACATATGCATGTATCTATTTTGAAAAATCTACATCCCCTCACTACAATCCAAAAGCAAATACTGGGGCCACACTGTGGTGTAATAGGTTAGGCCTGCGCCTGCAATACCAGTATCCATGTGGATGCCAGTTTGAGTCCTGGCTGCTCCACTTCCAATCCAGCTCTCTGCTATAGCCTGGGAAATCAGTAGAAGGTGACCCAAGTCCTAGGGCCCCTGCACCCATGTGGGAGACCTGGAAGAAGCTCCTGGCTCCTAGCTTCGGATTGTCCTGGCTCAGGTTGTTGTGGCCATGTAGGGAGTGAATCTGTGGATGGAAGACTTCTCTCTCTGTCTGTAACTCTGACTCTCAGATAAATAAACAAATCTTGGCGGGGGGTGGCAGATATTGAATAGTACCCTTCAATATGTGCTCCACGTAATATTTCAGGATAAGGTATTATTTGACTTAAAGTTTTTCTTGCTGTGATACATTTGGAAACCGCTACCTTTTTCTGTTTTTGAAGACTGGTTCCTTTATTTGCAGAACTTCTTGGAGGATTTCCTACGCAAATGTGCATCATAAATCTTTTTTGTAAGGAAGATAGAAGGTTGAGGCAGAAAGTCCCCAGCAGGGAGGGAGCTGCACTTGGCGAGGCCTCGACTGTGAAAAGATGTTGGCACTTCTCACCCGGAATTCCAGATAAAAATAACAGCACCTTGTGAACAATGACAGGGAGCCCAACGATCCTGCTTGCCCCCCAAAAGGCAGCTTTGCAATGTCGTACATGAAACTGGAAGCCTCTGGAGGGCCTGAGCTTTTACTGGCCTGGTGGACAGTCGGCTCACCCGCTCCTCGGGTAGAGAAGGGCCCCGAGGACCCCCTGCTGCTCCGCCCTGGCACAAGCAGACTTGGTTCAGTCAATTTTCCATCTGTGAGAGGAGACTTGAGATGGTGCACCAGTGGGAGGAGAACTAACCTTGCCAGCCATTGAGGATGAGTCCAAGGCAACAGGAAGTTGGCTGCACGGATGCTGGTTGCCTGTTTGATGGTTTTGCCTTGGGCCCTCTCTTTAGTCTTCTTTTTCCCCAGGATGTTGAATAACTTTTATGGATTCTAGGCTTAACGTCTCCTTTTCCTTCGGGGGCTATGTTTGCATTGACAGGATCTGTCAACCTTTGATCACACAAGAACAGGAAGTATCTCTTTCACATAGGAACTTCTGCCTCTCAACTCCCACCCTAGGTGCAAACAAATTTCTGGATCTGTGGGTTACCTTAGTGCTGCCAGGTAGCTTGGTGCGGAGTGGACCTGCTAACAGCCGTGGAAGGAAGGGGTAGTGGGGGCCTTTCTGAGGGCCTGGTGTGCACCCCAGCCTTCTGGCCAGCCCTCAGGGGGGTGCCGTTCTCTGTGCTGCCTCTGAGGGAGGCTGCGCAGCCCCAGGAGCCCCGTGCCAAGTGTGATGGTGGCATTTATGACCTGGTCACTCACACAGGGCTGGAAGAGCAAATTTGCTCCTATTCCCTCTCATCAGCCACCAGCCTCCATGAAGGGCAATTATTTCTATTTTTCTAGATACCAAACTAGTAGAGAAGGATATGTGGGGTTTTTTTAAATATTTATTTTATTTATTTGAAAGTCAAAGTTACACAGAGAGAAAAGGAGACAGAGAGAGAGAGACAGAGAGAGAGATCCCATCTGCTGTTTCACTCCCCAGATGGCCGCAATGGCCGGAGCTGGGCCAGGGGAAGCCAGGAGTCTGGAACTCCATCCAGATCCAATCACTTGGGCCATCTTCTGCTGTTTTCCCTGGTTTCCACTGTTTTCCTGCATTGGCAGGAAGCTGGATTGGAAGCGGCTGGCACTGTGATGTGAAATGCTGGTGTTGTAGGCAGCAGCTCAGGCTACCACACCACAGTGCCGGCCTCAAAGAAGAATATGTAAAGGGAGACAAATCTCTTATAGTCCCGTGAACACAGGGAACACAGGAAAGGCCAAGTGCCTAAGGCTGGATAAAGTAACTTCCCACGGCCCACTGGTTGGTAAAGAGCTAGAGGTTTGGTAATATGCATCATCATCAGGAATGAAGCAAGAATACAGAGGAGAAAGAGAGTGGAATTGAGTCAGATTCACCCAAATGATGCCAATGAAGAGCAACCCGAAGATGAACCGTGGAGAGAGTTATGATTTCGCACTTCCTGGGGAATTCAGTTCATCTTCCTGGACTGAAATGAGATCAGCCTGGAGGCAGAAGCTAAGACAGCCTCAGGATTTCAAAGACCATGAACGTCAGCTCTTATTGCTGCTGTCTTCATTGAACAAATGCTTGCTGCGTGTATTACGTGCCAAGTGCTTTGCTAGGTGTGGAAGATACAGCCAATAAACAAAACACCATTTCTGCCCTTAGTCTATGGGTAGAGTCAGAAGACAGATATTAACCACGAAATTAAAAATAAATAGAAGTGCTAAGATATGAGAGTACTTCAAATGAGGGCAGGCATTCGCCAAAGTGGTTAAGATCCTGCTTTTTTTTTTTTTAAAGATTCATTGAAGCTGGCACCGTGGCTCAACAGGCTAATCCTCCGCCTTGCGGCGCCGGCACACTGGGTTCTAGTCCCGGTTGGGGCGCCGGATTCTGTCCCGGTTGCCCCTCTTCCAGGCCAGCCCTCTGCTGTGGCCTGGGAGTGCAGTGGAGGATGGCCCAAGTGCTTGGGCCCTGCACCCCATGGGAGACCAGGAGAAGCACCTGGCTCCTGGCTCCTGCCATCGGATAAGCGCAGTGCGCCGGCCGCAGCGCGCCGACCGCGGCAGCCATTGGAGGGTGAACCAACGGCAAAGGAAGACCTTTCTCTCTGTCTCTCTCTCTCACTGTCCACTCTGCCTGTCAAAAAAATTAAAAAAAAAGATTCATTGAAAGGCTGAGTTACAGAGAGGCAGGGGGCAGAGAGAGAGAGAGAGAGAGAGAGAGAGGTCTTCCATCCGCTGCCTCACTCCCCAAATGGCTGCCACAGCTAGAGCTTGTGCTGATCCAAAGCCAGGAGCCAGGAGCTTCTTCCAAGTCTCCCATGAGGGTGCAGGGACCTAAGGACTTGGGCCATCTTCTGCTGCTTTCCCAGGCCATAGCAGAGAGTTAGACTGGAAGTGGAGCAGCTGGGACTCGAACCAGCACCCATATGAGATGCCAGCACTACAGTGCTGGCCCCTTAAGATGTTCCTTGGGAAACCGGCCTCCCATATCGACCTCTGCTCCTGGTTCCAGGTCCCTGATAATGTGCACCCTGCAGGCAGCAAGTCATAGTTCAAGAAGTTGGGTCCTAGCAACCCACTTCGAAGACCAGATTGAGTTCTAAGCTCTTGGTCTTGGCCTGGCCTGACTGAGCTCTATCTACTGTGGCCATTTGGAGAGTGAACTGGTAGATGGGAGATCTCTCCGTCTCTACTCTTTATTTCTCTGTCTGTCTTTCAAATAAGTTTGTGGGGGCCGGCATTGTGGCACAGCCGTGAAGCCACTGCCTGGGATGCCAGCATCCTGTGTGGGTAAAGGTTCATGTCCCAGCTGCTGCACTTTGGATCCAGCTCCCTGCTAATGTGCCTGAGGAAGCAGCGGAAGATGGCCCAAGTGCATGGGCCCCTGCACCCTTGTGGGAGACCTGGAAGAAGCTCCTACCTGGCCTAGCCCTGGCTGTTGTGACCATTTGAGGAGTGAACCAGAGAATGGAAGATCTCTTTATCTTTCTCTCTCTGTCTGACTCTGCCTTTCAAAGGAAAAAATCAATCTTTTTTTTAAGTTAGTGGAAAAGTGGAAGTAAAAGACAAGCTTATTTTGGTGCAAAATGTTTTTGAAATCTGTGTGTAGATATTTTCATAGTACCATTTTCTTTGAACTTTTTGAAGACCCTTTGTATATATGGAGACCATAGAGAAAGGGGTGGGTGGGATCTTGCTTAATGTAGTGAACAGGGAAGCCCCTCTTGGAAGGATAAGTTGAAGGCAGCATAGGGTGATGTTCTGAACAAGGAGGAGAGTGAAGTGGTGTGAGTTGAACTTTAGGAAGGCTGAGGTAGTCCGAGCACAAAATTCAAAAGGAATGCAACACAGTATTCTAAACAGGCAGCCAAGGGTCAGGTGCAGGAAATTTGACTATTTCCTATGTCTAAGAGGAACCACTGAATGATTATAAATGAATGAACTGTTAGGGTTACTTAATAGGGAAGGATATTATTTCTAGACCCAGCTTCTGCCTGACCTATGTACACCGTTGGCCTAAAGACTTACTTTCTTTTTTTATATTGTTGGATATCAAATGGAGATATGACCCATGGATCTTCTTTTAGGTCTTGCAAGCCATAAGATACACACAGAAACTTCTAGAAATAACATCTTTTTCCTGGATCACTGAAAGACAGTTTGTGGTGAATCCATATAGGGCCTGTTTGCCTTTCTCCATTTCCTGACTGATCAGAAAGAGGCACATGAATTTTCTCCTACTTGTTTCCATCTTCTCCTTCACCATTGCGATAGCCTTGGAAGTGGAACTGGACAATGGTATAGCCTGGTGAGAACTTGCTCAACACAATGGACATGGCATAAAGGGACATTCAGCTCCTTCTTTGTATCTCCAGGGACAATTTTGGCTTTGCCGAAAGCAGTTCTTTCTATGGCAATTTTATTTCATGTCTCACAAGCCATAGATTATTTACCTGCAGTACAAACTATTTTAGCTTTCTTAGCCATTTCTAATGTTTTGGAATTTAAATCATCATTTAAATTTGTATGTCCTAGGAAGAGAATTGAAGGAGGCATTTCACAGCCCAATAGTATCAATGCATGTCAGAGACACACAATTGAGATGGTGTCCTTGGCCATGCACTCTGATTCTATGTGTTTTCCATCCTGGAGAGCTGGAAGCAGCAGTTCCCATGTTGTTCTTGACAATTCCAGTTGCCCCTTGCAGATTCAGCACTGTTGGATGCCACGCTGCTCACTACTTGAAATGTCAAGTCAGGCTAGAGCCAGCCAGGCCTCTGGTTTCCGGTCTTCCCTAGGCCTCTCTCGTGGTATTACACTCAATTGCCTGCTCAGCTTTTAAACCGGAGCCAGAGATCAAATGTGGGACAACCCTGGTCTGTTGAACAAGATACAAAGGAAATATTAGCATCGTTATTCCATATGTCTTTTCACTGACATACAGAAACATGGACTGGCAGAGCAGAGGAGAAGCCTCAAGGTCAAGTTCCACAAGAGATCATTTTACTGTAAGGAAACTAAGACCCAGAAGGTCCCTCTGTCGCACCAGAGCGATAAAGGCCCCAGCCTCTGGACAGGAAAGGGCCCTGGTCAACTCCGCTGCCCTCTCCGAGGGGTGCCTTCCCTCCATAATGTTCCTGCCAGATGTCTCAACCTTGTTCCGTGTCCACACATCAGAGCTCCAGATATTTCAAGACACAAATAATCTCCCCATAAACATTTTTTTTCACCTAGATAAAAATCCTCAAATCTGGGCAAAAAAAATCTCAATTTCTTCAACCATTCCCTTTTTTTAAAAAAAATATTTATTTATTTATTTACTTGAAAGAGTTACACAGAGAGAGAAGGAGAGGCAGAGAGAGAGAGAGAGAGAGAGAGAGAGAGAGAGAGAGAGGTCTTCCATCTGCTGGTTCACTCCCCAGTTGGCCACAACAGCTGGAGCTGTGCTGATCCGAAGCTAGGAGTTTCTTCCGGGTCTCCCAAGTGGGTGCAGGGACCCAAGGACTTGGGCCGCCTTCTACTGCTTTCCCAGGCCATAGCACAGAAATGGATCAGAAGCGGAGTAGCCAGGACTCAAACCAGCACCCATATGGAATGCTGGCACCACAGGCAGTGGCTTTACTGCTACACCACAGCGCTGGCCCCAGACTGCTATGGATTTAGGACACATCCTAGGAATCCTCTGTCTTTGCAAGTAAGGGAATGTTTAATGATACGACCAGCTAAGAGAACTAGCCATTAGTAAGTCTGCACATGCTAACCTGCTGGATAGTGCGTTGTGTTCTCTGTAGACAGTTCCTGTCTAGTCCAGTGCAGAAGAGCCTCTGTGCCTGTCTGTAGTGCCCCTTCCTAGGATGTTGTAACTCTAATATCACACCTGACCTCCTGTCTGCCTCTTCATCTCTAAAATCTGAACAAAGCAAGCTGAGGTGAGCTTTCGGCGGGAGACATAGGGTGTCTCTTACCGCTTAGCTACTAGAGACCCAGAGATCAGTCTACAAGAGAGAAAGTGTTGATCCTTATAGGGCTCTAAGCAAAGGCTTAATCCCAGGCTGCCAGAGGTGGGGTGGAACAGAACCAAAGGAAGGTGTCACCCCAAATAAATCTCATCCGGCTTTGGCAAGGGTTTCAGGTGTTTCATAGGCCAACAGGGCAGCTAGAAAGAGAGCTGACCCCTGGGAGGGATGGGAGAGGGCATTTGTTTTGAGCCTTGCATTTGAAACGGCCTCCAGGATGGAGCACCTATGGCCAGAGCACGGTGGCAGTGGCTGTGGGCTCGGTGGTACTGGCCGCCACCTCTGGGTGCCTGCTGGCCCATCAGCTTTGTGTGCTGCGTTGCTGAGAGGCTCTGTCACTCCATCTGATTGCCCCCGTTTTCACCAGTTCGTCTGTAGGCCCAGGCTTCACTGGAAAATACAAGATTCCATTTTCTTTCCTTTCTTTGCAGCCTGCCCTAGAGCCTTGCAGCACCCGCCTCTCAGCCTGGATCCTGATGCAGCAGCACTGTTCTGCACACGCCCATCTGAGTCATGTGCCAGGCCAAGAAGACGGTCATCTAGACTTCTCCTTTTCTGAAAATTTATTTATTTTGAAAATCAGAGTTACAGAAAGAGAGAGAGAGAGAGATCTTCCATCTCTTTGTTCACTTCGCAGATGGCCACAACAGCCAGCACTGGGCCAGGCCAAAGCCAGGAGCTTCATCTAGTTCTCCTACTTTGGTGCAGGGGCCCAAACCCGTGGGCCATCCTCTGTTGCTTTTCCCAAGCCATTAGCAGGGAGCCAGATTGGAAGTGGATGGGACACCAAAGGAAATGGCGCCTGTAGCGTCACAGTCAGCAGGTTTACTCACTACACCACAACACGAGGCCCTGCCATCTAGACTTTTAAAGACCAGTTTAGGGGCTGATGCTATGGTGCAGCAGGCTAAATAGCTGCCTGTGACATTAGCATTCCATTTGGTGGAAGACTTTCTCTCTCTCTTATGTAACTCTGCCTTTCAAATAGTAAATAAATCTTAAAACAAAACAAGACATAGCTTTAGAAGTATGTTCATCTCTTCATTTGCTACTGAACCACAGATCCTAGTGGCTATTGAAAGTTGAGTAAGGGGCTGGCGCTATGGCACAGTGGATTAATGCCCTGGCCTGAAGCACCGGCATCCTATATGGCTGCCGGTTCGAGACCCAGCTGCTCCATTTCCAATCCAGCTCTCTGATAGCAGTGAAAGATGGCCCAAGTCCTTGGACCCCTGCACCTGTGTGGGAGACCCAGAAGAAGCTCCTGGCTCTTGGCTTCAGATCGGCACAGCTCCGGCCATTGTGGCCAATTAGGGAATGAACCATCAGATGGAAGACCTCTCTCTCTCTCTCTCTCTCTCTCTCTCTCTCTCTCTCTCTTTGTGTGTGTGTGTGTGTGTGTGTGTGTGTGTGTGTAACTCTGACTTTCAAATAAATAAATAAATCTTTGGAAAAAAAAAAGTTGACTGAATGATCAAGGAATGAGGAACCTACGTATGAATCTTTTAATGCTCATACCTACTAGTTCCTGCTTTAAGCTTTCATACATAGAAAAGTGCTGGATTGGGGGAAAATGGTCAGAGTCAGGCTCAATCCTCCTAAGCATGGGCCAGCCCTGCTCACAGGAATGAAGCCCATTCATGGCCCACAGCCATGTGAGGCTTTTGGCCTGGGGAATTCAGTGTGGCTCTCCTATGTCTTTTGGGGATCAGAACCATCTCAGAATTTGCCCCCTACACAGTCCACACTCTACTCTAATGTTTTTGTCCCAGACTGGCACATGTATTGGGGGGGGGGTGGTCCTCTGTTGTGTTAAACCTGATGCCTAAATAATTCTGAAATGTAAAAATATGCCAGACATATTGAAAAATGAATTCCTCTGGGGTTCTTTATCAGCATATACATGTGAACTTGGCCCAGCAGTAATTGTGGAAGCTGACCTCTGTGTCTTGCAACCCTTCTAGTATAGTACCTTTAGTGCACCTGTCATTACTCCTCTAAAGCCCCAGTGGAAAGTAAGTTCCATGGGCAAGGAGGCCCCATTTTTCTTTAATAGTTGACACATAGAAAAGAATATACAAGGGGCCAGCGCTGTGGCATAGTGGGTTAAAGCCCTGGCCTGAAGCGCCGGCATCCCATATGGGCGCCATTTCCAGTCCTGGCTGTTCCACTTCCAATCCAGCTCTCTGCTCTGGCCTGGGAAAGCAGTAGAAGATGGCCCAAGTCCTTGGGCTCCTGCACCCACGAGGGAGACCCAGAAGAAGCTCCTGGCTCCTGCTTTCAGATCGGCACAGCTCCGCCCATTGCGGCCATTTGGGGAGTGAACCAGAGGATGGAAGACCTCTCTCTCTCTGTCTCTACCTCTCTCTGTAATTCTTTCAAATAAATAAAATAAATATTTTTTAAAAAGAATATACATAACATATAATTAAGTTATGAGGATAGCACTATTTCTTTTTTTTCATTTTTTAAAGATTTATTTCATTTTATTTTATTTTTGAAAGGCAGAGTTACAGAGAAAGAGGGAGAGACAGAGGAAGAGAGACCTTCCATCCACTGGTTCACTCCCCAAATGGCTGCAACAGCTGAGGTTGGGCCAGGCCACAGCCAGGAGCCTGGAACTCCATTCCAGTTTCCTACATGAGTGGCAGGAGCCCAAGTACTTGGGCCATCATCTCCTGCTTTCCCAGGTATATTAGCAGGGAGGCGTATTGGAAGTGGAGCAGCTGGGTCTCAAACTGGCACTCATATCGGAAGCTGGCATCACGGGAAGTAGCCTAACACACCACGCTACAATGCTGGCCCTGATAGCACTATTTCTTGTCTTTCTCTGCCTATGATCTAGAAAAATGCACATATGATAAATATGTGTTGAATAAATGAAAGATTCTTCTATGAGTAAATGAATCAGAAAGACTAGTGTCGCTCAGATAAAATATGCATCAGTTGTCAGAAGCTAAATGTGTCATTCCAAATTAAACTGTACTTCCCTACTAAATGTATGAGAATTCAATGTTATTCCACTTTCCAGACTAATTCTCTTCCTATCTACTTTTTGAAAGTCCAGTAGTTTTGGCTCTTTCATAGGGCTATGAGATGACCTGGTGTGAGAGTCAGACTATTCTGAGTTTGAATCCTGACTCCATCATCCTAGAGTTGCATGGCCTTGAGCAAACAACATACACCCCCTAAGCCCCCGCTAGGTGATCTTGTCTATAAATGGGGATAATAAAACCTACTTGCTGGACTTACAATGAATAAAAATGAAATCATGTTTGATGTTAGCTACCTTTTCATCTAAGATTAAGAAACCTGGTCTAAATCTTTCTAGATAGATTTCATCTGACCCTTGCTATTGATGGCATAATGGAAAGTTGCTTAAAAGGTGTATTTACAAAGGGTTTCCATCTGCCTGCAGGTTCCTGCTTCCCTCTTAAACTTTATCCTATGAGGAAACTTCTTCCTTCTTCCCTTTGGTTGCATCCTTCCTTGATGGCTTTCTATTGCTTTTTAACCCTCTCTGACAGCTCATTCCTACACACAGCATCACAGAGTCTTGTCGTTCATATATTCTTAATGAGTCATGTTCATTTTCCCCCTTAGATTTAATCATGCAGACAAGCCAGTTGGTAACTATGACTATGAAAGAAACAAAAATGCAGGGAAAAGAGGGCATCGCCTGTGGGGTAACGTCTCCCCATGGATAGCAATGGGCTGCTATGGCTTTGTACATACGATAGTCCAGCAGCACAGGCAGTCCCCACAAAGCCAGTTGTTTAAAACTCTGTGGCCTTTCCCACAGAAAGGAGGTTACCTCCGGTCATTGGGCTCTTAGGGCGCTCTGTGAAAGTCTAGCTAAGCCAGAGTCTGGCCGGTCTGGTACAGCAGGTGTGCTGTTCTGCTGCTCCCAATACCCTTGACTCTGCTGGAGAAGGTGGGAGAGCACTTTATGTTCCACCTTCAGGTGCCAGGGACACAGCTCTCCCCTCCCCCCTACTTGGCTGGGCTGAGGGCTGGGGAGAAGGGCAGAGAATCCTGGGTGGCAGCCCCAGAAGTCTGAGCCTCTGCCTCAGGACATCTTTGCAGTCCTTCCCACCCTCAGCCCCCACATTCTGACTAAGGAACCGTGGGAACAGCAAGGACACCTGTACAGTGTCCGTGCCTATATGCTGTCTCTGTAGCATGCACATACACAGAGCTTCCTAGGCGCCAGCCATTCTTCTAAGGGTGCCACTAATGTTAGCCCACCGAAGATGGCTCATTCGTAACTTAAGGTGTGACTTTTTTTTTTAATGTTTCTAAATTTTATTTAATGTGTTTGAGAGACAGAGAATGACAGTGTGTTCCCATTCACCTGCTGCATTTCCCAAATGCCCACAACAGCTAGGGCTGGGCTTGGGCAGAAGCCTGGAGCCTGGAACTCAACCCAGGTCTCCCACATGGGTAACAGGAACCCAAGTACTTGAGCCATCACCTCTGCCTCCCAAGGTTCGCTTTACCAGGAAGCTGGGATCAGGAGCCAGATGTGGGAATTGAACCCCGGAGCTCTAATATGGGACTCAGGCATCTTAAGCGACAGTGTAACCACCAGGCCAAATGCTCTGCCTTGGCTTGCTTTTTATTCTTAAGCCTGTTCTTCACTCTCCATGGAGCTGTCTTGGCAATGGATAGCAATTTCACGATACCTTGTTTAATCAGAAGGACTTGAGCTCCTTAGTCAAATGATCTCGGACTCCAATTTCTGGAATCAGATGAGTCGCTTTCAACAGTCTGATTCTTTGCCAAATAGTTTAAATATGATATCAGCCTTTATATTTGGAAACCCAGCAGGTTCTTCCACTATAGCCTTTCTTATTTTAAGACAAAAAATTATATATATATACATATATATGTGTATGTTTATAGTATGTGTGTGTGTATGTGTGTGTATATATGTGTGTACATATGTTAGCTGTTTCTAGTCAAAGCTAAATTCATATCTACTGGACTCTGGCTCTTAATGAACCCTCTGTTCTGTGTCCAGCAGTTTTGTATTTACCATTTCTTAGTGATTATTTGACCAGCAGGTCTAAGAAGCAGAAAAGCCTGGTGGGTACTGTGATGGGCTCTGAAAATGGACCTCCTGGCTTTGAATTCTGGCTTGCTTTCTATTTTGTGATTCTGGGCAAGCTACTTACCCTGTCTATGCCTCTGTAAAATGAGGATTGTAATAGAACAGGTACCAAATTGTATCGGTCGCTGTCTTTACACCCTCAGCACAGTGACTGCCCCAGAGTAGACTGTCAATATGTGTTGAACCAGATGCACTAGCTCTCCAGAGATGTGCTACCTCTGAGGAGGGCCCTCCATGCTCTGGGTCGGAGCAGCTTCCATTGGGTTGCAAACCTCTACTCCTCCTAAAAGACACTTGAGGAAGCTCTGCCTGCCCAGGTGTCAGTACCTTCCATGGCTGCCACTCTGATTACAAGGAAAAATTTAGGGCAACAAAGATAGTATTATGAAATTCAGTTATTTTGCTTGAGTCATTGCAATAAAGCCACACCTGGTTCACCCAGTCTGTTCTTTCACTCTGCTATGCCTGTTTACCTTGCGTCCACTCCAAGTACAAAGACAAATGAGTGGGAAGCAGAAAGGATTGGAGGGTGAGTGTTTAGAAATCACGTGCTATCTTTGCAACATAACCAGTCTTTTCTGGGACCACCGATTCTTCTTTACTTTTCCTTCCTGATTGAGGGACTGGTAGAAGTCTCATACATGAACTCTGCTCACCTATTTAGGCGTAGACCACACAGAATGCACTCTGGAGACCTTTGAGAGAGGATTGCTCTTTGGACTGAAAACCAATCTAATATGCATCCCCAGGGGGAGATGCCTGGCGTTACTATCTTGTTCCTTAATCTAATGTGGTATTTAGCTTAGAGCATGGAGAGACTGGCTTAATGCCTTTTGATGATGATGAAAGCAAGAGGCAGGAACAGATCATTTCTGGAATCCTCTTTTAGCTCTTAAAAAAATTATTGGTCACCTCCTATTGGCCAGCTGCCATGCTAAATGCTTTCATGTGCATTTTCTCCTTTAGTTCTCATAACAGTCTCAGGGAGCACTTATTGTGACCTTATTGTGGAGATAAAGAAAACTTCGACTCCACAAGGTCAGGTGATTGCCAAGGTCACATAGATTCCAAGCAGCTAATGCTCCCCCATCTAGTAAACCTTTACTGGGCACCACACCAGGCACTAGAATAAGCTCTTAAAATACTGAAATGTGTAAAGAGAAAGGTGGAGGCTGGTGTTGTGGATTATTGGGTTAAGTCAACATCTGCAACACCAGCATAGGCGATGGACGATGGTCCACATTCTTGGACCCCTGCACCCACATGGGAGTCCCAGAAGAAGCTCCTGGCTAGTGGCTTCAGCCTGGCCCAGTCCTGGCAGTTGCAGCCATCTGGGGAATGAGCCAGCAGATGGAAGATCTCTTTTGCTCTGTCTCTCCCTCTCTCTCTGTAACTCTGCCTTTCAAATAAATAAAAAATAAATCTTTAAAATGAAACACAAAGACAAAGATGGGCCTACAAAGAGATGCCATAATCTGATGTGGTTAATAAGTGAAAGGACACCATAGGAGCACAGACAGTGGAACTGGATCTTCCCAGGAGTGACAGAGTACCCTGGAGATGACCCATTCAGTGAACCTTAAATAACGAGAAAGCATTGAGCTGACTGATGCAAAAGGCCTGGGGGAGGGTTAGAGTGGGGGCGGGAGGAAGCACAAGCAAAGACCGGAGATGAGAAGCAGCCTACCCTGAGCGTAGACCCACGGCCTGGACCGGTCAGGACACGGAGTGAGCCTAGGTGTGGAGGAGAGGCTGCCTGGATAGAGGTCAGAACACCCACGGTGGGCCTTGCAGTAGTGCTTTTCTTAGGACCCAGGAGGGAAGTTCACACTTCACCTGTGAAGCTTAGACCTGAGTCTGCTGAAAGGAACTGAGGATAGATCAATGGGAGAAAAAGCATGGGATTTATCCACATGTAAATGTGCCTAAGAGACACCACAATGAAGGCAGGGGACTCCGGGAAAGGGAGATGTGGGGTGTGGTTAGTAGAACAGTGGGGTGGGGCTTGAGGCTGCCGGTGAGAGGTGGCAACAAGCTGCAGGAGGATGAGGGGAAGCCCTGTGCTCTGAACAAAGGTTGTCCCCGGTGATCGGTGATCGCCCAGAGCTGCTGGCAGGAAAGTGGGTGAAAAGTCTGCCTGGGCGTTGGGAATGACTTCCAGTTTTCTCTCCAGGGCTCAGTCTTCCCTGACCCCTGGGAAGAGGAGTTTAAGACAAGACCAGCAGACAGAAGATATCTCTCTCTCTCTCTCTCTCTTGCTCTTGCTCTCTGTAACTCTGACTTTCAAATAAATCTTTGAAAATATCTTAGAAAATTGCCCTTGTTTAATTGCCAAAGCTTTGGCTAACTTCCCCAAAGCACTCTCCTAACTTACTTAATAAGCAAATGTTATTGTTCTTTGCCCTCCAGTCACCAGGCAAAAGCTTTGAGCTGCCTAAAATACAGTTACCAGGACCTTTGCACCTGACTGGTCTGCTTTTGCTTTACTGGACCACTTCCACCTCTCGTGAGCCATCACTTTGATTGTGCTTTGATGTCAGGAATATATTAGCAATATCATGTTTCATCTCCTTTTGCAATTCTTGAAGAAATGTTTCGGTATCTTGACATCACTTGTTGAAAATCTCAATTATGGGGCTGGCTTTGTGGTGCGGCAGGTTAAGCTGCCACTTGCCTGGCACCCAACGTTAGAGCGCCAGTCTGAATCCCAACTGTTCCACTTTCAATCTAGCTCCCTGCTAACACACCTCCCAAGTGCTCAGGCCCCTGCCACCCGTGTGGGAGACCAGGATGGGGTTCCTGGCTCCTGGCTTCAGCCTGCCCTAGATGGGGCTGTTGCAGCCATTTGGGGAGTGAACTAGAGGACAGAACCTCTGTCCCCCCATCTCTTCCTCTCTTTTCCCCATCTCTTTCTGTTGCCCTGCCTTTCAATTAAATAAACAAATGAATAAATCGTTTAATAAAATAAAATAAAATGTTCGTCATGGGCAGGCATTTGGTACAGTGATGAAGACACCACTTGAGACACCCACATCCCACATTGGAGTGCCTGGGTTCAAGTCCTACCTCTGCTTCTGATCCAGCTTCCTGCTAGTGTAGACCTAAGGAGCCAGCAGGTGACAATGGCTCAAGCCCTTGGGGCCCTGCCATCCATATGGGAAACCCAGATTGCGTTCCAGGCTCCTGGGTTTGGCCTGGTCCAATCCTGGCTGTTGCAGGCATTTGAAGTATGAGTCAGCAGAAAGATTTCTCTGTGTCTGACTGTCTCTTTCAGCTTTTCAAATAAATGAAAATAAATTTTCAAATATTTTAAAAATACATTTCAAAAAGTTTCTCTTGAAAGTCCTGCTCCCATCTGCACAACAGTCTTGGCACTCATCGAGCAGCAAGTTTGCTTCATTTTAATTGTGTAAATGGAACCAAATGAGCGGTCTATGGGGTAGGTTATGGTTTCTGCTGTTAATTGTTGGCCCTCTTTGGTTAGGACACAAGCAAGATGAATATTTCCTCACGTATTGATGTGAACAGTCTGCTGTTATGAGCATCTGCTTCAACTCTCTCTCTCTCTCTCTCTTTTAAATGATTTATTTATTTGAAAGAGTTACAGAGAGGCAGAAGGAGAAAGAGAAAAGTATTCTTTTTTTAAAAAAAAAAGATTTATTTATTTATTTGAAAGTCAGAGTTACAGAGAGAGAGGAGAGGCAGAGAGAGAGAGAGAGAGAGAGAGAGAGAGAGACAGGTCTTCCATCTGCTGGTTCACTCCCCAATTGGCCACAATGGCAGGAGCTGGGCCGATCCGAAGCCAGGAGCCAGGAGCCAGGAGCCAGGAGCCAGGAGCCAGGAGCTTCTTCCTGGTCTCCTAGTCAGGTACAGGGCCCCAAGAACTTGGGCCATCTTCTACTGCTTTCCGAGGCCACAGCAGAGGGCTGGATTGGAAGTGGAGCAGTGAGGAGTCCAACCAGTGCCCACATGGGATACAGGCAGCTGCTTTACCTGCCACGCCACAGTGCTGGCCCCTTTATTTATTTATTTATTCATTTACAAAGAAAATATGTTCATGTTTTCCTTGTGTAACATTGAAAGACTCCTAATTCCAAGTTTTTCACTGTCTATCAGGGTAAGACAGGCTTGAGAATAAATGGCAATAATGCAGAATACTAAGTACTAGAATGGAAGGTGTGTCAGGGAAGGCCACAGGCCTGGGGAGCAGCGTTTAATTTTTCCCAGCGACTTAACCTTTTTTTTTTTAAATGTATTTATTTGAGGCCGGCACCGTGGCTCAACAGGCTAATCCTCCGCCTTGCGGCGCCGGCACACCGGGTTCTAGTCCCGGTTGGGGCGCTGGATTCTGTCCCGGTTGCCCCTCTTCCAGGCCAGCCCTCTGCTGTGGCCCAGGAGTGCAGTGGAGGATGGCCCAGGTGCTTGGGCCCTGCACCCACATGGGAGACCAGGAAAAGCACCTAGCACCTGGCTCCTGCCATCAGATCAGCGTGGTGCGCCGGCCGCAGCGCGCCGTCCGCGGCAGCCATTGGAGGGTGAACCAACGGCAAAGGAAGACCTTTCTGTCTGTCTCTCTCTCTCACTGTCCACTCTGCCTGTCAAAAAAAAAAAAAAAAATGTATTTATTTGAAAACCGTAGAGGGATAGATAGAGAGCTCTTCTGCCCATGGTTTACTCCCCAAATGGCCACAACAGCTATGGCTGGGTCAGGCTAAAGCCAGAAGCCAGGTCTCCCACAAGGGTAGCAGGGACCCAATTCCTTGGGCCATCATCTGCTGCCTCCCAGGCAGCCAGTATTGCGGCACAGTGGGTTAAGCCGCTGCCTACGGCACTGACATCCCATATGAGTGCCTGAGTCCCAGCTACCGTGCTTCCAAATCAGCTCCCTGCTAAGGCACCTGGGAAAGCAGCAGAAGATGGCCTGGCCTGAGTGCTTGGGCCCCTGTCAGCATGTGGGAGATCCCCGCCATTGCGGCCATCCGGGGAGTGAACCAGTGGATAGAAGATCTCTCTCTCTCTCTTAGAACTCTACCTTTGAAAGAAAAAAAAAATTAAACAAAAGGACGCTGTTCAGAAGCAGAATAGCCAGGACTCAAACCAGCACTCCCATATTGGATGCAGGCGTCCAATGGCTGGGCCACCATGCAGGCACCTTGTGACTTAATCTTATCACTGTCCGTTTGTGCTGTGCTCAGGGAAACAAAGCTGGAGGAAGTCTTGCTAACCCTGGCTCAAGGAGACCCAGATAGGTGCCTGGGCAGTTGGGCCTGTCTTGCCAGGTCCTCCCTCGCACAAGGGCAGCTCAGCTATTTTGGGCACGTAGGGCACAGACAGCCAGAGAGACAGCCGGCCACAGGGGTGTTCCGACCTCAAATTTCTGTGCCGTGGCAGGGCTCTTGCTAAGGGTGAGAGGGGACTCAGGCCGGCAGTGCCTTCGCCCCCTCTTTGCCTTTCGTGAGGTGGAATGGACAAGATTATTTTCCTCACTATGGACTGGGCAGCAGGCCCAGGAGTCAGAAGTAGAGATGGCTGCCCCACTGCCCGAGTCCTGTCCATCTTCTCATCGACCACTTCTGACAGTGGTTCCGAATGAATGCGAGACTCGTGGTAGCAGAGCTACAGGAAGCCCACGGCATGAATGCTCAGACTGTTTCCTTGTGGCAGACCATGGCGTGGCCTGTAGAGCCTGGTGGGAAAACCCTGTAGCGTCTTCCCTGGGAATCAAGTACTTCTTAATTAAAGGCTGTGCCTGGTGTGTTTCAAACAAAACAACGGGGCCGGTGCTGTGGCATAGCGGGTGAAGCCGCTGCCTGCAGTGTCAGCATCCCATATAGGCATTGGTTCATGTCCCCACTGCTCCTCTTCTGATCCAGCTCTCTGCTATGGCCTGGGAAAGCAGTAGAAGATGGCCCAAGTCCTTGGGCCCCTGTACCTGAGTGGGACACCTGGAGGAAGCTCCTAGCTCCTGGCTTCAGATCGGTGCAGCTCCAGCCATTGTGGCCAACTGGTGAGCGAACCAGCGAATGGAAGACCTCTCTCTCTCTGCCTCTCCTTCTCTCTCTGTAATTCTTTCAAATAAATAAATAATAAAAGAAAAGAAAAAGAAGAAAGTATTTTTTAAAAACAACAACAATAAGCAAATAGTCCACAAACGTTTCTTTGCAAGTTCTAGAATGAGATGAAATCCATCACATTTTGCCTGTGCGAGACTGGACAGGTTACTTGCTCTCTCATCTTCAGCTCTTCATGTGTCAAGTGGGAAAATGTCACCCACCTCATAGCAAGCAGTAGCCCCCATCTCAGCTCTTTGGTTCTTTCCTATGGGAGTCCTGGCTGCCCAAAAGTCTGGCACACTTAGTGAGTTGGGGACAATAAACAGAATGTCTTCACCTATTGGGGCGATCTTCATTCCTACTGGCTCTTTGCAGACTAAATTCTGTCTTCAGAAAACACACACACAAACACACACACACACACACAACTGAAGGAGGAGGAGGAGGAGGGAGAGAGGGAGGGAGGGAGGGAGGAAAAGAAAGAAAAACGTTTGAGGGTTTCCGTTCTACTGCTTTTTCCACTCAGTTTGGCCAGGGCTGTGGACATCCTGAGCCCGTCTTTTCTTTGGACACATTTCGAGAAAGGATGCTTCCACCAGAGCTTGATGCCGGCAGTGACCGTCTTCTGTGGTTTTCTGCAGACGGTCCCCTGGCTGCAGGCATGTGCTGATGGAGGGCGTTGGCCAGCATCGTGTCCAGGCCTCAGGATCAGCCATAGGAAGAGATAGGGCACCTGCCAGCATTCACACTAAATGGCTTTTCTCCTGGGTCGATTCTGGAGTCTGCTGTCCCTGAAGATCTTTATTTTTAGATTGGCTGAAGCACTTTGGTTATCATAACAGAATTCAATTAAAGTTGCCTGAAGGGAAAATTGAGAATTTTATTAGGATATGCATAGAGCTACCTCATGGAGCTGAAATGCAGCATTTATCAAATCATTATAAATGCAGTAAAGCTGCAAGAAGAGAAGGCCATGTGAGTGCTACGGTGTAGCAGGTAAAGCCACCTCCTGCAATGCCAGCATCCCATATGGTTGTTGGTTGGAGTCCTGGGTGCTCCACTTACGATCCAGCTCTCTGCTATAGCCTGGGAAAGCAGTGGAGGACGGCCTGAGTCCTTGGGCCCCTACACCCATGTAGCAGACCTGGAAGAAGCTCCTGGCTCCTGGCTTTGGATTGGTGCAGCTCTGGCTATTGCTGCTATTTGAGGAGTGAATCAGCAGGTGGAAGACCTCTCTATATCTCTACCCCTCTCTGGAACTCTTTAAAATAAATAAATAAATCTTAAAAACAAACAGAAGCAAACAGCCCAATTAAACAATGGGAAAATAATCTGAGTTGATGTTTATCCAAACAAGATAGAGAAATGCCAATAAACACATGGAGAGATGCTCAGTGACATTGCCATTAGGGAAACACAAATTGAAGCTACGATAACCTGCGACTTCACACTTGCCAGGATGGTAATTAAAACATGGGAGAGGGAGGGAGGGGAGGAGAGGGGGAGAGGAGGAGAGAGAGAAACAAATGTGGTGAGGCTGTGGAAACACTGGAACTCTCATGCATTGGAGATGTAAAAAAAAGATAGAAAATGTGAGATGGTGCAGTCGCTATGGAAAACAGACTGGCAGTTCCCCAAAGGCTTAACATGTGCAAAGAGAGAGAGGGAGAGATACAGAGAGAGTATCTGCATCCGACCCAGCAACCCCACTCCTGGGGATATACCTAAAATAATTGTAATCTGACACCGAAACAGGTGTTGCTACAGCAATATTCACAGCGGCATTATTCACAGTAGTGAAAAGGTGAAAGCAAGGATCAGCGTTGTGGCTCAGAGAGGTACGCTGCCACCTGCAATGCAAGAATCCCATATATTAGAGTGCCAGTTCAGGTTCAAGTCCCAGATGCTCTGTTTCCAATCCAGCTCCCTGCTAATGCACCTGGGAAAACAGCAGAAGATGGCCCAAGTAGCTGGGCCCAGCCACCCACATGGAAGACCCAGATGTAGTTCCTGGCTCCTGACTTCAGCGTGGCTCAGCTCTGGGTCACTGCAGCCATCTGGGGAGTGAACCAGCAGAAGGAGGATCTCTTTCTCTGTCTCTTCTCCTCTCTCTGTCACTCTGCTTTTCAAAAAAATAAACAAACAAATAAATAAATAAAATTCTTAACAAAAGGTAGAAACAACTCATGTGTCCAACAATGAATTAATGAATAAACAAAATGCCAGATACACCTACAATGAAATACTACAGTCATAGTGAGGAATGATGTTCGGACATACGCTATATTTGAGGAACCCTGGAAACAATACACTAAGTAAAAGACATCAGACTGAAGACGAGAATACTGTAGGATTCCACTTATATGAAATATCTGGCACCTATTTATATGGACAGAAAGTAGAGTAGAGGTTAAGAGGGCATTCAAGGAGGTGGGGTGTGGACTTACTGCTCAGCATACAGCGTCAGTTTAGTATAATGAAAAAGATTGAAAACTCAGATTAGCGCTGGTTGCATGGCATGACGATTATAATCAATGCCTCTGAATTGTACACTTAAATATAGTTGAGGGGGAGCCAGAATTGTGGCACAGTGGCTTAAGCCACCACCACCTGCGAGGCTGGCATCCTGTACAGGAACTGGTTCAAGTCCCAGGTGCTCTATTTCTGATCCAGCTCCTTGCTAATGTGCTTGGGAAAGCAGCAGAGGATGGCCCAAGAGCTTGGGCCCTGCACCCATATGGGAGACTGGAATGGAGCTCCAGGCTCCAGGCTTCAGCTTGGCACATCCCAGCTGTTGCAGACATTTGGAGAGTGAATGAATGGATAGAAGACCTCTCTCTCTCTCTCTGTATCTTTCCCTCTCTCTCTTTGCAACTCTGCCTTTCAAATAAATAAAATGAATCTTAAAAAAAAAAAAAGATTGAAATGGCAAATGTTGTGTTACACATGTTTTACAAGAGATTTTTTAAATAATCAAAAGCTAAGACTACATAAGGCGTGACCTTTTAGCCAGGAAGGTAGAGCTTTCCGGAGTCCACACTGCAAAAGGCAAAGTCCTGGTGACCCCCAGACTTGGAGGGCCAGTGTGTGACTGCTGGGGCTCTGAGGCCGCCAGTGCAATGGGGTGGGGAGGAACTGTGCTCATGTGATTGAATCTTATCAGCCCAGGCGGAAGGGGAAGGCAGGCTGTGGACTGCAAGCTCCAGATTTTAGGACTCAGCAGGGGACATCACATCTTTCCCTGTTCCTGGGGGTTTGAGACAAACTGGAAGAGAATGGCAGCTGTGAGGATAAGACCGTTATCAGAGATAACACAGGGAAAAAAACGAAACCCGGAGCTGGATTTAGAAATCACTGCTTATTAAAGGACTGTGGCAAACAACAACATTTACTATTTCTGGGAAGAATCTTGGGGGGATGGAACACAAATAAGTAAAATAACTTCCTAAGCCTGTGTGCTATAGAAAATGTCTTTTGTAATGAAATAAAAATTACTCTGGGGATCTCGCTTATGGAAATGTCCAAATCTTACTCGGGTCATTTAGCAGTGAGCTGCCAGGAAGCAAGAGGCTTTGCATGGACTTTGTGATTGAGGGCCCTTTTAGGGAAACTGAGGCAGACGCTAAGTCACCTAAGCACTCAGGAGCGACGGCGCTAATCCCTAATCCATTCCTAGTCCCGAGGAAATCTTCCCAGCCAGGCTACATGGAGTGTGTCGAGAGGGGGAGGGGAAGGGTGACTGGGACAGGAGACCAGGTCAAGGCTGCTTTTCTTGGTTCTAGGAAGCAGAGCCGTGGCCAGTGATGATGTCCCTGTGTCTGTCACCCCTTTGATGGCATCTGGGCTCGTGTGTGGAATTGATGGCTCCTTGACTAAGGTACAGTTTATCTGCTCTTGCTTTGCTGAGCCGTGTGACAACTGTGTGCCCTTATCTGATGAGGCCTGCCTTGGGGACTATGGAGAGGGTGCTGCTTTGCCAATCCTAAATCCGCAGACTCTCCTCCCAGAACAGTTAAATCTCTAAGCCAGTTTTCCCGTCCTAGATAAGTGCGTGTGTTTTGAGCTTCTTAGGGGAATCAGAGGAGGAAATTCCAGTGAGCAATAAAAGTGCTGCCTGAGTGAGTTGGAAGCCTTCCTGGAGCCAGCTGGAGGGACCCCTTCCTACCCAGTGCTAACCTCCTGTGCCTGTGCTGGGAGGGAGAGGGAGGACAAGGAGGACAAGGGTTATCCGATCTGAGGCCTGCAACCCAGCCCCCTTGGCTCGGAGAATTTAGGAGCTGCTCTGAAGGCTCTGGCCAAGGGCACCTGGCTCAGATGTGGTATTTTGGTCACAGATAAGATCCTGGGAATCTTCTAGGATCCAGGATACCCCCCAAAACTGGACTCAAGGAACAGATAAATTCTAGAAGGTTTTGGCCTTTCAGCACTGGTCTCATAAAGCAAGAGTGTTTTGCTCATTTTTCTTCAGTCAATAAATATTTATGGAGCACCGACTGTTGTAGGCAGGCATACAGGAGACAATTGATTAGGTTTGTGAGCTAGAAGACCACGCCCTCACCACGGCCCCTATGAACTCATGCCCCTACCTGGCCACACCTGTGTGACCACAGGCCAATCAGACTAATTAACCACGGCCCTTTGGAAATGGATTAAAGGCCTGGAACACGGTGGGCCTGGCCCTTTTGGCCCTTTTTGGCCCTTTTTGGCCCTTTTTGGCCTTTTAGCTATCACCATTGCAGGCCCTGGCTGCCCTGCGCCTTTGGGCACGTGGCCTTCGGGCCACCCACTCCATGCTTTCAGGCCTGCAGGTTCCTCCACGTGGCTGGCTCCCGGTACTCGGTATGAATCCAGATTTCCCTCTCTTAGATAGGGCCCACACTCTCCTATGCATTTCTCCCACTGAATAAAAAGCTTAAAAATTTGTCATGCTATCTTGTTCATTTGTGCCAGTAATCAGAATTCTTTTCTGAATATTAGGCAAGAACCCACAAGGCTTATTAATATTGTGAATTTTTTTTTTGACAGGCAGAGTTAGACAGAGAGAGAGAGAGAGAGAGAGAGAGAGAAAGGTCTTCCTTCCGTTGCTTCACGACCCAAGTGAAGCAGGAGCCAGGCGCTTCCTCCTGGTCTCCCATGTGGGTGCAGGGCCCAAGCACTTGGGCCATCCTCCACTGCCTTCCCGGGCCACAGCAGAGAGCTGGACTGGAAGAGGAACAACTGGGACAGAATCCGATGCCCCAACCAGGACTAGAACCCGGGGTGCCAGTGCCACAGGCAGAGGATTGATTAGCCTAGTGAGCTGCGGTGCCGGTTAATATTGTGAATTTATTAATAAGCACACGGTAATATAATGGCACCCCTATTCCAATGATATTTACCTCCCCAGATGGGACTTTTAAGGGGTCTGCCTCCAGTAACACTACTACATGGGAGAAGTGTTCTTGGCTCTGGGATACATCAGTGAACTAAGTCACTCAAGTCGGGGTACATGAACATTTTCCAAATTCTTTGTTTCTGCCTGCCCTGCTCTTGTCAAATCCTCCAGAGGAAAAGCAGGGGATGAAGCCCATCACACTTTTGCTTTGAGCAGCCTTGGGGGCGGTCGCATGATGGAGAAGGGCTCCTGGGGGTTCGAGGCCACCCCCAAGCTTCATTTCACCTCCCTCCGCCTGCTGCTCACGCTCACTGCTTGAAGAGCATCGTCTCACAGAGACTCTGGCCTGAGGTTCGCTTTGACTTGATGGGCTCAGGGTCTGGGGAATCAGCCCACACTGTACACCCGTTGGGCTACGGATGCTCTCAGATTGCTCTGACTGCCCTCTTTCCATTCGCAAGACTGAGCCAGAACATTAGCTCTGGATGGGGTCTTCCCGTCCATGCCCACCGGCATGAGAGTCTGTCTCTCCATCTAAAAACACAGACACTAGGGAGCAGAGCTTTCTTACTTTCTAGCTTCTTGCCTGAACAGTGGTTACTTAAGCTGGACGCACTCTAGGTACTAGGGATGTGCGAGTGAGCGTACAGGCAGGAAGGGCCCGTCTTCGTGGATCTGATGTGCTCTGGAGGGCAGGGGAATGTCTTATACAAGACCAGTTCCAAAGCTGGTGTGCTCGGAGAGTGGATTGCTGGGCTGCCAGCCCAGACCCACTCCGAAGGCCTGAAGTGGGCAGAGAGCGTGCATTTCTAATGACTGCTCAAGTGTGGTGCAGAAACTGTAGCCCCCCACCCCCACCCGGGACGTCACAGCTGCCTGCGAGACCAAAGATTCAGTGCCTTGCTTGCCCTTTAGAGTAGGGTTCTTGGGATTGCCAAAGGTTCTCAGGAGAAGCACTGCAGAGAAGAGAGAAAGAAGAGGAGAGGAGAGGAGAGGAGAGGAGAGGAGAGGAGAGGAGAGGAGAGGAGAGGAGAGGAGAGGAGAGGGGAGGAGAGGAGAGGGGAGGAGAGGGGAGGAGAGGAGAGACTTCCCTGTTCTTATAGTCTTTTTTTTTTTTTTTGACAGGCAGAGTGGACAGTGAGAGAGAGAGATACAGAGAGAAAGGTCTTCCTTTGCCGTTGGTTCACCCTCCAATGGCCACTGTGGCCGGCGCGCTGCGACCGGCGCACTGCGCTCATCCGATGGCAGGAGCCAGGAGCCAGGTGCTTTTCCTGGTCTCCCCATGGGGTGCAGGGCCCAAGCACCTGGGCCATCCTCCACTGCACTCCTGGGCCACAGCAGAGGGCTGGCCTGGAAGAGGGGCAACCGGGACAGAATCCGGCGCCCCGACCGGGACTAGAACCCGGTGTGCCGGCGCCGCAAGGCGGAGGATTAGCCTGTTGAGCCACGGCGCCGGCCTTTTTTTTTTTTTTAAGGGAAAGGGTTTATTGGGGAACACCCTACAGACTGGAGTGAAGGGGCGGCAAAGGAAAAAGAGAAAGAGAGTATAAGAGAGAGAGAGACAGAGGAAAGAAGATAGAGAGACGAGCCAAGAGAGAGGAGAAAGCACAGGAGAGAAGAACCAAGAGAGGAACCGAGAGAGAAGAGTCAGGAGAAAAGAGCCAAGAGAGCCCGTGTTCAGGAACAGGCCCTTTTAAAACTTCGCCTGAGGGCGGGCAGGGAAGCAGGAGCATTGAATCCCACTAGGATGGGGGTGGAGCCTGGCTCAGGTAGCTGGGCCATGCGGCCACCTGGCTAAAACTGTGCCAGTTTCCTAACATTCCCCCCTTTTGTTTTTTATAAAGCAGGGTTTATATGGGATTATATTAGTCCCAAAAGTCCAGGAGGGGTAGAGGGACGATGATGTGTCTTTTTTTTTTTTTTTTTTTTGACAGGCAGAGTGGACAGTGAGAGAGAGAGACAGAGAGAAAGGTCTTCCTTTACCATTGGTTCACCCTCCAATGGCCGCCGCGGCTGGCGCACCACGCTGATCCGAAGCCAGGAGCCAGGTGCTTCTCCTGGTCTCCCATGGGGTGCAGGGCCCAAGCACTTAGGCCATCCTCCACTGCACTCCTGGGCCACAGCAGAGAGCTGCCCTGGAAGAGGGGCAACCGGGACAGAATTCGGCGCCCCGACTGGGACTAGAACCCGGTGTGCTGGTGCCACAAGGTGGAGGATTAGCCGGCATTGATCTCTCTTTAGAGCTACTTCCTGCTGACTTGGGGCAATGAGGTATTCTTCGCTGGCATGGGGTGATGTCTCAAGCCGCTGTCTCCTGGGTGGGGAGAGTCTTTTTTTTTTTTTTTTTTAAGATTTATTTGAGAGGTAGAGCCACAGACAGTGAGAGGAGAGAGAGAGAGAGAGGTCTTCCGTCCGCTGATTCACTCCCCAGATGGCTGCAATAGCTGGAACTGTGCTGATCCAAAGCCAGGAGCCAGGAGCTTCTTCCGGGTCTCCCACGTGGGTGCAGGGGCCCAAGCACCTGGGCCATCCTCCACTGCCCTCCCGGGCCACAGCAGAGAGCTGGACTGGAAGAGGAGCAGCCGGGACTAGAGCCCGGTGCCCATATGGGATGCTGGCACCGAAGCTGGAGGATTAACCTACTGCGCCATGGCGCTGGCCCCATGTTCTTATAGTCTTAAGAGCTGAAGGGCCACCACTTAAGGGACAAGGTTCTGTCTTACTAATATGAAGTTACTTCAAAAACGTAATAGGAAGTGGAATTAAAGATAAGCTTAGAGCTGGTGTTGTGGCAAAGTGTTGATGCACAGTACCAGCATCCCATATGGGCACCAGTTCTAGTCCCAGCTACTCCACTTCTGATCCAGCTCCCTGCTACTGGCCTGGGAAAGTAGCAGAAGATGGCCCAAGTGCTTGGGACCCTGAACCCACATGGGATACCTGCAGGAAGCTCCTGGCTCCTGGAGTTAACCTGGCCCAGCCATCTCTGGGGGTGTGAACCAGTGATCGGAAGATTTCTCTGTCTCTCTCTCCCTCTCTTTGTAACTCTGCCTTTCGAATACATAAAAATCTTAAAAAAAAAAAAAAAGATTATTTTGGTGCAAACATTTTGAAATTCATACATGGTTTTTTCATGATACTCATTTTGTGCAAACTTTTTTTTTTTTTTTTGACAGGCAGAGTGGACAGTGAGAGAGAGAGACAGAGAGAAAGGTCTTCCTTTGCCCAATGGCCGCCGCGGCCGGCGCGCTGCAGCCGGTGCACCGCGCTTATCCGATGGCAGGAGCCAGGTGCCAGGTGCTTTTCCTGGTCTCCCATGGGGTGCAGGGCCCAAGCACTTGGGCCATCCTCCACTGCACTCCCGGGCCACAGCAGAGGGCTGGCCTGGAAGAGGGGCAACCCAGTGTGCCAGCGCTGCCAGGCGCAGCGGAGGATTAGCCTGTTGAGCCACAGCGCCGGCCATTGTGCAAACTTTTTGAAGTCTTCTAGTATTACTTTGGCTAGAAAGAAAGTAAAGTCCACAGTTGGGGAGTGAATGTGTATCCCCAGATTCCTGTGCTGGAGTCCCAGCCCCAGCGCCCTGGTACCTGGAGGTGAGCAGGGCTGGGTGTGGTCTTGAGAACGAGGTCCTTCTGGCAGCAGAGCTCTCCTCAGAGCCACCAGTCAGCTCTCACCTCTCTCCCTGCCAAGTGAGCAAGAGGGCGGCCATGGGTGGGTGCAGCGGCACTGTGACGTGTCTCCTTGCCCAGCTCCACACGGATCCCATCGCTGTGCATTCCCAGCTAGGGTGTGTCAGGATCTGTCAGGCAAACAGCCCTAAGCTGGTGGAATGTTGCCGCCCCAGCAATAACTCTTGGAGGTGCCCCACCTGGGACGGGGCCAGCCACCAGCACCTGAGCAGCTCCGCGTACAACCCCCCTCGTCGGCGTCAGCAGTTCCTGATGGCCAGGAGCCCAGAAGGGCCCCACAGCTGCAGGGGCAGGCTGACCTCCTACACCGGAGCCCACCGTGCTGACCTCCTTAAAAACAAATCTCTCTGCCCTCGCTGGTGGCCTCCGTGCCTTCTTGGAACCAACATCTCACCCTTAACAGGACGGTCCCCAGAGACACCCTCGGGACGATTTCGAGGGCAGAAGGGCAGCACCACACAGTGTGGCACTTGTTTCCTGGGGTGAGCCAGCAGCCAGGCCGGCAACTGCCCACCTTGCCCCGGCTGCCCCTTCAACCTCTGGTGTGGCGTGTGTGGTGGGCTGTGGCATGAAGGGCCAGGTCCCAGTGTTGGCCTGGCACCCACACCATCGGCCCCTTGCCCACATCCATCAGAGTCACAGGCCGGCTTTCATCGCACAGCTGGTCCTCGGCCCTGGCACCCAGCTCCCCCAAAGCCGCCGGCCCCGCCGGCTGCCTATAGCACCTTGTGAGGCGTGCCAGCTTTACCAGCTAAGCATACGGGGTGGCAGTCAAAGGTGCCTGGTAGGGCAACCACAAGTAACTCAGTGCAATCAATCATTTTTAAAAGTACATTGATCTGACAATCAAATTTGACTGGACTTCCTTCTGCCCCAGCCCTCTTCTCTCCTGAAATCTGGCAACCTTAAGAGAGCCAGAGAGTGACCTCCAGAGACTGGGCAGAAGGCAGCTGAGGGCTTCTCTCGGGGCACCTGCTCCCCAGGCGCACCAGGGCAGGGTAGTGGGGTTTCCCCAGAGGTGGGGTTTTCCCCAGGTGAGTGCTGCGGGGGCACACAGGAGCATTCAGGGTGGGTTTTCCAAGCTTGGCCATGCGCAGCCTCCCCTCGAGGACTTGCTAAAACACAGACGGCAGGGCTCCCACCCCAGAGGGTCTTGTATCAGTTAGGTCTGGGCTAGGGCCCAAGAACTGGCACTGCTAACCAACGCAGCTGGTCCAGGGGGCACACTTGGAGACGCCCTGAAAGGCGCGGTGCGTGGTCTCAGTAGATAAGGGCAGGGAGTGAGGAGGGACGAGGCCAGGGCTGGGGCAGAGCTGCTCTGGGGAAAGCGTTCGCTTTTTCTTCCTTCTGAGAAGGGCGCCGGGCTGGGAAGGGAGAGGAGAAGCCAGCCTCGTGTTTCCCGTGAGGCTCTTCATTCTGATCAGAGATCTGCCTTGCTACGTCCTCGCTGCACCTTTCACTGCGTCAGGAAATAATTCTTCTGTCCAGCTCTCCAAGGAATATGGCCTAAGTAGAGAGGATCAAGAATTTATCAAATATATCCTCTGTGTCAGATGCTGGACTGGTTAATTTATGTGTGAAAATGATATGCAAAATGTTCTATTTTCAAGTGCGCAATTTTCTCTCTTCTTCTTTAACTAAAGTCCTTAATTTCTTCAGATTTTCTTAGTTTTTCTCCAATGTCCTTTTTCTGTTCCAGGAGTCCACCTACTCAGTTTTATCTCTCTTTCTAAAGATTTATTTATTTTATTTGAAAGGCAGAGTCACAGGGAGAGAGAGAGAGAGAGAGAGAGAGAGAGAGAGAGAGAGAGAGAGAGAGACTGGGGCGGGGTTGGGGGAGGTCTTCCATCTGCAATGGCTGCAATGGCCGGAGCTGGGCCAATTCTAAGCAAGGAGCCAGAGCTTCTTCAGGTCGCCCATGTGGGTGCAGGGGCCAAGCACTTGAGCCATCCTCCACTGCTTGCGCAGGCCACAGCAGAGAGCTGGATCAGAAGTGGAGCAGCTGGAACTCCAAGTGGCACCCATATGGGATGCCAGCACTGCAGACAGCGGCTTTACCTACTACACCACAGTGCTGGCCCCTTCTTTGTATGATTATTTTAAAGAGTGGTAGGGCTATGACTTATTTTAATTTTTTGTATTCAGTATTTCCCCAAGAAAAAAAAATTTGTAATCTTTTAAAAGTGAAAAGCATGTAATGGGGGGGGGGGGGAGGAATGAAGATCTTCCAAGCATTACACCTAGGTGAAGAATATAGAGGGATGTTTTTAAAATTTCCATCAAACAAATTACTAGCTTGTAAAAATTACATGTGCCTGGGGCTGGTACTGTGGCTTGGCCTCCGATGCTAGTATCCCATTTGGGCACCAGTTCCAGTCCTGGCTGCTCCACTTCTGATCCAGCTCCCATCTAATGCACCTGGGAAAGCATCAAGGGATGATGCAAGTCCTTGGGCCCCTGCACCCATGTGGGAGACCCAGAAGAAGCTCCTGGCTCCTGGCTTCGAATCAGCACAGCCCTGGCCGCTTTGGCCATTTGGGGAGTGAACCAGCGGATGGAGACCTTTCTCTTCTCTATCTCTCCTTTTGTGGCTCTGCCTCTCAAATAAATAAAATAAATCTTTAAAAAAAAGTTATGTGCAACACAGAAGACTGTGGTAGTTATTGTGGGTTAGCTCACTCAACCTCCACAGCTCCCTCTGTCTGATTGTAGAGGGTGTGTCTTTCTGAGACTCTCTTGCAGCTAGGATTCTGAATGGCACTAGGTTCGGCCAATCAGATGCACTCCCATGATGTTTGGAGGGCAGCTGTGAAGCAGGGCCCATCTTTCTGCTGCTGTTGCTATTGACGCTGGAGCCTGAAGTGTTTACAGGCAGGTGCAGCCACACCAAGTTCCCTGTCCATTCATCAGCTTTGCAGATGTCAAGAGACAGTCGTGGGCTGAAGGAAGTTGTGCCCCAGACAGGTAAAACCACACAAAACAGAGCAAAACGGAAAGGAGTAGGAGGGACAACAGACACTGCAAACAACACAGTGGCCAGAAATGAGAAAAAGACTATGGGCCGGCGCCGCGGCTCACTAGGCTAATCCTCCACCTGTGGCGCCGGTACCCCGGGTTCTAGTCCCGGTTGGGGCACTGGTTCTGTCCTGGTTGCTTCTCTTCCAGTCCAGCTCTCTGCTGTGGCCCGGGAGTGCAGTGGAGGATGGCCTAAGTGCTTGGGTCCTGCACCCCATGGGAGACCAGGAGAAGCACCAGGCTCCTGGCTTCAGATCGGCGCAGTGCCGGTCATAGCAGCCATTTGGGTGGTGAACTAACGGAAGGAAGACCTTTCTCTCTTTCTCTCTCACTGTCTAACTCTGCCTGTCAAAAAAAAAAAAAAAAAAGATATAAGTGATAACAAGACAAGCATGTACGTAACTGGCATTCCTAAAGAAAACTGAAAACAGTAAATAAAGAGGAAAGATGTCATAGAGTTTGATTCTTTGGTTCATGACTCAGTCAAATGCCTAACAGAATCGACACTCCACACACACGGAGCGTAGTAAGTGCTTGAATGTTTCGTTAGTGCGAAGCTGTGCAATGGAGTGAGGCTGCCCCGGCACACTGACGCCTGGCAGTCAAGCCCCTCCCCCCCCAGCAGGACAGGCTGGGGGGCATGATGGGTGCATGCTTGTTCCTAGGGACCTGTCTGCCGCATCTGTGATTTCTTCGCACCTCATCCCAGGGCTTTCATTCTCACCTGGACTCAGCCTTGCCCTCACTGTGTGCTGCCTGGGGAATGTAGGCATTTTCTGCATCTGTGCTTTTTGGCCTATTGTTAGTATCTGATGCTGCTCAACACCCTTGCAATAACACTGCCAAACATACAGTAGGCCTGCGGAATGCGGGTTTCCACCACCATGGATTCAACCACCCAGATCGAAAATATTTAAAAGAAATACTGTCTGGGTACTGGACATGGCACAGACGTTTTTCCTTGTTATTATTATTCCCCGGACAATACAGCGTGACAAACATTCACACAGCGTTTGCATTGTATTAGGATTTATAACTAATCTAGAGATGATTTAAAGTACACTAGAGGGTGTGCTTAGGTTATTCGCAAGTCTGCACACCATCTGCAGATTCGGGTTTCCATGGAGACCGGCAACTAGTCCCCCTTGGATACCGAAGGACGAGGGATGGCCGGTTAGCACACTTGAGAATACTCTGGGTTGCTTGAAACTGATGGGGGAGGAGGAGGGCAGCTGGGGTGGCAGGAGGGTAAGTGGGAAGAAGGTGGAGACATCCCCTTTGGAAACCCAGCAGCGGCTCCTGCGCTGGTGCAGAGTCTCGGATGCCCCTTGGACACTTTACGTTGTCACTCTGCTCTCCCCTGATGACGTCCTGCTCGCGTGTTATTGGACACAGAGCACTTACAGGCTCTCACTGTACTCCTCTGTCAGACCTAATGCAAGAAATGCCCGTTTTTACCCTTTTACTCACTAAGTAGCAAGTACAAAGCTTTACAGCCAACTAAAATTTTATAACAGTAGCTGTAACCTATTTTATTTAGCCTCTATTATAAAGACTCAAGTGGGATACTTAAGGACACCAAGAACAAATATATTCTTTTAAATGAATAATTTGCTAATTTTTTCTTTTTAGATTTAAGAGTCCATTCCATTGGTCAGTCCTTCTGATTTTTATGCCCATTAAAGAACGAGATGTCTATGAGGGAACTTAAAAAACTGCACAGATTTCAAATATTTTGTACTCAATATTTTTGCACAATTTTTTAACTTAATATTTTATTTGTTTTTAAAGATCTATTTATTTATTATTTATTTGAAAATCAGAGCTACAGCAAGAGAGGGAGAGAGGAGAGAGATCTTCCATCTACTGGTTCACACCCCCATGCCCACAACCACCAGGGATAGGCCGGGTCAAAGCCAGCAGCCCAGAGCTTTATCCAGGTCTCCCAAGTGGGTGTAGGGGCCAAGCACTTGGGCCATCCTCTGCTGCTTTCCTAGGCACATTAGCAGGGAGCTGGATCAGAAGAGGAGCAACGGGGATGGTCAGTGCTGCGGCTCACTAGGCTAATCCTCTGCCTGCGGCGCCAGCACACCGGGTTCTAGTCCCGGTTGGGGCGCTGGATTCTGTCCCGTTGTTCCTCTTCCAGTCCAGCTCTCTGCTGTGGCCCGGGAAGGCAGTGGAGGATGGCCCAAGTGCTTGGGCCCTGCACCCCATGGGAGACCAGGAGAAGCACCTGGCTGCTGGCTTCGGATCAGTGCGGTGCGCCAGCCGCAGCGGCCATTGGAGGGTGAACCAATGGTAAAGGAAGACCTTTCTCTCTGTCTCTCTCTCTCTCACTGTCCACTCTGCCTGTCAAAAAAAATAAATAAATAAAAAAGAAGTGGAGCAACAGGGTCTTGAACTGGTGCCTGTATGGGATGCTGGCACTGCAGACCATGGCTTAACCCACTGTGCCACAGTGCCGGCCCCTAAAATAATATATTTTTTTGACAGGCAGAGTGAGAGAGAGAGAGAGAAAGGTCTTCTTTCTGTTGGTTCACTCCCCAAATGGCCACTGCGGCCGGCGCACTGCGCCAATCTGAAGCCAGGAGCCAGGTGCTTTTCCTGGTCTCCCATGGGGTGCAGGGCCCAAGGACCTGGGTCATCCTCCACTGCACTCCCTGGCCACAGCAGAGAGCTGGCCTGGAAGAGACGCAATCGGGACAGAACCGGTGCCCCAACCGGGACTAGAACCTGGAGTGCTAGCGCCACAGGTGGAGGATTAGCCAAGTGAGCCGTGGCTCCGGCCCTAAAATAATCTTTTGATATCATTTTCTACAAGTCCTCTCACATTTTATAATCTGTAATTTATGCCATAACACTAGAGATATCTGAATCCATACTAGCTTCCTGCCAGATTTGTATTGAGAGAAACAAGTGGGTGGTCAGCCTTCCAAGGGGGTGATAAGAACCGCAGCCCTGGGCACGAGTAGAGATGGCCACAAAATCTTAACTCCTCCAGGAATCTTTGAGAAATCTATACAACATTTGGGGATCACAGCCTATCACAGCCACGCTCACAACTGGACTGACAGAAAATACACCATCAAAGGGACCACACAATTCCTGAACCAATGTTTCCAACTAGGGATGGTTCACAAAGACACTGCTGAATTCCTTTACAATTCTCATCACACAACTGGGGACTAGAATCCAAGAATGTAGGGAAATGGGCTTTCTCCAGTCCAGGAAAGCGGAGGCTAATCCTGCTCTCCCCCCTGGCGAGACTGAGGGCTCCCCGAGTTTGGGTCCAGGACCTCGAGTGCTCAACATCTGTGAGCATTTCCTAAACGGGAGCATCTGACACACAGGTTAGGGGCCTCCTGAGAGTGACACTGGCCCACCTGAAAGGACAGTGCAGCAGCACAAGGCACTGGGCAGATGCTGGCCCCAGCAGCACCGCTGGCAGGGCCTCAGGAGCAGCTGGGACTTGAACCGGTGCCGTATGGGATGCTGGCGCTGCAGGAGAGGTTTTACGGATATGCCACAGTGCTGGCCCCCCAACTCCATCTTTGAAGTAGGACAATTTTATTCATAGCACATTTAAGTAAAAACTATTTTATAATAAACATCTGATCTCCAAATACAGCGCACACCTGCATGTGTGTTCCTCATGTTTATAAAAAGTTGACGGTATTAAGTAAAGACAACATGCAAATAAGTTTTCTCTTTTATTAAAACTGTTTTTCTAAGGAATATATTACACTTGAATTTCAATATCATAAATAAAGATTAATTCTTAAATCTTCTACTTTACTTATTAAAAATGTAAACATAAAATAAAACAATTCACCGCTCCTTCTCCAACCCTGACATAAAGTACAAAACAAAAACAAAAACAAAAACAATCTTCCTTTCAAGCCAGTTTTGTTTTAGAATGACAGCAGACTTTTAAAAACACGCTAGTCCTCCTGGGCTGCAGGTCCATACAGGAATGGCTGTGCCCACTGTGATGCGGTGACCAAATCCCTCCCCACCTGCTGGGACCACTGAACACCCCTCAGAGACGGGCTCTCTGTTCATGCAGGGCCCCAAGACATGGACGCTGGCAGGCACAGTGCACAAGACACTGCAGTGAACACAACACACACCGGCACACTCCGGGAGGCAGCTCAGAGCCAGCAGTGAGGGGCAGCCCGGCACGAGGACTCGCCGCAGGATGCAGAGGTGGAAGGATTCTGAGGGGCCAGCCTGTCATTTCACAGAGGGCCTCCATCACCAAGTCTTCCATCACTGAAGGGAGGACTGCTAACATTTCTCAGAATGCTCTGGGGTCCTTATGTATGCATCTTCCTAAAACTATTTATACCTCATAAAATTGTGTTCAACTTCAAATATCAATAAATTCTAAGCCAATCTAAGCTGAAGACTAATTTTAGGCATAATTTATAACATTTCTAGAATGTCTATTTGATCTTAACAAAAACAAGTGTCCTATAGGGAAATGTCAAGGGTACTGATTTGAGGTTATTTCTTAAACACAGGATGTTTCCAGGAGATTATCAGTGGGATCTCCATTAAGATGACCCAACTGCTCGCCAGTTTCCTTAAAGCTGTCAGCACAAGGCTACTGACACGGCTTTTACTTCCTTCTCTAAGTTCTGTTCTTGAAAACCTGAGAAAACCTCATTTGATATTTTTGACAACTGGGATCTTGAAGGGATCAAAATGAACCTAACTCTGAATGGAAAACTGAGGTAGTCAGTTTTCATATGCACTTGACCCTTGCTAAGTCAGGACGGGACTCCAGTCTCTGGTCCCAAAGCAGCGGTGCCCGTCCTCCGTCCCTGCCCCATCTCCGCTGCAGCCTGCTCACTCTCGCTTACACAGGGAACTGCATTTGTCTTTGCTAACGTGAAGAGGCTTAACTTGCCATGGGATACCAACGTTTCAGTCATTGAAAATTCTGCGGTTTGCAGCTGTCCTATCATTCCGCCCTGTGATCTCAGATTTTAAAAGTCTTTGCTCCGCTGTCATATTTCATGTGACTACAAACGTGCCTCTTAAAATCCAGTGTCCTTCTCGGTCGTCCTGAGCACACCATGCAGAGTCAGCGTGAGCTCGCTGGAGGGGGGGTCCCTCAGGAACTCAGGGTTTCCTGACATCACACTTCATCAAGTTTCATGTTTGTGCAGACAAAATACTGGGCTACCGGGTTCCAAGCTTAATAAATACATATACAAAAAAGGTCATCTAGAATATTTTCTCCAGAAAGTCATTAGTGCAAATATATCAATAAAAATAAAGCAAAAATATATTTCAAGTATAAAAAGCACCATGCTCAGAAACAATATTATCTAAATGGTATTACTGCACAACAGTCAAAATATAGTTGAACCTATCGCTGTGAATCTCAAATATATTATTAATCCATTGTATTTTTGGTAAAACTCTTTGTATAACTTTGTAGGATGGTTCACAACCATAGTAAGTACATAAGTCTAGATGGTTATAAGTTCCTTTAAAAATACTCCCCTCACTTGTCTCTGACCTTGCACAATTTCAAGGATGTGCGACATAAGCAGAACTGAGCGCTACCAGCCTGCAGACCGCTCCGATAATCTTCTCTTGAGCTAAAGCTGTGTCTGAGACACCCAGCTTTGCGTGATGGGATCCCTGCCATTTAAAGCTGCATGCAAGTACGTGTGTTAAATTTCTGTATTTTTAAAAGTGACTTTCCTTTATGTTGGGCTGCTGTTTGGCTCCAGTGCCAAAGGGTCAGTGATTGTACTGCTTTGCTTGGTTAACACCATTTCTCAAGTGCAGTACTCAGTCGCTACATGCTGAATGGAAGGAAAGGATGTGGCGAGGTTGGGAGCGGGAAGCTTGTCTAAGGATTTTTTTTTTTTTTTTTTGACAGGCAGAGTGGACAGTGAGAGAGAGAGACAGAGAGAAAGGTCTTCCTTTGCCGTTGGTTCACCCTCCAATGGCTGCCGCGGCCGGCGCGCTGCAGCTGGCGCACCGCGCTCATCCAATGGCAGGAGCCAGGTTCCAGGTGCTTTTCCTGGTCTCCCATGGGGTGCAGGGCCCAAGCACTTGGGCCATCCTCCACTGCACTCCTGGGCCACAGCAGAGAGCTGGCCTGGAAGAGGGGCAACCGGGACAGAATCCAGCGCCCCGACCGGGACTAGAACCCGGTGTGCCGGCGCCGCAAGGTGGAGGATTAGCCTGTTGAGCCACGGCGCCAGCCTAAGGATTGTTTTTTGACTGCCACAGGATTTCATTACTTAACAGAGAAAACTTGGGCTTCACGTATCGTTAAAAGACTTCAAAGGGTAGGCATTGGGCCTGGCAGTTAGGGCACTGGTTGGTATGCCTGCATCACGGGATGATAGCTTCATCTGTCTTTCCATCTCTCAAACTTTAAAAAAGAACTTCAAACTGGCTTTACTAGATAGAGCTGGTAAGCTCTGACAACAGAGTAGACCTGATTCAGAGAACCCGTGTGGCAGTGAGGAGTGTCAAACACAGGAGGTAAAGGACATTTAAAGCAAAGACAACCTTCCAACTTCTGTGGACCTGCGATGCTTGCATGCTGTGTGAAGTGGGCCCTAAGGAGAAGCCTACCCCAAAACTGTATCTGCTAATAGTTAACTCAGACCATGCTGTTTTGACTTATATGTATCTTCTTTTACATAAAATAACTTTGAGATATTAAAAATTCTTTTATAACACTTTCTTAGCTCACTTGAAACTAACTGCATACCTGTCCATACCAGAATTTTCTCTGTATCATCATTGGTCAAACAAGAACAGTTCTGTTTTTGTAGGATTACAGCTGTCCTAACTATTATATAAAACACATACAGTTCTGTTTTCTCCTGTTTGCATGTCTTTAACATTTATACTCTCTCTGCTTCCATTGTTTTTCAAGTCATGAGGAAACGCATGGAGAATGCAACGAAGCTGAGCGTTGCAGGTCGCCGAGCACAGGGCCAGCAGCAGCACTGACAGGAGTTCAGCAGCGGACCTGCCGCTCCGCAAAAAAGGCAAGCACGGTAAATCAGGAGATTTAGCAAAACAGCACTTACAACGCTTCAAACACTGTGAAAAGCCAATGACTTACGTGTACCGTGTACAGCCATTACATTTAAAATTAGTGTATACAGTGACGTAGAAATCCCAATCCAATTCGTTTCCATAAATCGAAGGGCAATTTATACTTTTGAGGACAGGATCCACAACTTAGAATCTCACACAGATCAGCTGCTGTGTCAGCTGCCGCGGTGTTGGTGATGAACTTTCCCACCGTTTTATGTAAATGGAAATGCTGAGGTATGTGATCACTTGGAAAATCCCACCAACCATCCCATCTTCGAAGGGGAATTTCAGGAAGATGATGTATCCTGAAAAATCCAGACCCGGTGGCTCGGAACCTTCTCCTTCCCTGAGCCCCAGGGCGCCGGGCTGCTGCGGAGAAGTGGCTGCCACGGAGCTCCGCCTCCAGCTCCCACGGGGTCCACACCTCCAAGTCGAGGTCAGCAACGCCACTTCTGCCTCTGCAGAGGCTGGCACGCCGCAGGTCTTGTGCTTTGTTCCACAGGAACAGGACATGGAGAACCACCTGCAGAATCCGCTCGCCGCTCCTAGTGCCACACGCACAGCAGAAAGCCCGCCAGCAGAGGAAACAGATTGCCGAGCAGAAGCCAGAGGGTGACCACCAGGCTGGAGGAACGCGAGCAGAGATCTAGAAGTGAAGACAAGACTGACTTTGCATAGACATTCTTTTTAATAAATCATACCAACTAAATGTTGGCAAATGACTACAGATGATTATTAAAAAGTAAACAAGAGTAGCGAATCAAATGTCACTTACTGAACTGCAAACATGCAAAACTTTATAGAGCAGGAACAAAACATATATGGAGGAAGAAAAAGTGTATCTATTGTGTCAAGGTTAAGAGAAGTGTCTCAGGATAGTCTCCTGCAAAGCTATAGAGATACACAGGAAAATAAAAGAATATCTTGGGGGACCCAGTGCTGTGGCGTAGCAGGTCAAGCCGCCACCTGCAGTGCCAGCACCCCATAATGGGCACTACTCCACTTCTGATCTAGCTCTTTGCTATGGCCTGGGAACGCAGTAGAGGATGGGCTAAGTCTTTGGTTCCCTGCACCCATGTGGAAGACCCAGAAGAAGCTCCTGGCTCCTGGCTCCAGATGGGTTCAGCTCTGGCTGTTGTAGACATCTAGGGAGTGAACCAGCAGATGGAAGGCCTCTCTCACACTGCTTCTGCCTCTCTGTAACTCTGCCTTTCAAATAAATAAATAAATAAATAAATAAATAAATAAATAATTAAAAAATGATATCTTGGTTATTTTATGATGTGATTAATAATATCTTGGTTATTTTATGATGGGATGAAGAACTCTCGTTCTTCCTTGTCCCTGCTAAGTAGTATGACCATATAATTCACTACCCCAAAATAATACATTTTGAGAATACAAGAGCACTATTAATAGCTATACCAGGATAACAGGCTCTCCCAAACAAATCAGACATATGGCCCCTTCTTTGTAAATATCTACCCATCCACTGCTATCACCCTGGGCCTCATCTGGAAACGCAGAAGATCCTATAGTCTTTGGGCATTAGGGTTGTATTTAAATTTAGCCATGAGTCACATTTCCTAAAACAATTCTCACAATGCTACAGCTACAAAATGGGTGAAATGATAATGTCAAGGCACTGGAGCCTAGCCTTTGAGCACCACAGGCCATATGGAACAATATTTTAAAAATTATATCACCGGGTAATACAGGTAATTCCCGAGGAATCTATTCTTCCCCAGTGCAGTCCACTTGTCTTGGTTACAAATGTAACTATATTTGAATACAAACCCTAAAAATGGCCCACCTAGCAGACAGTCTTACTTCTCAGTGTGTTGTTTCTGCACCAACAACATCAGCATTACAAGGGGACCTGTTAGAAATGTACACTCTCGGGCCAGTACGAGATCTTCTCTATCAGAAATGCTGCAAGTGCGCCCAGTATTCTGCGTTTAAACATGATTCCAGTGCATGCTACTGTTTGAGAACCCCTGATGGAGAGCTGGCACAACGTCCTATATGGTAGCCTAGCTATTTATTCTTCTTAAATTAAGAAAAAAGTTAAAATTTAGTTCCTCAGTCACACTGCATGCATTTCATAGGCTCAACAGCCACACACATGGCTAACAATGATTGTACTAGTGAAGGCAAAATACAGAACATTTCACACTGCAGAAGGTTCTTCTGGACAAGTTCTGGCCTGGAGCACCACGGGGGGTGGGCTTGGCAGAGTAAAGAATGTGTGTGGGAGTCAGCAACGATGCAGGCACACCCTTCCTGTCCTGATTCCCAGTCTCGCACAGAGGAAACAGGCAGGAGACCTAGCTGCCGTTTATCCACTATTCCCACTGGGACTTAGCGAGCTACTGAGACATGAACGGCAGCTCTGGAACATATTTTGTCCTTCAAAAACACTGTACTTTCTGTGATAGTGCTCTGGAAAAAGAAGAGATTCAAAGCGAGTGCTTCAAAATGAACTGGACACGATGACGCCTGGGTCAAGGTCTGAACAAATCATTTCCTAGTTGTGTTTGTGGCTGTATTACTTCATTTCTTTACAACTTTTCTCATGTGTAAACTGATAACTCCTGCCTCAACAGGAAATAACAGTGAAATAAGCCAGGCACAAAAGGACAAATACATCATGATCTCACTTCTCATGGGCAAAATCCAAAACACTTGAACTCTTGCTGCGGGTGTTTGGGGTGGCAGCTTAGATGCTGCTTGGGACACCTGCATTCCTTATCAGAATGCCTGGTTCCCACGCTGGCTCTGATTCTGACCCAGCTTCTGCTAAAGTACACACTGGGAGGCAGCAGGTGATGGCTCAAGTCTGGGATACCTGTCACCCCCTGGCAGACTCAGATCGAATTCTGGGCTCCTGGCTTTGGTGTGGCCCAGCCCTGGCTGTGTGGGCATTTGAGGAATGAACCAGCAGATGGACGATCTCTGTTTTTCTGTGTATCTTGCAAATAAAGTCGGGGGGGGGGAGCCCCATGAACTCTTGTAAGTAGAGTAGAAAGCTGGTTACCAGAGGTTGGGGTAGGGGCAGGGGAGAAACAGGGAGTTGTTGACTAAAGGGTGTAAAGTTTTAGATAAAAAGATAACTACTCTGAGATGCATTGCACAGCCAGGCTGACTGCTGTCAACAATAATGAATATTTTATGTGAAAATTTCACTGTAAGTTGGGATAGGTAAGTGAAGTGGTGGATTTTTTTTTTTTTTTAGTTCTTTTTAAAATATTTATTTATTTGTTTGAGAGGCAGAGCTACAGACAGAAAGAGGGAGAGACAGAGAAAGGCCTTCCATCTGCTGGTACACTCCCCAAATGGCTGCAATGGCCAGAGCTGGGCTGATCCGAGGCTAGGTGCCAGGAGATTCTTCTGGGTCTCCCATGTGAGTTTAGGGGCCCAATTACCTAGGCCATCTTCTACTGCCTTCCCAGGCCATAGCAGAGAGCTGGATTGGAAGAAGAGCAGCTGCAACACAAACTGGAGCCCATATGGGATGCCGGCACAGCAGGCAGAGGCTCAATCTACTATGCCAGAGCACCCGCCCAGGTGATGGGTTTGTTAATAGCTTGCTTAATCATTCCACATTGCATATATATATATATGTATGTATATATCCACATGCCATTTCAGGGTTTGAGTCTTGGGTCAGCTTCTGACTCCAGCTGAGGTGGCTGGGTCACTGGCATACATGTGGGAGACCTAGATGGAGTTCGTGGCTTCCAGCTTCAGCTTTGGTCTGGCCCAGCCTGGCTATTGCAGGTATTTGGGGAATGAAGTAGCAAATAGATCACTGTCTGCCTTTCAAAGAAATAACATTTTAAAAAGATGATGAAACAATTTATCTGAAAGAGATAGCATATATGGGCTGGCGCCGTGGCTCACTTGGTTAATCCTCCGCCTGTGGCGCCAGCATCCCATATGGGCGCTGGGTTCTAGTCCCAGCTGCCCCTCTTCCAGTCCAGCTCTCTGCTGTGGCCTGGGAAGGCAGTGGAGGATGGCCCAAATGCTTGGGCCCTGCACCCGCATGGGAGACCAGGAAGAAGCACCTGGCTCCTGGCTTCGGATTAATGCAGCGCCGGCCTTAGCATCCATTTGGGGAGTGAACCAACAGAAGGAAGACCTTTCTCTCTGTCTCTCTCTCTCACTGTCTATAATTTTGCTGGTCAAATAAAAAAAAAAAAAGAAAAAGAAAAAGAAATAACATATATAAAGTTTGCTGAAGCCCCTGGTACATAGGGACATATATTTACCTGTTCAGTAAAACCTCTGTGCGTGATCTATTCAAGCATACTAACAAATACGGGAGATGAGGATATTTTAGCATTTCAACAGGTGTGCTTATTAAAGTTAAAAAAAAAAAACAGCACTGAAGGGGTATCTCTTCTTGTAACATTCTGTACATTTTTCAAAGTTGTGTTAGGGATTTGGAGGTTAAAATGCTCTCTTCAGCATGCTTCCTCATGTAACTGAAACATCACAGCATCCTGTAACACACATCCTGTTCCTCAGGTAACTACACACACATCATAGCATCAGTCTCAGAAGGGTGAAGCTACAGTGGGAGCAGGGTAAGAAGTAGGGTATAGACGCAAGAAGAGACTGAGTTGTTTGCAATCTCCACTGCCCAGCTTCCTTTCAACAGAGTCACATGACTGTCACTCTCCAGGGGCAGGGTCTGCCTCAACTCACAGCCCTTCTGCCTGGCCAGGCTTTCTACTCAATTACACACATTCTTCTCCTGTACTCCTAAGATCTCAGTCCTGGAATGGCTAGGGGTAATCTCCTTTTATCTCAGCCCTAGCTGCTCATGGTTTGAATCTATGCCTATCTCTTTAATTTTACCAATTTTTTATTTACTTGAGAAGTAAGGAAACAAAGGAAGGGAGAGGGAGGGAGAAAGGAGAGAGAGAGGAAGGGAGGGAGAGGAAGGCAGAGTGGGAAAGAGAGAGTGTGAACACTCCCTTCCACTGGTTCACTCCCCAAAATTCATCCAACAGCCCTGGTTGAGAGCCAAAATAAGAACCTGGGAAGTCAATCCAGGTATCCCACGTGGATGGCAGAAACCTAATAACTTCAGCCATCACCACTTCCTCCTAGGATCTGCATTAGAGGGAAGCTGGAGTCAGAAGCAGGAGCCTGGAATTGAACCCAGGCTCTCTAGTGTGGGACACAGGTGTCCTGGCATCTACGTCAAATGCCCGCTTTCCATACTCATCTCCCTGACCAATGAGATGGTGATGGTTTCTTACAGTTAGGTTTGGATTAGGTATGAGGATGGGAACTCCATTAGAGTCATCTATTTATGGACCATCAGCTCTTAACAATAAAATTAAGTCATCTCACCAGCTCCACATGAAAAGCAAAAGTTAACTGAGTATATTTAATACTACAAACCACATCAAAAGACCTAAGATTTTCTCTCTTTTTCAAATGACTCATTGTGTCATACTATCTTAATTGCAGAAAAAAGCTAGCTCACTGGAGTACTAAGCAGAAGAGAGCTAACCCAGCTGGCCCGAGGCTGCTCTCCTTATAAAGTTCTGCTTGCTGAGCTGCTGTCTGGAAAGCGGTTTCTTCTGCACTGCAGCCCATGCACCTTCTGCCTTTGCTGATTTTGTTTTGCATCCTTTTGCTTTCATGAATATAAGCCACAAGCAGCAGGAACTGTGAGCTCTTCTGTGAACTGTGGACCCCCAACACAAGTACAAATCTCCCCAAACTCACTCTTGTCTACAGCCCCCGGGGTTTGGGAAAGAAAAGAAGTTAATCTTAGAGGTGCTGAACTGACTTGTAGATGTCACCCTCCGGCCGGCGCCGCGGCTCAATAGGCTAGAACACCACGTTCTAGTCCCGGTCCAGGCACTGGATTCTGTCCCGGTTGCCTCTCTTCCAGGCCAGCTCTCTGCTGTGGCCAGGGAGTGCAATGGAGGATGGCCCAAATGCTTGGGCCCTGCACCCCATGGGAGACCAGGAGAAGCACCTGGCTCCTGCCATTGGATCAGTGCGGCGGCCATTGGAGGGTGAACCAACGGCAAAGGAAGACCTTTCTCTCTGTCTCTCTCTCTCACTGTCCACTCAGCCTGTCCAAAAAAAAAAAAAAAAAGTCTTTTGGGTTCACTGACTTCAATCTTATTCCGACAGGGTCATAGTCAAAGTGGAAGTTCTCTCCTCCCTTCAGAGAAAGGTACCTCCTTCTTTGATGGCCCCGTTCTTTCCACTGGGATCTCACTCGCAGGGATCTTTCATTTAGGTCTTCTTTATTTTTTTTTTCCAGAGTGTCTTGGCTTTCCATGCCTAAAATACTCTCATGAGCTCTTGAGCCAGATCCGAATGCCTTAAGGGCTGATTCTGAGGCCAGAGTGCTATTTAGGACATCTGCCATTCAATGAGTCTGCTGTGTCTCCCGCTTCCCATGCTGGATCGTTCTCTCCCTTTTTGAATCTATCAGTTAGTATTAGCAGACACTAGTCTTGTTTGTGTGATCCCTTTGACTCTTAGATCTATCAGTGTGATCAGTTGTGAACTGAAGATGATCACTTGGACTAGTGAGATGGCATTGGTACATGCCACCTTGATGGGATTGTATTGGAATCCCCTGGCACGTTTCTAACTCCATCATTTGGGGCAAGTCCAATTGAGTATGTCCCAAATTGTACATCTCCTCTCTCTCTTTTTCCCACTCTTATATTTAACAGGGATCACTTTTCAGTTAAAATTTAATTGTGTGTTAATTACAGAGTTCAACCACTAGTATTAGAACAAAAAAAATACTAAAATGGATAAAGTATTACATTGTACATCAACAGTCAGGACAAGAGCTGATCAAGTCACTGTTTCTCATAGTGTCCATTTCACTTCAACAGGTTTCCCCTTTGGTGCTCAGTTAGTTGTCGCTGATCAGGGAAAACAAATGATATTTGTCTCTTTGGGACTGGCTTAATTCACTCAGCATGATGTTTTCCAGATTCCTCCATCTGTTACGGGATGCTGGTGTGGCAATCTATTGTTTAATCTAGTGCACCACAGTGATGGCCCCTGTCATTCTCTTTGAGTATCTTCTCTGATGTTTTCCCCTCACTTTTGCTTCATCTAGTTATGATATAACCAAAATAAGTTTAATTTTCTTTTGTATTTAATGAGTAGAATTTTGTTTACCCTTAATTTAAAAATGAATGGATGGAGGCCAGTGATGTGGCATAACAGGTTAAGCTGCTGCCTGCAATGCGGGATAAGCACTGGCTTGAGCCCCAGCTGCTCCACTTTGATCCAGCTCCCTGCTAATGGCCTGGGAAAGCATAGTAAAGTGGCTCAAGTGCTTGGGCCCCTGCACCATGTGGGAGACCTGGAAAAAGCTCCTAGCTCCTGGCTCCTGGCTTTGGCCTGGCCCAGCCCTGGACATTTGGGGAGTGAACCAGCAGATGGAAGACCTTTCTCTCTCTGTAACTGCTTTTCAAATAAATAAAACAGATCTTCAAAAATACAAAAATCAATGGATGACACATTCACCTTTTGTGACTATCAATGAATAATTTTGTGCAAGTCACTGGTTCTTTACACAGCAAGATTCCTCACCCTTGCTCATACTGAATGGAAATGTCATGTTTACTACTGTAGATTTCTAACAGTGGGGGAAGGAGGGTTTTCCCTACTGTAGGTTTCTAACAGTGGTGGGAAGGAGGGTTTTCCCTACTGTAGGTTTCTAACAGTGGTGGGAAGGAGGGTTTTCCCACAGACCTGCAAGCAGCAGAGAAGTTCACCTTGTTTCTCTTAAAGGGAACTTCTGAGGTCTTGTAAGAAGAGCTTCCCTCTTTAGGTTTATCCCTTTACACCAACCATAGAGAGCGAGAGCACTCACCCAGTGGGAGAGCCCGGCTCAGGTTAGCAGCTGGAGGATCTGTTTCCGGAGGACAGAGTTCACAGAAGTCCCAACAGGATGGGCACAGCAGGTTTCCATTGTGAATCCAGCCATTCATCTGAATACTGACAGGGAGCACCTGTCTGGCCCGACTACACAAATACGAAGTATCTTGGACCCAAACCTTCAGACCTTGCGGAGAACAAGAAACCTTCAAATGTGGGGGGAGACAGGAGGAGAAGTCCAGGTCAGTATCAGGAATATGAGACTTTGAGATTTATGCTTTAACTGCAGGAATATACTAGAGGACTTTAAAAAGTCTGTGGAAATATTGAATCAAAAGATAAGTCTATTTTGGTGCAAAAAATTTGAAATACACACATAGTTTTTTCATAAAACATATTTTCCATGAACTTTCTGAAGATCCTGCATATGTTAAAATTTACTAAATATATTGGCTATAAAACAGAATTTGGGATACCAGCATTATCTTAATGTTTTGTAAAGAGGGTTAAGTTATTTAGCTTCTAAAAGAATTTCACTCTGTGGTAGTCCTTAAACTTTGAGGCCAGCACCTGTTTTAGAATCTAATGGAAACTATGGACCCTTTTCCTGAAAAATATAAGAAACAGCTTTAAATACAATTTGAATTCATAGACAATGAAGCCAAATTATGAATAACATTTTTGTAGCTTCCAGTATCCTTATAAACTTCAACTTAAGTCTCTGTTGAACAACCATCAACCATGCACTTTCTTTATAAGTCATTAAATTTTGTTAAGTCAAATTTTGATTAGGGGCCGACACTGTGGTGCAGTGAGTTAACTCTTGCAATGCCTCTTGCGATGCCCCCATACCTAAGGGCCAGCTGGAGTCCTGGAGGCTCCATTTCTGACCCAACTCCCTGCTAGCATGCTTGGGAAAACAGCATATGATGATCCAAGTACTTGGGATCTTACTACTCATGTGTGAGACCCAGATGGGATTCTGGGCTCCTGGCTTTGGCCTAGCCTGGCTTCACCCTGGCTGTTTTAGCCATTTGGAGAGTGAATCAGTGCCAAAAAAAAAAAAAAAAATCTATTTTTCTCCTCTATCTAACTTTCAAATAAATAAATAAATCTTTAAAAAATTACTGTGTTGGGCTGGCACTGTGGCATAGAGGGTAAAGCTGCTGTCCGCAGAGAAAGCATCCCATACGGGCGCTGGTTCAAGCCCTGACTACTCTACTTTTGATCCAGCTCCTTGCTAATGTTCCTGGGAAAGCGGTGGAAGATGGAAGAAGTGGAAGATTTCTAATCTAAAGATGTGACTAATATTTGGATCATGGTAAGGCAGATGCTACGGATTGGGTTACAGGTTGCACAAGGCTTAGAGCTGAGAATTATATGAGAGTGTGGACAAGTTAAGAAGAAAACTCACTTGAAGAAGACTTGTCATTGAGGAATTCTGGGAATTAAGGCCAGATGCACAGGTAGTAGCAGACTGAACAGACTCAAGACTGTGGCGCAGTGGGTTAACGCCCCGGCCTGGAGCACCGGCATCCCACATGAGCACTGGTTCGAGACCCAGCTGCTCCACTTCTTGTCCAGCTCTCTGCTATGGCCCAGGAAAGCAGTAGAAGATGGCCCAAGTCCTTGGGCCCCTGCACCTTTGTAGGAGACCTGGAAGAAGCTCCTGGCTCCTGGCTTCGGATCGGCACAGCTCTGGACATTGTGGTCATCAGGGGAGTGAACCATCGGATGGAAGAGAGCTCTCGCTCTCTGTCTGTCTTTCTCTCTAACTCTGACTTTCAAATACTAAATAAATAAATCTTTTTTTTTTTTTTTGACAGGCAGAGTGGACAGTGAGAGAGAGAGAGACAAAGAGAAAGGTCTTCCTTTTCCATTGGTTTACCCCCCAATAGCCACTGCGGCCGGTGCGCTGCAGCCAGCGCACCACGCTGATCCGAAGCCAAAAGCCAGGTGCTTCTCCTGGTCTCCCATGCGGGTGCAGGGCCCAAGCACTTGTGCCATCCTCCACTGCACTCCCTGGCCACAGAAGAGAGCTGGACTGGAAGAGGGGCAACCGGGACAGAATCCGGCACCCTGACCGGGACTAGAACCCAGTGTGCTGGCACCGCAGGCAGAGGATTAGCCTATTGAGCCATGGCGCTGGCCATAAGTAAATAAATCTTTAAATCTTTAAAAAAAAAAAAAAAGACAGTGTAATCAAAATCCATGAGAGGGAAAGCCGAGAAGCAGTCGGATGAACACTGCAGAAAAGGAAGGCTAAGGAATTGCTGGTGCCAGAAACTAGAACATGAGAGTAATTCAGCTAGAAAGACTGAAGTCCCTTTAAGAGACAGACCCCAGGCTTCCTTCCAACACCAGGAGCGGGGTGGGGGTGGGGGGGGGCACTGTTTCTTCCTAATCTACCACAAGAGAGACTTATTTTTGAGAAAAAGAAAAACAGAGGATTTCCGCTTTGGGGGAAAGCAAGTACAGGTGAAAGCTGGGAGCCATTCTGAAAACAAGGACTCTAAGTAAAAGTTTACACACCAAATATTTTTATAAGGGTTATATTTATTTATTTGAAAGGCAGAGTGAGAGAGAGAGAGAGAAAGAGATCTTCTATCTGCAAGTTCACTCCCCGAAATGGTTGCAAAGGCCATGGCTGAGCCAGGGCAAAGCCAGAAGTTGGGTCTCCCAAATGGGTGCAGGGGCCCAAAGACTTGCACCATCCTTTGCTGCTTCCCCAGGCACATTAGCAGGGAGTCGCATCGAAAGTGGAACAGCTGAGACATGAACCAGCATCCATAGGGGATTCCAGAGCTGCAGCTGGAGGCTTAACTCACTCACCACAGCCAGCCCCTACATACTAAATATCAAGGCTCTTTAGCATTCTAAACCAACTTTAGTTCCTAGAATTGACAGCTATGAATACAAACCCCAGGCAGGGTATTTTAAGTTTCCTCAGATAATCCTGATCAGTCTACAAGGAAAACCCCTGAAGATCTAAATATCAAAGGTAAAGAAAGAAGTTTGCAGCAAAGACCACGGGAAACTGGCCCTATACACATGCTTAGGACTTCCAAATGCCTTCCAGTCTGTTCTTGAATATGAATAGGTGGTTAAAGATCACCAAAAACAGATCCAAGCCATTAAATTTTAGTGTTCTAGAGGGATGTATGAAAAGTTAACAAGCCATCAACTTCTAGAAAGTAAAGAAAAAATATTACATATGATAAAAAATCAGAATGACATTGGCTAGAATACAAAAGGAATGCCTTAAGAATTCTAATGGAAATGCTTTTCAGAAAGAAAGCTACACCCAGCAAACTACTGAAGGATGGCAGAATATGCCACCTGCAGTACGCATTTTAGTACAAGAACTATTTAGAGATAAAGGCACTTTGAAACCAGTAGCTGGGGCCGGTGCTGTTGCGTAACGTGTAAAGAAGCTGCCTGCAGTGCTGGCATCCCATATGGGTGCTGGTTCAAGTCCTGGCTGCTCCACTTCTGATCTAGCTCCCTGGATGTGCTTGGGAAAGCAGTGGGAGAAGGCCCAAATCGCGGGGCCCCTGCGCCAGTGTGGGAGACCTGGAAGAAGCTCCTGGCTCCTGGCTTTGGATCAGCTTGGCTCTGGCTGTTGCAGTCATTTGGGGAGCGAACTAGTGGAATGGAAGACCTCTCTGTCTACCTATCTCTGTAACTCTGTCTTTCAAATAAATAAAATAATTCTTAAAAAAAAAAAATACCAGTAGTTACAGGGCTGTGGCACAGTGGTTAAGATGCCACTCTGGGGTGTCTGCGTTGGAGAGCCTGGGTTTGAGCCCTGGCCCTGTTCCCAGTTCAGCTTCCTGCTAATATGCACCCTGGAGGCAGCAGCTGATGGTTCTAGTAGCTGGTCTCTGCTACTCGTGTGGGAGACCTGGATTGAGTTCCCGATCCTGACTTCAGCCTGGCCTAAGCCCCAGCCGTTGTGAGCATTTGGGGAACAACCAGCAGACGGGAAGTCTATCTCTCCAACAAATAAAGAAAGAAAAGAAGGGTAATAACAGGAGAAACACCAACAAGTTAAATGTCATCAGCGAAGGCACAAAAGAGTACCAAAGGAAACAAGCATCGTTCCTGTGATCTTCCTGCCCAAACTGCATTACTCATGAGAAAACATCAGATGATCAAAACCGAGGGATGTCCTAGCAAAAGACTGGCCTATAGTCTGTGTCGAGGTTGAGAAAGTCAAGGAACTCTCCCAGAATAAAGGAGACCAGAGATGTGACAAGCTCTTGCTAAAATGACATTATTGGGACAACTGGTAAAACTCAAATAGGGTCTTGCTATGGCCTGAATACTTGTGCCCCCTCAAAAACCAAATGCTGAAACCCAATCTTCAGTGTTAGCAGGTTAGGCCTGAGGGTAGTTTGGGAGGTAATTAGGAATGGGATTAGTATTGTTTTGAAGACCCCAGAGAGCTGCCTTGTCCCCTTCCAGGTGCCATCTATGACCCAGGAAGGTGATGGTCACCAGAGAATGTGCTGGCATCTTACTCTTGGCCTTTTCAGCCTCCATAACTGTAAGAAATAAATTTCTGTTGTTTACAAGCCATCTAGTACATGGTATTTTGTTAGAACGGATTCCCAGAAGTGAAATTACTATAAAACTTACTGATATGTAGCAAATCAATGTGTTTTAAGCAAAAGGAAGGAAATCTTTCTCAAAGAAAAGATAATATTTTCACAAAATACAAGCATCCAAACTAATACACAAATAAATAAGTTAAAATCTTGATTGGTTAACTATATATAAATATATTTTAACGCATAAAAAACATTGGATGAGGTAGAACTATGTGATATTTAGCACGATTATTAATAAAGATAACTTTACCTGATAGCATCCACTCCCCCAGTCTGGGTAGCTCAGCTTCCTCTCACACTTTTCCATGACAAATGCTGACTTTTGAATTAGACAAACTGAATGAGGTCCATACTTTTCAGCACCATAATTTTTAAAAATTTCTGAAGCAAACCAGAAAAGTTCCCTCAATAAATGAATTTTTGGTTTAAAGGACAAGAGATTGAAACATTTCATTTTACTGATTAAAAGTTGCTTTTCAAATCAAATATGTTTAACAGGAATATTAAATTTTAAAAATTAAGGTAAGTAGAGCTCAGTCTCAAACTGAGTTCTCAATGAAGGGATGAGTGGGAGAAAATTATTATCAGAGAAACAAGGGAATAAAACTAGCCCACAGTATCAGAGCAACTGGTCCTAAGAATCAGTAGATGACTGGACACCAAGACAGGAATCTGATTCAGTGGTGACCTAATCAGAAGTCACCTCCAAGTGACCCAAAACAAGATGGGAGGCCGGCGCCGTGGCTCAATAGGCTAATCCTCCGCCTTGTGGCGCCGGCACACCAGGTTCTAGTCCAGGTTGGGGCGCTGGATTCTGTCCCGGTTGCCCCTCTTACAGGCCAGCTCTTTGCTATGGCCAGAGAGTACAGTGGAGGATGGCCCAAGTGCTTGGGCCCTGCACCCCATGGGAGACCAGGAGAAGCACATGGCACCTAGCTTTGGATCAGCGCGGTGCGCCGGCCGCAGCGCGCCGGCTGTGGCGGCCATTGGAGGGTGAACCAACGGCAAAAGGAAGACCTTTCTCTCTCTCTCTCTCTCACTGTCCACTCTGTCAAAAAACAAAAACAAAAACAAAAACAAAAACAAAAACAAAAAAACAAGCTGGGGCCAAATATTTCATATAATGACAGTTTTTTGGAGATATCCCAATTTTTGTAAAACTTTCTGGTGTCTTCAACTTGGGCCACCTCCTGGAAGTCCACAAATAACAGGCTGAGCTAGTCTCAGATACCGCGCAAACCTGCAGAGGCATGGGGTGGACTATAGACCTCTGAACACCTACTGACAAAACGATCAAACTCTTAAACCCTAGCAATCATTTGTTCTCGTTACACTCTCTACAAGTTTTACTTTGTGAAAGTAGAGAGCTCAACTAGCCCATTTTGAAATATTGTAAATATTTTTTGTTTTGAAAAATCTTAACTGGATAAGCTAAATTTGAAAATATAAAACAGACTAAAACAGACTATTTCTTTTACTTACGAGTTTGAAAGTCTTCAAAAAACATTGTGACCAGCATCTAAGAGTTCAGCCGAATGCTGACCCACTCATTCATTTATGTATAGTCTATAAGGGCACTCGCACTCTAACAGCAAAGCTCAGTAGAGGCTACAGAGACTGAACTCACAAAGCCTGAGGTACTCATGTCTTGTTCTTTATTAAAAAACAACATACGTTGACCATAGTTCTAAAGCAATAAAATGTGATATTATGTCTTTAGCAAGTCCCTAAGTGACAAATCTGTACATTTCTTTTACTTTAATATGGAACAGCTGAGCAAGTTTTTAGGCCATTTATTAAATAAAAGGGTGATGGGGAAAAAAATTATTGCACAAATCCAGTTAAATCTGCTAGGTTTGAAAGGTAAAAGTATCAGAGAAATTTAAATGTAAATCACTTACTTACAAGCAAGTATGGAATAAGACAAAAGAAAAGAATGGGTTAAAAATACTGATGGCCACAGAGAGAAAAACTAATTGTTGTTCTTCATTAACATATCAGATTTGAGAATATTTCTGATTACAAAGATAGTTAATTGTAGAACACCCAAATGTCATTCTCTTTCCTCCTTTGATGGCCTGTTCACTTATATGTATTAAAAGGAAATCAATAATATAGCAATGTGTCTAGTCATGGGACAATAGTATTATTCTGATTTCTGAAAAACAACATGTTACTTCTAAATTATATAAAATGTGCATCGTCAAAGAGGAACAAAAAGTTATATGAGATGTTTTAATAAAAATTTTAAAAACCATGCTATACTGAGTATCCTACATTGACACAAATTAACTATTCCACTTAGTGTCTGTTTACTCACCTATGAAATACAGTATTTTGTCTATGTATCTTACAAGGTTTTTAGAAGAATAAAATGAAATGATAAAAATGAAAAAAACTCTTTTCAAGTGGAAAGGGCTATTCAGATGTAAGGTACAACCAAAGCTGAGGCATGTGAAAGCATGTGTGTATGGACCTAACAGTGAACAATCTCTGGTATGTGTCAGAAGAGTCTGAAGCACTTAGCATATTAATTCACTTAATTTTTATAACAAATCTATGAGATGGCTACTATTATCCACATTGTACAAATGAGGAAACAGAGGGAAATTAAGTCACTTCTTATAAATGGATAGCAGCGGAAACAGAGCATAAATTTACCCCCCATTTCATATTGCTGATATACAGTATTAATATGTATATGATATGCATTTCACTAGACTACTAACCTGGTTGATTTTCCAAAATTCTACAGTCTGAGCTGCGCTGATATTCACCACTTAAATGCCAACTGAATTCCTGACTGAAAGGACAGTAGTCAGCAATTTCTACTGAACCACCATAATAGGGCAGCTCTTCCGCAGGGATTCCACTGAGTTCATCGAAGTACTGCAAAGAAATGATTGGCAAGACAGGAGAGAAAGAAGCAGTCTTTAAAAACAAAGTCAATGTATAGCAATGCTCTAATTCCATGTAACACAAGGCACTGATATACTTCATAAACAGCCCAACACAAAAAATGTAGTAAAAATCACATGAGGGGTATTTTGAGGTTGCTAAAGTATTAGAAGTCAGCATATTAGTCTGAATTATTTATTTGGATGGCAAGTTTGGTTAATGTTTTAAAAGGAAGAAATAGGGGTTGTGGTGCAGCAGGTTATGTTGCTGTCTGCAATGCCAGCATCCCATCGAGTCCCACCTCCTATCCAGCTCCTTAACATGCCTGGGAAAGCAGCAGAAGATGGCCTAAGTGCTTGGGCCCTTGCACCCACATGGGAGACTAGAATAGAATTCCAGGCTCCTAACTTCAGCCTGACCCAGCCTTGGCCATTATTGCCATTTGAGGAGTGAACCATTGGATGAAAAGCTCTCTCTCTGTCTTTCCCTCTATTTGTGTAACTCTGCCTTTCAAATAAACAAATAAATCTTTAAAAAACTCACTGTTTCTGAAAAAAAAAGATGAAATAGAAATTACAATGAAGAAAACAATAGGGTTTAACAGCTGACAAAACAAAACTAATATATATGAGGTTAAGATATTTAAAATATACAAGTGTTTTTGGGAGATTTAATTGAAGAGTTGATTTGACAAAATTGAGAAAATAAATGAGATATTTTGAATACCAAAGGAACAAGGTATTAGATAAATTTTAAAGATTTCACATTTGCATAAACTTGCTGAGTTATATTACTATGTCTAGAAATACCATTGCCTCAGCAGGGTCATAAATATATGTAGGGGTGCCGGCGTGGCATTGTGGGTAAAACCACCACCTACAGCACTAGCATCCCAGATGGGTGCCAGCCGGTTCATGTCCCAGCTGCTCCACTTCGGATCCAACTCCCGTTAATGGCCTGGGAAAGCAGCAGAAGATGGCCCAAGTGTTTGGGCCCCTGCACCCATGGGGAAGTCCCAGAAGAAGCTCTTGATTCCTGGCTTTGGCCTGGTCCAGACTGTTGCAGCCATCTGGGAAATGAATCAGTGGATGGAAGATCTCTTTGTGTTTCTCCCTTGCTCTAACTCTTTCATGTAAAAGAATTAAGTATTTTTTTAAAAATATTTATTTTATTTATTTGAAAGACAGAGTTAGTAAGAGATGTAGAGGCAGAGAGAGAGGTCTTCCAACGGCGGTTCACTCCCCAAATGGGCACAATGGCTGGAGCTAGGCTGATCCGAAGCCAGGAGCCAGGAGCTTCTTCCAGGTCACCCATATGGATTCAGGGGCCCAAAGGACTTGGGTCACCTTCTACTGCTTTCCCAGGCCATAGCAATGAGCTGGATTAGAAGTGGAACGGCCAGGACTTGAACCGGCCCGACGCTGCAGGCCAGGGCTTTAACCTGTTGTGCCACAGCACCGGCAAGAATAAATCTTTAAAACAAAACAAATATTTGTAAGAAGCTCAAAATTTAGCGGCTACCATTTTAAGTTAGCTTCTGAGACATGTTTCTTACTAAAAATTCCTTTGTGAATGGCAAGTAAATATGAGGCATTTAGAAACAGCCATGGAAACAAGAAACCAGCAGATGGAAGATTCTCTTCACTCTGCCTTTTGAATAAATCTTAAAAAAAAAAAAAAAAAAAAAGCTAAAGGTCAAATTAGATATTCATTCTGGACCCATAAGACTATTTCCTTAGCCTTTTAGATCTCATGCAGGGATCCCAGCAGAGAGTGGATCAGAAGTGGAGCAGCCAGGACTCCAGCGCCTACATGGGATGCAGGCATTGCAAGTGGTGACTTTACCTGCTACACCACAGCGCCGGCCCTTCAGTCTTTTTCTAACATGAAAAACACTTGGGACCTTACATAATGAAAAATTCTAGAGAATTAATTCTTCTAATTCAAAATGGAGACTACATTTTAGCAAGTTGATTCCTAAATTTATGCCCCAAACAAGCGTTACCTGGTACTCTTGTGGTAAAGGTTTAGGAAACTTTTGCAGATTACACACAGCAACTGCTCTCAGGTCCTGTCTGCAAGTTAACTGCAACGGATTACTTCTGAGTGTGTCACAGTAGGGGCTCAGCGTCTGTCTCCTGTGCACAAAGATAAGCATCATGGTATCAATGTTAAAAAAGTATAAGTCTATCATAGAGCTTGTTTCTTGATTATAATCTAAACATTTTAATGGTTTATAACTAATTGCTGATTCAGGTTATGCGATTTTTCAGAGTAAAAGGAAATGATTAACATAGATATGGAAGGGTAATGTTTGGTGCATTGTACCATTATTTCATGGTTATTAAGTGAAATCCTATTTATCTTATTCTCCATTTTTATCAGTAAAATTCAGTTCTGCAGACCTGCTTTGTATTTTTAATCCAACAAATAAAATTCCTTATCCTGACCTAAAAATCAAATCTTCATAATTAACAAATAAGAGTCTCAGGAAGAGATGGAGACGGTGTCCCCTCTGTCTTATAGCTATAAAGAACAAAATGTTTCCTATGTCAAAATCTAACTTAAGGAATCTTATTTGACAACTTGTTAAATTACAAAAAATTCACAAGACAACCTTGTTTTCCTGTGCAAAATGAATACTGTGTGAACATTCCCAACTGTTTTGTTCTCAGTTTAATCTTGTAAATATAATTTGAAAAAAAGGAGTTATTGTAAATTCTTGAAAGATATCAGAATCTGTTACATTGTTCTATAAAAATAACCTTCAAACGTGTAACTCTGATCAGTTATCAAACTGATGTTATAATATAAAATTTATATTAATGTCATGACAGTGATGTCAACAGACAAAATCTCAGTGTTCTAAACAAAAGCCCCCTATAAAGACTGCTCTGTAAAACTGTTACACGATCAAAAGAGGAAAACTCCTCTTTTCACACATTTGCTAAAGAGAAAAAGCCTATTTTGATTTCTTATTTTAAGGAAAACTGATATATATTGATTCAAATTAACATAATACATCCATAAAAACAATTTTAGGGAATCACAGCATTTGAAGACAAAGCATGTAAAATATGCACGCTAGGCTTCGTTCAGTACACCTGAAGCAGTACAGTGTCATAGAAAAGCAGAGATGTTGAGGCCAGCGCCGTGGCTCACTAGGCTAACCCTCCACCTGCGGCGCTGGCACACCGGGTTCTAGTCCTGGTTGGGGCGCTGGATTCTGTCCCGGTTGCTCCTCTTCCAGGCCAGCTCTCTGCTGTGGCCTGGGAGTGCAGTGGAGGATGGCCCAAGTGCTTGGGCCCTGCACCCCATGGGAGACCAGGAGAAGCACCTGGCTCCTGGCTTCGGATTGGTGAGGAACGCTGGCCGTAGTGGCCATTTGAGGGGTGAACCAACGGAAGGAAGACCTTTCTCTCTGTCTCTCTCTCTTACTGTCTAAACTCTGCCTGTCAAAAAAAACAAACGAAAAGAAAAGAAAAGCAGAGATGTTGAAGGCACCACACAGCTTCGGCTCAAACTCCAGAACCAGCCATTCACGTGGTATTAACTTTCCTAAGATCCAACAGCAAAGCACTCAGGGCCTAGCACTGGAACTGGAACATCCACTGTACACATTGTTTTTACAAAATCTTCAAATAAGGCAGTTATTTATTTATTTATTTTTTGACAGGCAGAGTTAGAGAGAGAGAGAGAGAGAGAGAGAGAAAGGTCTTCCTTCCGTTGGTTCACCCCCAAAATGGCTGGCTTCCGAAGCCAGGAGCCAGGTGCTTCTCCTGGTCTCTCATGCGGGTGCAGGGCCCGAGGACTTGGGCCATCCTCCACTCCCCTCCTGGACCACAGCAGGGGACTGGACTGGAAGAGGGGCAACCGGGACAGAATCCAGCGCCCCAACCAGGACTAGAACCTGGGGTGCCGATGCTGCAGGCAGAGGGTTAGCCTAGTGAGCCGCGGCACCAGCCCAAATAAGGCAGTTTTATAACTTCCCTATGATAAAGTTTCTAATGAATATGACCAGTAATTTTCAAATTCTTTTTATTTAAAGATTTATTTTATTTATTTGAAAGTGTTACAGAGAGAGGTAGAGACAGAGAGACCTTTCACCAGCTGGTTCACTCCCCAAATGGCCACAATGGCAGGAGCTGAGCCTATCTGAAGCCAGGAGCCAGGAGCTTCTTCAGGGTCTCCCACTTGGCTGCAGGGGCCAAGCACTTGGGCCATCACCTGATGCTTTCCCAGGTGCATTAGCAGGGAGTTGGATGAGAAGTGGAGCAGCCAGGACTGGAACCTTCACCCATGCCAGTGCCCCAGGGGGAAGCTTGGCCTATAACGTGACAGTACCCACCCCCAGTCAGATTCTTTAAAAAATTAAATTCATTGGAAATCCAGAGTTAGAGCAAGAGGAAGACACAGAGATCTTTGATCTGCTGGTTCACTCCCCACATAACCTCAATGGTCAGGGTGGGGCTGGGCCAGGCCGAAGCCAGGAGCCAGGAACTGCATCAGGATCACTCATGAGTCATTCTTACTACCTGGAATCTCATTTCCTTTATTCTCTAACACAAAAGAGTACATTATACTTACTTTGATTTTTAAAAAAAATGAGTTTTGGCTAAATGAATGAACAAAAAAAGAAAAATTAGTGATTGGGGCCAGTATTGTGGCTCCTGGCTCCAGCCCCAGCTGTTCTGAGCATTTGGGGAGTGAACCAGAGGATGGGAGCACTTTACCTTTCATTCCCTCTGCTTTCTCTCAAATGAATATATTTTTAAAAGCACCTTTTTTAAAATATTGACTTCACATGTGCACCTATATTTATGTGAAGAAAACAGTAAGGATGACAGAGTATGCAAAAGATGCATATTTATGAATTATAAGCTAAACAGAAATGTCCATGGCTCTGGGATCCTCCTTGTGGCTATTTTTAGTGTATGTCTAAATACAATACTGCAGCTACTTATTATGATATCATTACCAACCACGTGCAGATGGTCTTCTGCACATTTTAAAATTAAATTGCTCCTGGCTACATTTTGAAAATGGTTGACATTTTAGGCTTAGGATAAAGAACGACATCAGAAACCAATTGTGTAATCAAAGACATTATGAGCAGAAGCATTCCTTACTCTTGTCTCTGCCGATCAATCCAGAATTTACAGCTCTTCTTGACAAAGTCACAGCCCTTTCCTCGGCCCCAGTCTAACTTCTCAGCCATGCTGTAATTCGCTGTATACCAGCTGTGGAAATAATCAAAGCAGTTTTTAATCACTGTCACTTTAAAAACTATACCACTTACAAACTTCAATGAGCACCTATTATTATTAAGACTGTAATAAGGATGAGAGAGGCATTGCTACTACGGGGCTTTCACAGAGTCCTGGCCGCACCAGTCACTGCAGCAGGGACAAGGAACTGGCCTTATGGGGAAGGTACTTCTGTGTTTGGAAGACGAAACATATGTCCATTGTAATTTTCTTTCTTTCTTTCTTTCTTTCGTTCTTTTTTTTTTTTTTTTTTTTTTTTTGGACAGGCAGAGTTAGACAGTGAGAGAGAGAGAGAGACAGAGAGAAAGGTCTTCCTTCCATTGGTTCACCCCCCAAATGGCTGCTACACTGATCCGGCACGCTACACTGATCCAAAGCCAGGAGCCAGGTGCTTCCTCCTGGTCTCCCATGTGAGTGCAGGGCCCAAGCACTTGGGCCATCCTCCACTGCCTTCCCTGACCACAGCAGAGAGCTGGACTGGAAGAGGAGCAACTGGGACAGAATTCAGAACCCCAACTGGGACTAGAACCTAGGGTGCCAGCGCCACAGGTGGAAGATTAGCCTAGTGAGCTGCGGCGCTGGCCCATTGCAATTTTCAAAGATGACAGAAGTCATAGAAGATATTAAGATTCAGATAAAGGGAATGAGGACCAAGGAAACCGAAAGAGAATACCCTGAGGAAGAAATATGGGAGTTACTAGTTGGCTATCAGCCTTTATTTACTATGATTCAGCTGGCCCTAGTTTCTTGCTTTTCTGGCCTTGAATTGGTGACATTCCATCACTGCAAGCTAAGCATTACACATTATTAACAAGACAAATGAATATCACTTCTAGTATTTTTTAAATGTTTGAATTTCAGAGAAAAGGAAAGATTTCATTCCCTAAATTTAACCAGTGTGCTCATTTTTATTAGTTTTTCTTTAATCTTAGGGACAAGATTAGTTTGCAAAAGTTATAAAATGATGCAAAATATTTTCTTATTTGTCTCTATCATATCTTATCCTTTTAGCATTACCAAAACAATAAGCAAAAACATAAGTGCAAAGGCTGGGGATCTAAGAACCATTCCTCCAACACTAGCACTCTTCCCACAAAAATCAAAACTTTCGGCCGGCGCCGTGGCTCAACAGGCTAATCCTCCGCCTTGCGGCGCCGGCACACCGGGTTCTAGTCCCGGTTGGGGCACCGGATTCTGTCCCGGTTGCCCCCCTTCCAGGCCAGCCCTCTGCTGTGGCCCAGGAGTGCAGTGGAGGATGGCCCAGGTGCTTGGGCCCTGCACCCCATGGGGAGACCAGGAAAAGCACCTGGCTCCTGGCTCCTGCCATCGGACGAGCGCGGTGCGCCGGCCGCAGCGCGCCGACCGCGGCGGCCATTGGAGGGTGAACCAACGGCAAAAGGAAGACCTTTCTCTCTGTCTCTCTCTCTCACTGTCCACTCTGCCTGTAAAAAAAAAAAAAAAAAAAAAAAAAAAATCAAAACTTTCTCCTCTTTCAAAGAAGAGAATTATCTGAGAAAAATTCAGAAATGAATCACTGTAATTTTACTCCAGGAGTAAAATGCCTGCAACCTCTGCAGCTACCATGGGAGTTATTAGCTAAGTCATTCATCACAGCAAGGATAAGTCGGTCAAATGTTAACAGGTGCCCCCACCACACCAGCAACTACTTTAACAGTACCCTGGTTAGGAAGTCCTCTGCCCAGTGGATAAAACATAGTTACTGGTTACCCTTGGAAATGCCCACACCCAGTATTTGCAGATGAGTACAGAGTGCAGTATCAGCATGGCCACTCCAACACCTCCACAGGGTGAGAGGTTCTTGAAAACCTTCACTGCAGCTCCTCCTGTGCTGTGCAGTAGTGAGCACTCATTACACACTAGACACTTTGCTAAATGATAGGCTACAGAAGTGAATAGCACACAGCTCCTGATCTCATGCAGATTATAATATAAAGGGGAAGAAAGATATTAAAAAAAGACACTTTAGTTGTGATGAGTATTTACAAAGCAGAAGTAAAAGGAGCTAAGAGGGGCATATTCATGGGGATACCTTAGTTAGTCCGAGGAACCAGGAAAGGTTTTTCTGAGGACGCAACTTTAAGCTAAACCCAGATGATCTGCACAGTTTTCTGAGGCAGCAGATAGAGCATTAGAAACATAGTAGCATAGTGATTTGTGTAATCAATTTGTGGCTCTTGGGGAACATTTCTTTTTCTCTCTTAAAATTAATATAATAGAGGCCGGCGCCGTGGCTCAACAGGCTAATCCTCCGCCTGCGGTGCCGGCACACCGGGTTCTAGTCCTGGTTGGGGCGCCGGATTCTGTCCCGGTTGACCCTCTTCCAGGCCAGCCCTCTGCCGTGGCCCAGGAGTGCAGTGGAGGATGGCCCAAGTGCTTGGGCCCTGCACCCCATGGGAGACCAGGAAAAAGCACCTAGCACCTGGCTCCTGGCTTTGGATGAGCGCGGTGCGCCGGCCGCAGCACGCCATACGCGGCAGCCATTGGAGGGTGAACCAACAGCAAAGAAAGACCTTTCTCTCTGTCTCTCTCTCTCACTATCCACTCTGCCTGTCAAAAAAAAAAAAAATTAATATAATAGAGGGGCTGGCACTGTGGCACAAGCTACCGCTTGTGACACTCGCATCCCATATGGGCACCAGTTCATGTCCCAGCTGCCCCACTTCCGATCCACCTCCCTGATAATGGCCTGGAAACGCAGTGGAAGATGGCCTAAGTACGTGGGCCCCTGCTCCAATGTGGAAGACCAAATGAAGTTCCTGGTCCTGCTCGGGCCATTGTGGCCATCTGGGAAGTAAACTAGCAGTTGGAAAAAATCTCTCCCTGTCTCTCAGTAACTCTATCTAAATAAATAAATAAATTTTTTAAAAAACACAACACAACACAATAGAAAAAAGAACTGCATTATAGGTAGTAAAGGTAAAGTTGTTTCATGAGACTTTGGTTCAGTGTTCTCTACAATGCTAATACTTAGCAGTAATTACAAAGAGACAAGCACTGTACTAGGACAGTAAGTATGTCAACTCATTCAAGTCTCATGAAGTTGATGAGGTTTTACTTTCATCACTGTCTTACAGATAAAGGAACTGAGTCAATGACACAAGCTAGTAAGTGGCAATACTACAATCTGAATATAGGGTTTCTGGCTTCAGTGTTGCTATACTTGACCAAAATCCTGAGATATAATCCACATACCACGATATTAACCTTTTTCACCAAACATTGAGATTTAATTCACATACCATCAAAGTCACCTTCATAACATGTACAATGTCTTTTAGCATATTCGCAAGGTTGCACAACTATTACCACCACCTGATTACAGAACATATTCATCACCCCAAACAAAACCATGTACCCACCCCCATCCCCAGCCCTCAGCAAACACTAATATACCTTCTGTCTCTATGGACTTCCCTATTCTGAACATTCCAGAGACATGGAATATGGCTTTTTGTGTCTGGCTTCTTCCACTTGAGATATGTTCAAGGTTCATACACACTGTAATATATTTTAGGAGTTCATTTCTATTTTACATCTTCTTTTTTCATTTTTTTTAGAGAAGTCTTAGACTCACAGAAAAATCGAGCACAAGTTAGAGAGACTTCCCAAATACTTTCTATTCCCGCAGACTCACAGGCTCCTCCATTACCAACATCTCTCACCAGAGAGCTAAGTTTGCTAAAATCACTGGACCCGTATTGATACACCGTCATCACCCATCATTCCTGGTGCTGGACATTCCGTAGGCTTTGACAAGCATGTAAAGACATAGATCCAACACTCTAGTATCACACAGAATAGTTTCACTCCCCAGAAGTCCTCGGTGCTCTGCCCATTCATCCCTCTTTCCCCTGCTAACCCTTGACATCCTCTGATCACCGTCTCTAGTTTGGCCTTTCCTAGGATGGCATACAGTGGGAATCACACAGTAGGAAAATACTTTTCAAAAACAGAATTAAAAGATAAGGTTTCACACAAAAATTCTGAAATCCATGCAGCTTTGTCATAATATACATTTTCCACAAACTTTTTGAGAACTGTCAGATGTAGCCTTTTCAGACCGGCTTCTTCCACTTAGTGAAGTGCATTTAAAGTTCCAACATATCTTTTAATGGCTTGAGAGCTCATTTCTTTTGAATTGGGGTGTCTTTTTCATTTGGGGGTGTCATAGTGTCTTCCTTGTTCTTGTTACCTCGGTTTTTGCGTTTGTTGTTTGGCATATTGGTTTCTTCACTGTGGTGTTTTTTCTTGTTATACTATGACTCTAGATAAGTGGACTGTCTGCTTTCAATGGAGCCTTAGAGGCTTGAGATGGGTGTGGCCTGAGAGCTCTGTTTGGTTCCTCAGGGTTGAGGGTGTGCCAAAGGTGACACTCCCAGGTTAGGCGTGGTAAATCTGTTTCTTTCTTTATTTTTGATTCAAAACGGAAGTAATTCCACACAGCTGAATGGAATTGGGGGTGGTTAGCAGGCAAATGATATACCCACAGGAGCCAGAGATCGGAAGCTCTTTCCCAAGGACCACAGAGGGAATCTCTGTGGCCTTCAGTGTGGGTTCAAATTCTTCTGCAGTCTCACCACTGGGCTACCAAGGCTACCGAACTGTAGTGTCTCTGGAGAGTACTCACGTGGTGAATTCCGTGAGTTCTCTCCCTGTCTCTTTTTTCACAGTCTCAGTTCATTAGCACCACAAATTCATTAGGTTCTATTCACCTGTTATTTCACCCCCACTCCCAGCGTCAGGTTTTTCTGCTAGGCTCAGGGCCGGTGCAGACCTGAGGTTGCCCTGCTTATGACGTATGTCCAAAATGGCGCCTGCTCTTTGCCTTGCTCACCTTTGAGTGGTGGGTGGGGAGAGAGAGAAACTCGTGTCCGTATCGGTCACTTTTTTCTTTCTCTCTCTCTTCTAGTTAGCCTGGTGAACTTTCCCCCACAGGGTTTCAAGCCTTGTTCGCTCTAGTCTCCTCTTTCCGCTTCCCTGCTGGTGTCTCGGGCTATTGAGGTTCGGCTCACCTCGCGTTCCAGCGCTGGTGCCTTGAGTCTGCCGCTGGTGTCCCGAACTGTGGGCTCCCACGCTCTCCTCGAAGATCCACTGTGAAACACTAGTTCTGGAAGCGTTTCCTCTGCTGTTTCTTCCCCTACTCTTCCTTGAACCTGCAGTATCTCCACTTTTGTTAAACTGTCTCTCCCCGGACTATCAGTATGCTGCCTTCCTATTCCGCCATCTTGCCCTACCCTCAGCTCATTTCTTTTTATCACTGAATAATATTCCATTCTGTGGATGTACAATGGTTTATTTATCTATTCACCTAGTCAAGGACATCTTGGCTCCTTCCTTGTTTTGACAGCTATGAGTAGAGCTCCTAAAATTATCTACATGCAGGCTTTAATGCAGACCTAGGTTCTTAATTCATCTGGGTTATGCCAAGGAGCTTAATGCTGGATTGCACAGTGGGAAAATGTTCAATTTTGTAAGAAATTGCCAAACTTCCAAAAGTAACTGTTTTGATCACTTTGTGATCCCACCAACAGCAAATGAGAGTTTCTGTTCCTTATATCTTTGCCAGCATTTGGTGTTGACAGTGTTTGGGATTTTTACCATTCTACTAGGTGTTCAGTACAATCTCTTATTCCCTAATGATATAATATTGAGCACCTTATCATATGTTTATTTGCTTCCTACATATGTTCTTGGAAGAAATATCTATTCCAATCCTTCACTCACTTGTAAATTGGGTTGCTTTTTTATTATTGAGTTGTAAGGGTTGTTAAAAATATTCTGGGGTGGGAGTTTGTCGTAGTAGTTAAGCCAGTGCTTGAGATGCCCACATCCCATTCTGGCAGCAGGTGATGGCTCAAGTAATGGGTCCCTGCCACCCACATGAAAGACCCAGAGTGAGTTCTTAGCTACTGGCTTTGCCCTGGCCCAGCCCTGGCATTTGAGAAGTGAATCAAAATATTTCAAAAAAATTTCTCTTTGTCTCTCTGCCTTTCAAATAAATAAAAAATTTAAAAACTTATATTTTGAGTACTAGACTCTTAATATTTTCTCCCATTCTGTAAGTTGTCTTCCCGCCCCCCATCCCTACTCCTTCATTTTATTTGAGAGGCAGAGAGACTAAAAGACAGAAAGGTCTTCCATCCATTGGTTCACTCCTCAAATACCCATAACATCCAGGGCTGGACCAGGCTGGGTCTTCCATGTAAGTGGCAGAGCCCAAGCACTTGAGTCATTATCTACTGGCTCCTAGGAAGCACAAAAGCAAGAAGTTGGATCAGAAAGTAGCCAGGGCTTGAAACAGGCGCTCTGATATGGGATGCAGGCATTCCAAGTGGCAACTTCAGCTGCTAAATGTCCATCCATCTCATTTTCTTGATAGTGTTATCTGAAGTAAAATTGTTTTTAATTTTTATGAAGTACAGTTTTTCAAATTGTACTTAAGCTTTGGTTTTTTTTTTTTTTTGACAAGCAGAGTGGACAGTGAGAGAGAGAGACAGAGAGACAGGTCTTCCTTTACCATTGATTCACCCTCCAATGGCCGCTGTGGCCGGCGCACTGCACTGATCCGAAGCCAGGAGCCAGGTGCTTCTCCTGGTCTCCCATGCAGGTGCAGGGCCCAAGCACTTGGGCCATCCTCCACTGCGCTCCCTGTCCACAGCAGAGAGCTGGCCTGGAAGAGGGGCAACCGGGACAGAATCTGGAGCCCCGATCGAGACTAGAACCCGATGTGCTGGCGCCGCAAGGTGGAGGATTACCCTATTGAGCCGTGGTGCTGGCCTAAGCTTTAGGTGTTCTATCCAAAAAATCACCACCTAATCCAATGCCATGAAAATTTATACCTGTTTCCTGCTAAGCATTTTATAGCTCCAACTCTTATATTTAAGTTTCCTATCAACTCTGAGTTAATTTATACAAATCATATAGCATAGGACTTCATTCTTTTATATGTGGATATCCAGATGTAACAGCACCTTTTGTTGGAAAAAAATTCTTTTCTCACTGAATACTCTTGGTACTTTTGTCACTGTATTTTCAAAAAAAAATATTTTATTTATTTATTTATTTGAGAGATAAGGGTCACATACAGTGAGAGGAAGACAGAGAAAAGGTCATCCATCCACCAGCCCACTCCCCAAGTGTCTGCAATGGTTGGAGCTGCACTGATCGGAAGCTAGGAGCCAGGAGCCTCCTCCAGGTCCCCCACGCAAGGCCCTAAGAACCTGGGCCATCTTCCACTGCTTTCCCAGGCCATAGCAGAGTCCTGGACTGGAAGAGGAGCAGCTGGGACCAGAACCAGCACCCATATGGGATGCCAGTACTACAGGCTGAGGATCAATCTATTGAGCCACAGTGCCAGCCCCAACTGTCTGTATTTTTAACTACTATAAACAGGTGTAGTTTGGTCATTATATAGTTCTTACTATTTGAAAAAAAAAATAGTTCTTACTATTTGAGATACTATGCAAAAAAAAAAAGTCTAAACACCTTCAGGCAGTGAGAGAACCACTTCAGAAGGAGGGAGACAGGTTTTGAAAAAAAAAAAAAAACTGTAATAGTTCAAGGGCATGTGTTATGGTACAGAGGATCAGATGGCCACTTGAGATGCCCACATCCTGTATCAGAATGCCGAGTTCAAGTTCTGGCTACTCCATGCTTCTAACCCAGCTTTCTACCAATCCATCCTGGAAGGCAGCAGGCAATGTGGCTGAAGTACTTTGGCTCCTGATAACCACTCACATGGAAACCTGGATAGAGTTCCAGGCTCCTGGTTTCAGCCTGGCCTAGCCCTGAGTGCTGTGGGCATTTGGGGACTGAACCAGTAGATGGGTAATTTCTCTCTCTGTCACTCTGACTTTTAAACACATTTTTAGTAGAACTCATATTAAAAGAGCAGAAAGTTAAGCCACAGCCTGCAATGCCAGAAACCTGTATCAGAGTGCTGGGTCAAGTCCTAGCTGCTCTGCTTTTAATCCAGCTCCTTGCTAATGTACCTGGGAAAGCAGTGGAGGATGGCCTGGGTATTTGGGCCCCTGCCACCTATGCAGGAGACCTGGATGGAATTTCAGGCTCCCGCCTTTGGCCTGGCCCAGGTCCGGCTGTTGCAGTCATTTGGGGAGTGAGCCAGTGGATGGAAGATTCCTTTCTCTCTGGCTCTCCCTCTTTGTCACTCTACCTTTCAAAAACAGTAAAATAAATCTTCAGAGAGAGAAAAAGGAAAGGGAAAGGAAGGGGAGGGGAAGGAGAGGGGAGGGGAGGGATGGATGGATAAGGAAATACAAATGCTATTTACCTGGATTTGACCAGTACAGACTGTATACATGTGCTGAAATGTCACACTGAACCCCATAAATATGTAGAATTATTATCTGCTAATAAAAAACTAAAACAGAAAGTTTTCTATTGAAATTGGTAATTAAAAGGAGAGCATTAATCTTATCTTTACTGTTAAAAACCATATATCAGGGTTAAAAAATAGCTGGGGCCTGTGTTGCGGTATAGCAAGCTAACCTGCCACCTGTTAACACCAGCATCCTATAACAGAGCACTGGTTCAAGTCACAGCTGCTCTGCTTCTGATCCAGCTCCCTGCTAATATACCTGAAAAAGCAGCAGTCTTGCTGGTCCAAATTTGGGACCCTGCCACCCACATGGGAGAACCAGATGGAGCTCTGGATTCTTGGCTTCAGCCTGGACCAGCCTTGGCTATTGTGGCCACTTGAGGGGAGTGAACTAGCAGGTAGAAGATCTCTCTCTCTCTCCATCTCTTTTCTGTTTAAATAATTAAATAAATCTTAAACAAAATAAAAGACAACAGAAAAATAGCCTTGACTTAAGAGGGAAAACCCAGTTAATGAAAATAGAATAGAATTAGAAAAATATCATCGTGGAAAAAATGCCATCGTGTAATGAATTAATTTATTTAGGAAATGGGTGAGAAAATTTCAAAAAAAAAGTTGATTTAGAACTTTAAAATGGAGGTATCAGGCAGTAAGCTGCTGCATCCATTTATCAATTGCAGCAACTCTGTCATGAGGAAAGCAGGCATTGTATGAAACCTTACCTATGAAGAAATCTCGTCAGCAAACAAAACAGCTAAACTTCAATCTAATTGAGCTCTAGAGCTAACTTATATTTACAAGAAATACAGGGAATTTTAGAACAAAGCAATATGCAAGGAGATAAAGAATTTGGGATCTTCTATAGGATAACTGACATGGTTCTAGAATAAATCAATAACAGGAAAAAGAGGTGGAGGAGGTGTGCAGGGGCTACTCTAGATTAAAAGATTTAAGTGATGCAACAACCAATCAGGATCTCATTTGGATCCTGATTTAAACAAACCAGTTACAATGATAAAGGAGATATATGGTTATGAAATGCGTATTAAGAGCTATTAGGAAATTATGATTAATTTTGCTACTAGTCATGTGGTTACATTAAAAAATGTCCACATCTTTTGGGGACTCATGCTGGAGTATACAGGGTTGACATGACTTGATGCCTTCAATTTGCAAAATAAAAGCCTAAAAGAATTTTGCACATAACATCTAAATTAAGTAATTAATAAAACATTTTAATTATTACTGAATCCAGGTTCTAGGCATATGGGGTAGTATACACTATTCTATACATGGATTTTGTGTATAATGGTACAATTCATAATAAAGTATTTAAAAGAACATATGTGGACTTCAAAAATTTGTTACCACTTGTAGAAAATAATCTTTAATCTCTAGGACTGGCATTGTGGCATAGTGGGTAAAGCCACCACCTGTGAAGCCAGCATCCCATACGGGCACAGCTGCTCCCCTTCTGATCCAGCTTCCTGCTTATGTGTCTGGGAAAGCAGTGGAATATGGCCCAAGTGCTTTGGCCCTGCACCCACATGGGAGACCCAGAAGAAGCTCCTGGCTCCTGGCTTCAGCCTCACCCAGCCCTGGCCATTGCAGCCATTTGGGAAGTGAACTGGCAGATGGAAGATCTTTTTCTTTCTCTGTCTCTCCCTATCTCTATACCCTAAAGGTATAAGAGTGCCTCAATTTCTTTGTAAGGCAAAAGAACTCTACATTTTTTCACTACAATTCTTCTTTTGGGCTAAAGGAAAATTAAGAAAGTAGAGAACCTCTATAGATTCTTTGATATAAAACAATGCTTATGAGGTACTTAAATTAGTTATATCTAACTTCTGCCTTCCTTCCCTGAGGGATAGTTTTGCCTTTGAATTGACAGAGACATGACCATAACTTTTGAACTTGTTCAACTTCTTGCCTCCATCTAAATACAACTTGGCACTCACACTACCATGCTTTCTTCCTGAGTTAAAGGACAGGGCGGTGGTTCCTCCTTCCCATCTGAGCTAATTCTCTGGCTCTCATCCATCTTGCAAAGCTTTGTTAGTAACAGCCTTTCTTTTTTTTTTTTTTTTTACAGGCAGAGTGGACAGTGAGAGAGAGAGACAGAGAGAAAGGTCTTCCTTTTGCCGTTGGTTCACCCTCCAATGGCCGCCGCGGCCGGCGCGCTGCGGCCGGCGCACCGCGCTCGTCCGATGGCAGGAGCCAGGAGCCAGGTGCTTTTCCTGGTCTCCCCATGGGGTGCAGGGCCCACGCACCTGGGCCATCCTCCACTGCACTCCTGGGCCACAGCAGAGGGCTGGCCTGGAAGAGGGGCAACCGGGACAGAATCCGGTGCCCCGACCGGGACTAGAACCCGGTGTGCCGGCGCCGCAAGGCGGAGGATTAGCCTGTTGAGCCACGGCGCCGGCCAGTAACAGCCTTTCTTACCTAGATCTTTCACTCTCATTTAGGCAGCTCGGCCTGAGAACTTTTGTCTTTCTCATTTTTATTCAAACTTTTCTCAGAGTCAACAATGACTTTCCTTACATCTCTTGGATACCCTAAAATTAACACATCAACTATTTTCTGTTTTATTTAATAACATCTCTACCACCAATTTTCAAATTCAATTCCAATTTCAAATGTCCCCTCTGATTTGTTAGGAGAGAACAAACAGAAGCAGCTATGATTTTATTTGTTTGAGATGTTGGGGTCCTCCAAAAAATTTAATTTAAAAATAGCATCTCACTAAGAAGGTTCTACTTGCTTTAAAAACCAGGATCTAAACATTACCAATTCCATTTACAATTTAAAAATTACTTAGTCTTTCCTATATATGGTCATGACTTCTGTTTTAGAAAATAAATCTCTTTAGATCTAGGATTTTGTTCTATTCATCATTATACCTCAGGGCCTCAAACACTCATTGAATGAATGAATGAATGGTGCTCTTATACATAATGGACAAGTAATTACACAAACTTCAAAGAATAAGAACATTTTGTAATTAAGTAAATGTAAACCAGCATTTACTTAAGCTATAAACTTAATACACATTTCATTTTAAGAAGCATCTTCTATCATATTCTCTCAGCTATCTTACCCAGTGTCCTCCATTAATGCCAGAGTGATTCGAGAGAGGACTCGGTTCTGGGTGTGAGAACCAGTCATTGCTTCATTCTGAAAATCACCAACATATTTGAATTAGAAGACTGCATTCTGCAACTCCCAATAACCTGTAATTCCTCTGATGTAGAATCAAAATGCTTTAAGTATAAGAGTAGGTCAAAGTGTTCTGCAAAATGATGCAACAGGGGTCAGGGCAGTGGCGTAGAGGATTAAGCCTCCAACTGCAGTGCTGGCATCCCATATGGGTGCAGGTTCCAAGTCCTAGCTGCTCCAGCTCCCTGGTAATGTGCCTGGGAAAGCAGCAGAAGATGGTCCAAGTAGTTCTGAAAGTAAAATCTATTGTCTGCCTTAAATGTCTCCATTGTATTTCACTCCCCTGGAATGGTAAGCAATCAGCATTTAGAACTCAGTGATGACAACAAAGATAAACAGGTAGGTAGGTAGGTAGATACTCTGGTAAAAATATACTGTCTTGGCAAAGTAGGAAGTTGAGAAAGATGACTAAATAATTGAGGTAAGGGAAATAGTGCTTTCATAACCTTCAACTTTGTTCATAGGAATATACACAAATATGCAAAGCAAGTATCACACAATCGTGGAATGAAAGAATTTACATGAAGAATCTAAAATAACATCAAGATATACTGTCATCTTAATATTTTAATTCATATCATACAATTATTACCAGGAGGTTACCCAACAGTGGGAAGGCTTGTCTGTCTCTTAATGGAGCATTTCCCATTCATATTTTAATTATTCTTTGGATGTTTACATTAAACACTGGACAGTCATCTCAAGTACTTTACTACCATCCTTTAAAAATAAAATCCTTCCGCCGTAGCTCAATAGGCTAATCCTCTGCCTGCGGTGCCGGCACACAGGGTTCTAGTCCTGGTCAGGGTGCCGGATTCCATCCCGGTTGCTCCTCTTCCAGTCCAGCTCTCTGCTGTGGCCCAGGAAGGCAGTGGAGGATGGCACAAGTGCTTTGGCCCTGCACCCGCATGGGAAACCCGGAGCCAGGTGCTTCCTCCTGGTCTCCCATGCGGGTGCAGGGCCCAAGGACTTGGGCCATCTTCCACTGCTTTCCCAGCCCATAGTGGAGAGCTGGATTGGAAGTGGAGCAGCCAGGACTCAACCAACACCCATATGGGATGCCGGCACTGCAGGCGTTGGCCTAACCCACTATGCCACATCAGCGGCCCCAAGGGAGATTCTTGACTCTGCCATGTTAGCATGCAGCGTGTTCTAATATTTTTCTAAGCAAATCTTTTGCCCCTTTTCTCCACCATCCTGGTGAGTTTACCTGACTGTTACTTACTGTGTTTTCTCAAAAGACTTTCAGAATCAAGAGATTCCTGGCCAAAAAGAAAAACAAATTGCCTCATTCTCCAACGGATTTGGACAAAAACCTGGTAATAAAATTACGTCCAACTCCTCCAAGAGGAGACACTGGAGAAGAACTGCACTGGGTTTAAAGAAATGCACTTGCAATGGCACACATCTTTATGCTGTATTAAGGTCACTAACTTAACCATATCCTGTTAATGATATGCCACCACTGTCTAGACAGCCAGGCATGTTCAGCTGGGAGTGATTAGTGGGTTGGTACAGTAATAAATGTGTAAAAATTCTGACCAAAAAAAAAAATCTTTTATAATGTGAGCAGTTTAGGTCTTATTACGCTTGATTGTTCAGTTGAGCCTAAGAACACTCACTGAAACACTACCCCGGGAGGGGATTCAGGATATAATTATCGCATTACAACATTTTTAAAAATTAACAATTTAAACTACGGTTTTTCATTAACAGCAGACGGTCATGTTACATTCATATAATACTATTTAAAAATTAGGACATTCAAGTATTCTATTCTGCTGAAGCCTGTTTTGGCAGTGTGAATGAGTTCATGTGAAATTGGAAAATAGGCCGGCGCCGTGGCTCAACAGGCTAATCCTCTGCCTTGCGGCGCCGGCACACCAGGTTCTAGTCCCGGTCGGGGCGCCGGATTCTGTCCCGGTTGCCCCTCTTCCAGGCCAGCCCTCTGCCGTGGCCCAGGAGTGCAGTGGAGGATGGCCCAAGTGCTTGGGCCCTGCACCCCATGGGAGACCAGGAAAAGCACCTAGCACCTGGCTCCTGCCATCGGATCAGCGCGGTGCGCCGGCCGCAGCGCGCCGTCCACGGCAGCCATTGGAGGGTGAACCAACGGCAAAGGAAGACCTTTCTCTCTGTCTCTCTCTCTCTCACTGTCCACTCTGCCTGTCAAAAAAAAAAGGAATTGGAAAATAAGAAAGTGACATCAACATAGCACGGATTCATGTTGGTTCATAATAATTTTTTCCTGGATATTAATAATTCAAGACGAAGCAGTAATAACTAAATGCAAAGCACAGTAAGACAGCTAAACAGGGGAACGCTGTGCTGTGTCTGATGCCTACGCACTCCATCTTCTTCCACTTGGCTGAAAATAGCCAGAGGCCCTATCTGCATGGTTCTTCTATCCTTGTCCCTATTATGCAGATTTACAATCCTCCATCTAGCTATCATTGCTTCTTCTTCTTGCTGAAGATAAAATCCTAGAGATAGGACTTTTTATTAATTGGAATTTGAATGGCTTCTAAAGTGACCTGGTAGCTTTTATTATGAGTTACTATTTTTGTTAGTGCTCTGGTGACTTGTGTCCATAAGGCTTGTCACTTTTAATGTCAGTTTTGAAAAAAATATTTTTTTTAAAAATGAAAATATAGGTCACATTTAGCAAAAGCATCCTCACTACCTTGAAAAAATTATTAAAAATATATCATTAACTGAAAGAAATTGCATAAATGCATGAACCCATTAAAAAAAACCCAGATGTATTATATATGTGTGTGTATGCATATACACATATATAGAAAATATACCTAATATTTATGGAGGATATACAAAACACTATAATAGTGGTTACATCTGGAAAGTGAATTTCAAGAACTGAAGAAGCAAAGTAATATTTAAGTTTTTTACTTTATAACTTATTTGAATGCCTTTTACCACGAGTATGAATTACTTTTATTAAATAAATAAAAGCCTAGGGAGGAGGTGTTTAACCTAGTATTTAAGATGCCTGGTTTCCTCATCTGCGTGCCTGGGTTCCATTCCAGGCTCTGGCTCCTGACTCCAGCTTCCTGGTAATGTGAACCTTGGGAGGCAATAGTGATGGCTCACATCAATAGGTTCCTGCCACTCATGGGGGAGACCTGGATTATATTCCCAGCTCCTGGTTTCAGCTCCAGCCCATTCCTGACTGTTGCAAGCATTTGGCGAGTGGACCAATGGATAGGAGGATGGGAGCTCACTTGCTCTCTCTATCAAATAAAAAAAAAATTAAAAAAATTTAAAGTCTAATAAAATTTAAATATAAACTGACCTCTAACAACCGCTTTTCCCAGTGGTTGAGTTCAGTGCCCATACCACCCTGATTTTCAAGCTCCATTCCCTCCAGAACGGGACAGTTAAAATGTTTTCGTGCTTCATCCTAAGAATCAGAAAAAATATAAATGACAAACTCTATATAACATGGATATAATAAAGTAGACATTAAAGAATGACTTTGGTGATAACTTCTTTTAAAAATATGGTTTTTAATATAAATAAAACATTTTGAGGCTGTCACATTCTTCTTTGCTAGAAAATTACTTTTTCTTAAAATTTTAAGTCATATATACGAAAAAGTTAGACTAGAATGATTCCCAGTTGTAATTCTTATATTGATGATTTTTAAAGTTTTTCTTATGGATTGATAATTAGTAACTGTATATATTTATGGGGTAAAAGTTTATTAATATAGTGCAGAATAATTAAATAAAACCAATTAACATACCCATCACCTTAAGTACTTTTTTTAATGGTGAGAAAATGTGAAATTTACTCCCTTAGCAATTTTTAAATGTGCGAGACACTGTTATTAACTATATCCACCCTCCTAGGCAACAGATCTTAAAAGAGAAAAATAAAACCATATCCCTCATGAGATTTTTATACCCTTTGCCTATCATCTTCTCATGCCCTGATGTTCCTACCTACATGACCATATTCTGCTTTCTGCTTCTCTGAGTTCCACTATTTTAGATTTCACACGTTAAGTGATAACATGAGAAAGTATTTATGTGTCTGTGCATGGCTTATATCACTTAGCATGTTCTCCAATTCTAACCTTTTTTTTTTTTTTTAAGATTTATTTATTTATTTGAAAGTCAGAGTTACACAGAGAGAGAAGGAGAGGCAGAGAGAGAGGTCTTCCATCTGCTGGTTCACTCCCCAATTGGCCACAATGGCCGGAGCTGCGCCGATCAGAAGCAAGGAGTCAGGAGCTTCTTCTGGGTCTCACACATAGGTGCAGGGGTCCAAGGACTTGGGCTATCTTTCACTGCTTTCCCAGTCCATAGCAGAGAGCTAGATTGGAAGTGGAGCACTTTTTCATATACATGCTGGCTGTCTTCTTTTAAGAAATGTCTGTTTAGGAACCGGCGCCATGGCTCACTTGGTTAATCCTCCACCTGTGGCACCGGCATCCCCAGTTGATAGCCCCAGTTGCTCCTCTTCCAGTCCAGCTCTCTGCTGTGGCCTGGGAGGGCAGTGGAAGAGCCCCTGCACCCGCATGGGAGACCAGGAAGAAGCTGCTGGCTCCTGGCTTTGGATTGGCACAGTGCCGGCAGTGGCGGCCATTTGGGGGATGAACCAACAGAAGGAAGATCTTTCTATCTGTCTCTCTCTATAACTAAGTCAAATAAAAAATTTAAAAAAGAGAAATGTCTGTTTAGTTTCTATGCTCATTTTAAGCTGGGTTTTTGGTTTCCTGGCTCTTTTCAGTAGCTTGAGTTTCTTATATATTTCAGATATTAACTCCTTATCAGATGTACAGTATGCAAATATCCTCTCCTACTCTGTAGGTTGTCTCTTCACTCAGTTGTTTCTTTTGCTGCTGTGCAGAAGCTTTTTGGTTTTATATAATCTCGTTTATTTTTTGTTGCCTATGTTTTTGGGATCAAATCCAAAAAAATCATTGTCTAGACAAATGCCATGCTTTCCCCTCTATGTTTTCTTGTAGCAGTTTTTGTTCTTATATCTAAATGTTTACTACATTTTGAGTTGATTCTGGTATATGGTGTGAGATACAGGTCCGATTTCATTCTTCTGCATATGAATATCCAGTTTTCCCAACACCATTTACTGAAAAGAGTATCTACTTCCCATTGTGTATTCTTGGCACCTTTGTCAAAAATCAGCTGACTGGACATGCAAGAGTTTACTTCTGGGATCTCTATTCTGTCCCACTAGTTGATGCATCTACTTTCATGCTAGTACTGTGCTGTTTTAAAGAAAGTAGTTTTGGAATACACAGTAGTACCCCCTTATCAGTGGGGATATGTTCCAAGACCTAGTACATGCCTGAAGACCTCAGACAGTACAAAATCTAATATATGCCATGTTTTTCCCTATACATGGGATCATTTTGTAAAACCCCTTTTTATTTAAAATCTTTTATTTTCTAAATGTTTACTTCCTTCTCACAACAAAAGACTTTTTATAACTTATTTGAGAGGTAAGAAAGAGAGAACAGATAAATTGAGAAAAAGGGGGCTGGTGACGTGGCTTAGTAAGCTAAGCCTCTGCCTGTGGCGCTGGCATCCCATACGGGTGCTGGTTGCTCCTTTTCAGATCCAACTCCCTGCTGAGGGCCTAGGAAAGCAGAGGAAGATGGGGGTCGGTGCCATGGCACAGTAGGTTTAAACCTCTGCCTATGGTGCTGGCATCCCATATGGGCGCTGGTTCTAGTCCCAGCTGCTCCTCTTGCGATCCAGCTCTCTGCTATGGCCTGGGAAGGCAGTGGAAGATGGCCCAAGTCCTGGGCACCCGCGTGGGAGACCTGGAAGAAGCTCCTGGCTCCTGCCTTCAGATCGGCGCAGCTCTGGCCATTGTGGCCATTTGGGGAATGAACCAACGTAAGGAAGACCTCTCTCTGTCTCTCCCTCTCACTGTTTATAACTCTACCTTTTAAATAAATAAAATCTTTAAAACAGAAAGAAAGAAAGCAAGCAAGCAGAGGAAGATGGCCCAAGTGCGTGTGCCCCTGTGAGACTCAGATGAAGTTAGTTCCTGGCTTCTGGCTCTTGATCAGCTCAGCTCCAGCTACTGGGTCATTTGGGGAATGACCCAGTAGATGGAAGACCCTTCTCTCTGTCTCTCCCTCTCTGTAGTTTTGCCTATCAAATAAATAAATAAATAAATATTTTCAAATAAATAAATAAATATTTTTTAAAAATAGAGAGAGCTCCCCTTGACTGCTTCACTCCCCAAATTCCTACAATGGTGGGGACTAAAACAAGACAAAAGCCAGAGTTGGGATCTTAATCCAGGTCTCCCATGTTGATGGCAAGAACTCAATCTACTGGAGCCATCACCTGGTGCTTCCAAGAGTCTTCACTGGAGGCAACACTGTGGCGGTAGGTTAATCCTCTGCCTACAGTGCTGGCATCCCATGTGGGCACCAGTTCAAGTCCAGCTGCTCCACTTCTGATCCAGCTCCCTGCTGATGGCCTGGGAAGGCAGTGGAAGATGGCCCAAGTGCTTGGGCCACTGCACCCACATGAGAGACCCAGAAGAAGCTGATGGTTCCTGGCTTTGGATCAGCCCAACTCTAGCTGTTGTGGCCATTTAGGGAGTGACCCAGCAGATGGAAAACCTTTCTGCCTCTCCAATAAATAAATAAATCTTTTAAAACAAGAAAAAAGTCTTCATTGGTGAGAAATTGGAAACAGCAACCACAGCCAGGAATCAAACCCAAGCACTCAGCTGTAGGATATGAGCTGGGCCAAATGCCTGCCTCTGATAATGGAATTTGGATAGGAGTTGAATAGTGATCTGTAGAATACTTTGGGTGATATGGACATTTTATTTTATTTTTAAACTTACTTGAGAAGCAAAGAAGGAGAGGCTGGTATTATGGTTCAGTGTATTAAACCACTGCTTGTGGGGCCAGCGCTGTGGCATAGCGGGTAAAGCCACCGCCTGCATTGCCAGCATCCCATATGGGCACTGTTCTAGTTCTGGCTGCTCCTTTTCCTATCCAGCTGTTATGGCCTGGGAAAGCAATGGAAGATGGCCCAACTCCTTGGGCCCCTGCACCCACGTGGAAGACCCAGAAGAAGACCTTGTCTCCTGGCTTTGGGTCGGTGCAGCTCCGGCTGTTGCGGCCAATTGCGGAGTGAACCAGTGGACGGAAGACCTCTCTCTCTCTCTCTCTCTCTCTGCCTCTCTGTGTAACTTTGACTTTCAAATAAATAAATACATCTTTTAAAAAATAAACCACTGTTTGGGACACTGGAAGCTCATAAGCCAATTTGAGTGCCAGCTGCTCTGCTTCTGAGCCAACTTCCTGCTCATGTGCCTGGGAAGGCAGTGGAAGATGGACCAACTTGGGCCCTTACACCCACGTGAGAAATCAGGATAGAGTTCCTAGCTCTTGGTTTCAGCCTGATCCAGACTTGGCTGATGTGACCAACTGGGGAGTGAATCAGTATATGAACAATCTGAATTTTCCTCTCTCTGTTGCTCTTTCAAATAAATAAGTAAGTAGATCGAAAGATCTCAAAAAGCGAGCAAGCGAGTGAGAAATTCCCACCTGCTGGTTCATTCCCCAAATGCCCACAATGGCCAGGGCTGGACAGAGGTCAAAGCCAAGAGTCCAGAACTCAAGCCAGGTCTCCCACATGGGTGACAGGGACTCTACTACTTGGGCCATCACTGCTGCCTCTCAGAGTATGCATTAGCAGGAAGCTGGAATCAGGAGCTGGAACCAAATACTGAACCTAGGTATTCCAATCTGGGAGGCAGTCTCTTAATTGTTAGGCCAAACACTTGACCTGGTATCTTAATAATGTTAATTTTTTGATTGGGCATTTGGTGCAGCAATTAAGCGTCACTATGGACATTCATCCCATGTAGGAGTGCCTGGGATCCAGACTTGTCTTCATTCCCAATTCCAGTTTCCTGTTAATGTGCACAACGGGTGGCAGCAGTGATGCCTGAAGAAGTTAGGTACTAGGGCTGGCATTGTGACACAGTAGATCAAGTCTGCCTTGACACCGGCAAGTTGTAATTTAAAGTTGTAGATGCTCCACTTCCAATCCAGTTCCCTGATAATGTGTGTGGAAAAGCACCAGAAGATGGCCCAAGTACTTGGGCCCCTGCTACCCATGTGGGAGACCAGGATAGAGTTCCAGGCTCCTGGCTTGGCCTGGCTATCATGGTCATGTGGGAAGTAAATCACTGAATAGAAGATCTCTTTCTCTGTCTCTTCTTCTCGTCTCTCTCTGTCACTTCACCTTTAAAATACATAAAATAGGGCCAGCATTGTGGCACAACAGGTTAAGCTGTCACCTGCAATGCCAGCATCCCAGTTGGGCACTGTTTCAAGTCCTGGCTTCTCTACTTCCAATCCAGCTCCCTGCTAATGCACCTGGGAAAGCAGTGGAAAATGGCCTACCTGCTACCCATTTGAGACACCAGGATGAAGCTCCTGGCTTTGGCCTAGCTCAGCCCTGGGCATTGCAGCCATCTGGGGAGAGAACCAGCAGATGGAAGATTTCTCTTTTTCTGTTTTTCCTTCTAACTCTGCCTTTCAAATAAATAAATCTTAAACAATCCAAAAAAACAACCAAACAACCTTCAAATACATAGAATAAATCTTACCAAAAAAAAGTCAAATAAATACATAAAAGTTGGGTCCCTACCAACCATGTGGAAGACCAGAATTGAATTCTTGCTCCTAGCGTCAGGCTGGCCCGGCCCCAGGTGTTATGGGCATTTAAGGTTGAAACAGCAGATGAGAGAACTCTCCATCTGTCTCTTTGCCTTTCAAAAAAGCATAAAATATTTAAAAATAGACTCTTCCAATCTATTAACATGATATAACCTTTCATTTCTTTGTGTCTTCTTTAATTTCTTTCATCAGTGTTTTATAGTTTTTAGTATACAGGTCTTTAATCCCCTGGTTAAATATATACCTAAGTATTTTACATTTTTATGGCTTTTTTAAATGGGATTCTCTTGATTTTTTATTTCAGCTTTAAGTTTTTTTTATTGAAGCAGAAAATAGATAAAATTTGCATTTTTAAGTGTACAAATCATGATGTTACACAACCATCACCACTATCCATTTCCAGAACTCTTCATTCAAGGGAATAAAAGCTTTTAGAATAGCTGGTAATTGGAAATAAGCTGGACTTAACCTATTGCAAAGTAGGCTCTGAAATGAATGATAATTTTCAAGTCTCAGAAGTCAAGCTTATTTCTCTTGCTTGCTTGCTTTATTTATTTATTTAGAAATTCAGAGTTAGAGAGAGAGAGAGAGAGAGACAGACAGATATTCCTTCTTCCAGTTCACTCCCCTGCTCTGAGTCAGGCCAAAACCAGTAGCTAAGAACTTCACCTAAGTCTCCCACATGGGTAGCAGGGGTCCAAGCACTTGTGCCATCTGTTACTGCTTTCCCCACAACATAGCAGGAAGCTGGATTGGAAGTGAAGCAGCTAGGACATAAACTGGTGCCCACATGGGATACCAGTGTCACATACCATGGCTTTATCCACTAAGCCAGAACACAGGCCCCTCCCTCACATTCTAACTTCCTTTAGTAAGGAGGGAACCTGATTCCCCCTTCTCAGTTGAGAGGTGGCTTTTGTTTTGTTTTGTTCTCTTGACAGGCAGAGTTAGATAGTGAGAGAGAGAGACAGAGAGAGAGTTATAGACAGTGAGAAAGGTCTTCCTTCCATTGGTTCACCCCCAAAATGGCCTCTATGGCTGGCACTGCGCCCATCCGAAGCCAGGAGCCAGGTGCTTCCTCCTGGTCTCCTATGGGGTGCAGGGCCCAAGGACTTGGGCCATCCTCCACTGCACTCCCGGGCCACAGCAGAGAGCTGGACTGGAAGAGGAGCAACCGGGAAAGAATCTGGCACCCCAACCGGGACTAGAACCTGGGGTGCCGTGGCTGCAGGCAAAGGATTAGCCAAGTGAGCCACGGCTGTTTCTTTATAGGAGAACCAAGCTTCTGGAAGGAAGGGTATGGTTGGGAAGGCTAGTGTATGTATACAGGCAGCATGCTATGGAAATAACAGACTTGATATTAAGAAATCTGGAGTCTGGTCTCTATGTTAGTAGCTCTGTGGACTTCTGTGTCATACAACTTTGGCTTCAATTCATTTTATGAAATGAGGGCTTTCCACTGGGTAACCTTTGAAGTCTCGTAATTTCAATACCCTGATTTAGAGTATGAACAGTTTTTCTTCTTAATTCCAGAATTCCCCATAGACTTGATGTCTTTCTGAAGGTTCTCTTGAAACGTGTGTGATATAGCAAGGGACTCATCCCTTACCTGAACTTGTTAAGAGTGCCTTGCTACACGAGGCCACATTATCCTAGACCTGATTATCCTAGACCACTACTCTCAAGGACAGGTGAAGGTAAAATAGAGGTTGCAGCTTGATTTCAGTTGGGTCCCATTAGGTAATTCTTGTGATAGATTACGGTTTATTGTTCATGAGCCTGACCACGTCTGGAAATGAAGACAAGAGGGTTTTAGATCTCTATTTTTGCACCCTCTAGCCTCTAGAGTTTGATAAAATACCTTATTTTCTTTTAAAGCTATTCAGAACCATTTAGACAAAAATGAAGAGGATCGGGGCTGGTACTGTGGGTTAGCGGGTAAAGCTGCTGCCTGCAGTGCCAGCATCTCATAGGGGTGCCAGTTCGAGACTCAGCTGCTCCACTTCCAATCCAGATCTCTACTATGGCCTGGGAAAGCAGTGGAAGATGGCCCAGGTTCTTGGGCCCCTGCACCCACGTGGGAGACCTGGAAGAAGCTCCTGGTTCCAGACTTTGGATGGGCCCAGCTCTGACTATTGTGGCCATTTGGAGAGTGAACCAGTGGATGGAAGACCTCTCTCTCTCTCTCTGCCTCTGCCTCTCTGTAACAAATAAAAATTTCAAATAAATAAATAAATCTTTTAAAATGCATTCTGTTGGCCGGTGCCATGGCTCACTTGGTTAATCCTCCGCCTGCAGTGCTGGCATCCCATATGGGCACTGGGTTCTAGTCCCGGTTACTCCTCTTCCAGTCCAGCTCTCTGTTGTGGCCTGGGAGGACAGTAGAGTGCTTGGGCCCCTGCACCCACATGGGAGATCAGGAGGAAGCACCTGGCTCCTGGTTTCAGATCAGCGCAGCGCTGGCCATAGTGGCCATTTTGGGGGGGTGAACCAATAGAAGGAAGACCTTTCTCTGTCTCTCTATCTATAACTCTACCCTTCAAATAAATAAAAATAAATTAATTAATTAAAAAATTTTAAAAATGCATTCTGTTCTAGTTTTCTGAATTCAAAAGGGAGAAATAATGAGCTTTTATAAAATAACAAGGAGTAAAAACAAATGCCTGCACCAACCAGGGCTGGGTCAGGCAGAAGCCAGGAGCTCGATCTGGATCTCCCACATTGGTGGCAGGGAGTCAAGTACTTGAGCTATCACTGCTGCTTTCCAAGGTGCACATCAGCAGGAAGCTGGAACTGAGTGTAGAGCTGGGCCTTGAACCCAGGCACTCTGATATTGGCTGCAAACATCCAGGTGGTGGGATAGGAGAAATAATTTAACTGAAAGACTGAAAGCATCATGAAAAGTTATTCATATCCTAGAAATATTTGGATAGTATAGGGTTTGCTGTTTTATCAGTTTATTCAAATTATTTCACCCTAGCTCTTAGACAGGTAAGCCTTATAGCCAACTGATTGTGCTTTGGCTGTCATAGAATACCTCCTTTATGTGGAAGCAGGACATTTACAAGCATGTTAACGATTTCTAAAGTAACATTTGTTGACCTGGTGTCATCTACGCTTTCCTTCTTTTTTTTAATATTTATTTATTGAAAGTAGAACTACACAGAAAGAAGAGGCAGTGAGAGAGAAAGAGGTCTTCCATCCACTGGTTTACTCCCCAATTGGCTACAACAGCTGGAGCTGGAGCCAATCCAAAGCCAGGAGGCAGGAGCTTCTTCTGTATCTCCACACGGGTGCAGGGGCCCAGGGACTTGGGCCATCTTCCACTACTTTCCCAGGCCATAGCAGAGAGCTGGATGGGAAGTGGAGCAGCCAGGATTCAAACCGGCGCCCATACGGGATGCCGGCATGCACTGCAGGTGGCAGTCTCACCTGCTACACCACAGTGCTGGCCCCCGCTTTTCCCCCTGAATGTGAGATCAAGAATGAAGAACTCAAGGTAAAAGGGGTTGGGTGGGAGAACAAGTCAGAGCCTGTTTGGTTTCATGCTGCAGGGTCTCCTGGCCAAAATTCTCCAAGGCTGTGAAAACAGCAAGTTGTGAACTGTCTCAGAAAAGTAACAGGCTTCTGAAGGTGCTCCTTACCCTGGAACTTCAGAGATCTCTCCAGCAGAAAGGCTTCTCTTCCTATCTCACATGGTACAAATGGAGTCTTTCATACTAAACACTGTGTCAGAGTTCTTTCCCCTTTTTTGTTTCCTTTTACCCCCAGAGGACTAAGGATAAGAGAACAAGAGAAAATGGAAGTCCTGCCATGGTAGGAAAAAGACACGAAAGAATTTAGCATTCAACATTTAGAACCAGTTACACTCAGTCTCATCGCAGCTTCAAGAACTGACCTCTTAACCTTTGTGGGCTTTAACTATTATTCAAGACATATGCTATGAAAACATTCTGTTCACAAATTAAGGCATTCCTCCACTGACTCCAGATATCTTGTCCACTGAAGTCACATAAATATTAAAAACACTTATTGTGTTATATACAATATGAAAGAACAAAACCTGGCAGTGTGTTTAAGATAAATCAGTCCTGTGTGTAACTGCCTAGGGGACTTCAGGTGGTTTTGGCCTGCTCGTACTCTATCTCTACACAGGCTTGCTTTCTCTGCAGACGTCCTCCCAAGGCTGTTTTGCCTTTGTGTTTTGCATCAGGGGCTTTTCTTCTTCTTCACTGGGGGACTTGCCATCCTGGTCCTCATCACTGCTGGCATCCAGTTTAGCCATATCCTCAACACCAGTCATGTCACTCTCATCCACCTCTTCATCTTCCACAAATTCTTTTTCTCACATCTTCAACATCTTTTTCCCTGTCTGAAGAGTTACTCTCCGTTATTCTAGGGCCTTGTAGAAGGCATGAAATGGGTAGTTGTAGATGTCGCCATATGTATCTTGTTTCAGTCTTTCCAGTGGCATTGTCAAAATAAGCAGCTATTAATATGCCTTTACCTCTCTTCTTTTCTTCCTATGCTCTACTTTCTTACTCAAAGTAACACATTTTCTCTGTCGTTCTAGGGTAAGTTTTCTAATTAAAATTAGGTACTGGGTTATCTTGGTGAATGTCTACTTAAATTTGTGTCAAATGAAACGGGGCCAGTAAATTAGATTTTCATCTATTTGCTCCAGAGCTTTCTCATGGTTTTTACTGAGCTGAACCCCTTCCCACATACGCCTGGAAAAGCTGCTAGTCTGTCACCTTCATTTACAGGTAGCACTGTCCTTTCTCCTCTTTGACAGTGGCACACTAGCTGTTTGCCGGGGGCAGGATGCCTGGTTGCACAGTCCAGTCAAGCTGTATTCATTTCGGCAAAAGCCCTTTGTCACTTCTCTCTGCCTCTGTAACTCTGCCTTTCAAATAAATAAATAAATCTTAAAAAAAAAATTCACAACTGATTTGTATATGATCATTCTGTATACAGAAACTTTACTGTATTCTTTAACTAGTTCTAATGGCCTTTGTTGGAGGCTTTATGATTTTCTCTCTATATATATATTGTATGTATTTTTTTAGTTTGATATAATGTCATTGTCTGCCGTATCAACAAACTGCAACAATTTCACTTCTTCTTTTTCTATCTGGTTGTCTTTTATTTCTTTATCTTGCCTATCTGTTCTGGCAGACTTCTAATATTATGTTGAATGGAAGAGGCAGTAGACATCCTTGGGGGCCAGTGTTGTGTGTTAAGGAGCCTCTAGCAATGCACGCAACCCACATCACAGTGCACGTTTCAGCCCTAGTTGCTCTGCTTCCCATCCAGCTTCCTGCTAAGGCACCTGGGAAGGCAGTGGACGACAGTTCAAGTGCTTGGGGCCCTGCCACCCATGTAGGAACCCAGATAGAGTAGCTGGTTCCTGGCTTTGGCGGGGCTCAGGCCTAGTGGCTGCAACCATTTGGGGAGTCAATCAGAAGATGGGAGATTGTCTCTCTACTTAACACACTGCCTTTCAAATAAATGAATCTTACAAAAAATAAAAAGGAGACCTTATCTTGTTCCATATCTTGAAGGAAACAACTTAAGTTTTCATCCTTGAGTATTGTTTTTTAAAGATTTATTTATTTGAAAGGAGAGTTATAGAGATGGAGAAACAAAGAAAGGAGAGAGATCTTCCATTGCTGGTTCACTTGCAATTTGGCCACAATGGCAAGGGCTGGGCCAGGAACTTCCTCTGGGTCTCCCACTTGGGTGCAGGGTCCCAAGTACTTTGACCATATTCTGCTGCTTTCCTAGGTGCATTAGCAGGGAGTTGGATTGGAAGTGAAGCAGTTGGGACAGGAGCAGGTGTTACAGGTGGTGGCTTAACCTGACACACCACAATGTCAGCCCTGAGCTTCATTCTATTAATGTTATGGATCATATTTACTGATTTATAAATGTTGAATCATACTTGCAATCCAGGGATAAATCTCATTGATTCGTGCATGACCTTTTAAAGCACTATTCAATTGGATTTGCTTGCATTGTATCAAAGACTTATATCTCGGTTCATTAAGGACGTTGCCCTGTGATTTCCTTGTAACGTCTTTGTCTGGCCTTGGTTCCTGGTAATGCTGGCCTTACAAGAGTTTGGAAGCATTATCTCCTCTTGAATTTTCTGGAAGAGCTTGAGAAGAACTGATATGGTTTCTTCTTTAAATGTCTGATAGAATTCATCAGTGAAGTCATATCTTTCTCTGATGGGAAAATTTTTATTACTCATTCTTAGTGGTATGTTTAGATCTTTTGTTTTTTTCTTGATTCAGTCTTAATAAGTTGTAGATGTATAGGAATTTATTCATTTCTTCAAGATTATCCAGTTGGCAAATAATTATTCATAGTTTCTCATGATCCTTTTTATTTCTGTGGTATTAGTTGCAACATTGGCATTAGTTCCTCTTTCATTTCTGATTTTATTAAATTATTTTGTCTAGTCTAGCTAAATGTTTGTCAATATTAGCTTTTCAAAGAATCAACTCTTGGTTTAATTTATCTTTTGTATTGTTTTTCTAGTCTCTATTTAACTTATTTCTCCTTTGATCTTTATTATTTCCCTCCTTCTGCTAACTTTGGGCTTAGGTTATTTCTGTTTCTTGAGAAATACCATTAGGAGGTTTATTTGAGAACTTTTTCTTTTTTGATGCAGATGTGTATTGCTGTGGACTTTCTTCTTAGAACTGCTTTGGTATATCCCATAAGTTTTGTTACGCTGTAGTTCCACATTCATTTGTTTCAAGATATTTTCAAATTTCTCTGTTATTTTCTTCATTGACCCACTGGTTATTCAGGAGCACACTGTTTAATTTCCACGTATTTGTAAATTTTTCAAAATTCTTCCTGTTGATTTCTAGTTTTATATCATTATGGCCAAAAAAGATACTTCATTTAACATTCTTGAATTTGCTAAGGCTTATTCTGTGTAGGGATCCAACTATCTGAGTTATCTCTTCCTGTGTCCCAAGGTGTGCATTTGCAGGAACCTGGAATTGGAAGTGGAGCTGAAACTTGAACTTAGCACTTTGATATGGGGTGCAAGCATCCCAAGTGGCATCCTAACTGCTACACCAAACATCTCTGTCCCAAGAATCATTCAAATATGGGTATAAACTGCTTTTATTACAGACATAGTATTTGTAGGGGAATAAAAGTTGTTCAGAAGAATGTAACCTTACTTATTAGGTTTTATCTGTCCAGCAGTCAGAGATTACCAAAGCTGGGAAAAAGCCTAACAGCAGTGTAAAGAGCTACCCACAGCAAAGAGCTGTGTCACCAAGGAAAGGAGAAAGGAGAACAGCTTTTTGTTAGTAAATAAGGGAGAAAATGGTCCCTGTGATGGTTGATTTTATGTGTCCACTTGGCTGGGTCAATGCCCAGACATTTGTTCAAGTATTATTCTGGATGTCTTTGTGAAGGTGTTTTTGGATGAGACTAACATTTAAATCACTGGCTTTGAGTTACAGCAGACTGCTCTCCACAGTGTGGGTGAGCTTTGAAAGAACAAAGACTGCCTTCGCCTGAGCAGGAAATAATTCTGCTTGGACTCAAACTACAGCTCTTCCCAGAGTCTCCAGCCTGCTAGTCTCCCCAATCAGATTGGCATCAATAAGCTTCCACAGTCACAGGAGTCAATTCCTCTAAAAGAAATCTCTTCTTTTTCTCTTCCTCTCTCTGTGTATGCATACATCCTATTGTTCTGTTTTTCTCAAGAATTTTGACTAATACATACCCTGAATTAAAGGATAATCAATTTTGTAAACAGTATCAGTGATTTTAAAAGGTATCACAACGGAGGTGGCACTGGTCAAGATAGGGGCCATGAGAATCACTTTCAAATGTCCAATTTTGCAGATTTCTATTGGCTTGTAGCTTTTTGTACTGCTTTAATATTATTTTTCCTACTACAGGCTCTGAAATTTAACCATAAATTCTTAAATGAAAATAAATAGTAAAGAAAGGACCATAATGAAGGAGAAGAGCAGATAGCTCATCTGACATGAAATTCAGTAATACTTACAACAACACGAGGTGTTACTAGGAGATACACAGTGTGACGAACCATCTTATTATCTCGAACATCCCATAATCTCTCCACTTTCCGAACTACTTTATCACTCCATTGATACAACCCAAGACTGCAATTATAGAATAAAAAAAGTCATTTTTGCAAATTTAATTCTACTTTAAATACAAAAATCAATATGAAATTAAAATATTTGGGAGCTTATGTACCAAGTTCATGCAAAGTAGTTGATAAGCATTTTTTTTTGACAGGCAGAGTGGACAGTGAGAGAGAGACAGAGAGAAAGGTTTTCCTTTGCCGTTGGTTCACCCTCCAATGGCTGCCGCGGCTGGTGCACTGTGGCCGGCGCACCGCGCTGATCCAAAAGCAGGAGCCAGGTGCTTCTCCTGGTCTCCCACGGGGTGCAGGGCCCAAGCACTTGGACCATCCTCCACTGCACTCCCTGGCCACAGCAGAGAGCTGGCCTGGAAGAGGGGAAACCGAGACAGAATCCAGAGCCCCGACCGGAACTAGAACCCAGTGTGCCGGCGCCACAAGGCGGAGGATTAGCCTAGTGAGTTGCGGCGCTTGCCCGATAAGCATTTTCTAATTTAATCTTTTCAACAAGTCTATGGAATTATCATTACTATTTTGTATGTAAATCTCCCTAAGGAGATGAAGTTAACTTACTCAAGTTCACATAGTTAATACTGAGCTAAGATAACAATTAATTATTTCATTTTGACAAATTAGGTAAAACAAAAGCAAGCACAGAAACATATGCAAATATACAAGGAAACTTTAAAAGCATGACATAGTGATTTAGTGGAAAAGTAGAATTTAATAATTGTGCCATGGACCTGGTTACCCATCCAGGAAAAAAAAAGTTAAACCCTTATTTCATGCCATATACAAAAATAAACAGTTACTGCTGATCTGCTTTTCTAAATAAACTAACATTAACATATCAGTATTGCCATGTACAAGCAATAATTACTAAAATGTAAAACATAATCTACCTACATTTTCACACAACAATGACTGTACTGAAAATAATACAAGTGCAGTGTGGGCAGGAGAGCCTGGCTGGCGAGAAGAGCCCTGGCTTGGGGGATAAGTCACGTGAGCTTCTGCACCTCAGTGTCTTCAACCACAAAATGGAAGGATGAAGCTAAAAGGCCTCATACCTTACCTTGTTTTCACATCTACAGTTTCCTTAGTGCCCACAAAGGCACTATTACTTATGGCACCTAACATGCTATGGTTCTCAGATTTTATTCTTAGCGACCTTCTAAAAGAGAAGTTCAGGGGCTGGCATTTGGCTGTGGTAAAAATACCAGTTAGGACATGTTCCACACTGGAGCAGGACAAGTTCGACACTTGGCTCCAGCTCCCGATTCCAGCCTCCTACTATTTTGAACCCTAAGAGGCAGCAGTAATGGCTCAAAGAGATGGGTCCCTGCCACTCACATGAGAGACCTGAACTGAATTCCTTGCTGCTGACTTCAGCCTGGCCCAGTCTTTGTGGACATTTTGGGGGAGTGAATAAGCAGATGGGTATGAGTGTATGCTTTCTCTCTCACTCTTCTCTCTCTGCCTCTCAAATATATAATGTGGAGAATCCCACAGGGATCTTTTTTTTTTTTTTTTCCGACAGGCAGAGTGGACAGTGAGAGAGAGAGACAGAGAGAAAGGTCTTCCTTTGCCGTTGGTTCACACTCCAATGGCCACTGCGGCTGGCGCGCTGCGGCCAGCGCACCACGCTCATCCGATGGCAGGAGCCAGGTGCTAAGTGCTTTTTCCTGGTCTCCCATGGGGTGCAGGGCCCAAGCACTTGGGCCATCCTCCACTGCACTCCTGGGCCACAGCAGAGGGCTAGCCTGGAAGAGGGGGCAACCGGGAAAGAATCCGGCACCCCGACCGGGACTAGAACCCGGTGCGCCAGCGCCGCAAGGTGGAGGATTAGCCTGTTGAGCCACGGCGCCGGCCACCCACAGAGATCTTGGAGAGTCACGGATCACCACTTACATGGAAAGGAGATGAACTGTGGAAACACAGTAAAACACTGAGTTAAGAAGTTACCACTAGCCACAAAATAAAAGTAAAGTGAAGTTATAAGTCAGGAGCTGAGGTAATGCCTAAAGGCTGTTAGGGAGACACTCCTAAACACACCAAGCAGACATCTCTGGTCAGTCAGATAGCAGTGTGCTATGGACAGTACCCTCCTACCCCTGCTGACTGGACAGTTCAAACATAAGTGAGGTGGGAACAGTACTGACTGCACTGTTCAACTGCAAGCAAGGAGGAACCAGCATGATTGGACAAGCTGGAGGACGGCAAGCTGGAGGACTGCCAGAAAATGAGGGTAAAAAGGGAGCCCTTGCACCACTCTCCATCCTCTCGGGGATCCTGGCCCGGTGTGTGTGAACCTCTGGATCTCCACACATCCAGAGCTGAAGGGGCAGCCCGCTACTCTGCATGGAGCAGGTAGCGGCACACACCGGCCTGCAGAGCTGTCCCTGAGCTGTAACCTCACTGTCTGTGTGAGTGTGTATGTGTGTGAGTGGGCCCAGTGTGAGCGAACCTCTGGATCTCCTCGCTCTTGGAGCTGAAGTGCCAGCTCGCTAGCCCCCTTGCTAAGCGACACAAGGCGACTACAAGATCAAAACTCCAGCAAAGATGCTGCCTCACAGCTTTGCCTGGAGTCCTTATCAGCCTACTACCAGACCTGACCACAAAGCCAGACCAGGCCTCTCAGCAGGGGACCTCTCCAACTTCTCGCCTGGCCGTCCACCTGGTAACTTTGAGCCTACTGCCCAGAGTGACAGCCTTCCCACAACTTCCTGCTTGTAAGTGCCTGATCCGAGATCCTTCTCTGCTGAGACATGGAGCTCTGGACCTTCAACACTGACACTCTTTTTTGTGACCACGATATGAGCCTTGAAAACGCAGCTTTTACAAATAATGTTAGTCATGTGTAATACAATATAACTATGCTTTGACCCTATGTTTTGACCCTATGCAAGGTATCTGTAAATAATGCTGGAAACCTTGATGTACATATACTATTATAATTAGATAGCCCTCAAAATTACTTTAACACAGTATACTGTGATCTATGGATTAATGAACAAGTTCAAATAGTATTATTGATATTGATATCAATGGTGTTGATTCCAATAGTCCTCTAGTCATTAAGGAAATAGTGTTTCTCTGACAGTTAAGTATTATAGTAAGTTAAGTAGAAGATAAGTAGTTATGTTAAGCTAAGTAATTCAGTAAGTGTGTTAAGTTAGCAATAAGTTATGATAAGTGATTTTATTGACATTATTGATAGTGATATTAGTGATATTGATAAGTGTGTTAAGTAATTATGTTAAGTTAGGTGATTAGGCCAGATAGTTAAGCTAAGTAGTTATGTTAAGCTAAGTAGCAAAGTTAAGTGGTTAAATCACATTAAGTAGTGGTGTTTATTGATAAGTGTATTAAATAGTATAGATTGATAAGTATATTGATACTGATAAGTGTATTGACCTCAATGAGCATGCTGATGAGTAGTGTGATAAAAAAAATCCCTGCTGTGTAAGCAATAAAATCTCTCATTGGAAAGACAGTCTTGTGTTCTAGTGTTCCTTTCTTCCCCGTGACTGACAAGTCGTACGTCGCACTTGCTACTGTCGAGCTGCATGACCGTAGGTGCTCGCGACATATAAACACTTCTTTTTTTTTTTGACAGGCAGAGTTAGATAGTGAGAGAGAGAGAGACAGAGAGAAGGGTCTTCCTTCCATTGGTTCACCCCCCAAATGGCCATTACGGCCGATGTGCTGCGCCGATCCGAAGCCAGGAGCCAGGTGCTTCTCCTGGTCTCCCATGGGGTGCAGGGCCCAAGCACTTGGGCCATCCCCCACTACACTCCCAGGCCACAGCAGAGAGCTGGACTGGAAGAGGAGCAACCGGGTTAGAACCGGCGCCCCTACTGGGACTAGAACCCAGAGTAGGCGGAGGATTAGCCTAGTGAGCTGCGGTGCCGGCCAATACATTTAAAAAAAAAAGAGAGAGAGAGAGAATAACAACAAAAGTAACAAATACCTGTAATTAAAAGGGGGGAGACCATCTGCAAACCTTGAAGTTAGAGGATTTCCATCTTTATCATGGTAGAATGCAAACAGCCCGGCAGAGAAACCCTACAAGGAAGAGTTCAGAATCTCTTTAAGTGTAAAACATCAAGTTTATTATATCCCTCTTAACATGCCTGCCTTCCTAAGAGATGTGATCAAGTACACAATACTGCCAGAGGAGCCTCCCTCACACTGGGGTTGGACAGCAGTTAAATGTGCCATTTTTACGAATCTCTTAGTGTCTGATTACTTGAAGCAAACATCTGCAATGAAATTGTTCCAAACAGCATTTAAAAACTACATACAGTATAAACACTGCAAACATCAATTACTGTGCTATCATGATCCTTAACAGAGTTTAAAAACCATACACTCCAGAGCACCAGCTGTTGTGTTTTCTAATTCCTCTGTCTGCTCTTTAAAGTTGTCTGGGCCTTGTTCCTCGTTTCTGAATGCTGGACTGGACAAGTGCTGAAAGGGTTGAAAAGATGGAAGCAGGAGAGTGAACTGCATAGCCAAGACTGACACGGGCTTAAAATAAAATACACAGATTCGATTAAAGTTACTGTGAAGATGCACATTTGTATGTGTTCAAATACAGACATAAATATCATCTAACAATTTAATTTGTCTAATGTGGGGAAGGCAGGTAGTCATTCTTACTCGCTTCCTATAAGGATGCCTACGATTATCAGAAACAGTAGCAGCCCACGGCTCTGCATAGCTATACACTTTCATAGCCCTTTTACTATATTTTATTCAGTAGTCTCAGAATTTTTTTTCAAAGATTTATTTATTTATTTGAAAGGCAGAGTTACAGAGAGAGAGAGAGAAAGACACACAGGGAGAGATTTCCCATCTGCTTCTTCATTCCCCAAATAGTCCCAACAAGCTGGAGCTAGGTCAGTTGAAGCCAGGAGCCAAGAGTTTCTTCCGGGTCTCCCATATGGGTGCAGGGTCCCAAGACTTGGGCTATCCTCTGTTGCTTTCCAGGGTACATTAGCAGGGAGCTGGATCAGAAGTGGAGCAGCCAGGACTCAAATTGGTGCCCATATGGGATGTCAGCTCGCAGGTGGTGGCATTACCTGCTACGCCACGATGCTGGCTATCCCCCACCGCCAGTATTTCTAATATGGTGATTTTACCCATTACTCTACCATTGAAAACAGTGGAGGATAGCCCAAGTACTTGGGCTCCTGCACCCACATGGAAGACCTGGAAGCAGCTCCTAGCTTCTAGCTCTGGCCTGGCCTGCCCTGGCCATTGTGGACATTTGGGGAGTGAACCAGCAGATGGAAGATCTTTCTCTCTCCTCTGTCTCTTCCCCTCCTCTCTAACTCTTTAAAATAACAAAAAAAAAAAATCTTTTTTTTTTTTTAAATTAAATGATAAACAAAGCACTCCCTGTAAAGTTATGTATGCCTGCCACTATCAACCATGGTGGTTTCAATACTAGATGAGCCTTCTGAAGTCCGAGTGCCTGGAAAGAGTTTCAAGCTGATAAGTTTTTTTTCAAGTTAAAAAAAGTTAGAATATGATAAAGTTAGAATATGATAAAAGATGAGAGAAATTATACCATTCTAAGCTTTGTATAACGTCAGTGAATTGTATCTTAGACCTCTATAAATTTTAACAGACTCCAATAACTTTCCTTTTTGTCTTAAGGACTTAAAAGTAAAGAAGAAAAAAACATGTAAGAAAACAAGAATAATCTGAATTTCATCATCATTTTGTCAAGACTTGAAAAACATGGAGTTCATGGTTATATAAGAAGAATGTTGGCGCAGAAATTAATTAGGTGACCAGTTATGATTGTTAGCTCTCTGAATATAAGCTATAGCATATTCTCAATGTATAAAGCATAAAGAAGTAGTTATACAGTAGTTTGATTTTGGGAACAGCATTGTGGCACAGCAGGTTACAGTCCTGGCCTGCGGCACCAGGATACCATATGGACACCAGTTCGAGTCCTGTATGCTCTACTTCCAATCCACTCCCTGCTAATGTGCCTGGGAAAGCAGCAGAGGACGGTCCAAGTCCGTGGACCTCTGTACCCACATGGAAGACCTAGAAGAAGCTCCTGGCTCTTGGCTTTGGGTTTGCCCAGCTCTGGCCACTGCGGCCATTTGGGGAATGAATCTACAGATGGAAGACCTCCTTCCCTCTACCTCTCTTTGTAATTTTGTCATTAAAATAAATAAGTCTTTTTTTAAAAAAAATGCTTTGTTTTTATTATTGCATTAGAAAAGAAAGCAAGAAAAGAAATCTCAGTAAGGAAAAGGAGATGTCAAAGGATAATTTTGTGGTTTTTAGTTACTTTCTCTATCTATTTGAGTAGTGAAGAGATAAAGAATGGAATCTGAATACTTTTATGGGAAGCACTCATTATCTTATTAAAATTTAAGACTTCTTAAAAATACTGTTTTTAAAATCTGATTATAAACATAGAAATTCACATTGTAAAAATTTTTTTTAAAGATTTATTTATTTGAAAAGCAGAGTTACAGAGAGAGAGAGAGAGAGAGAGAACAAAAGACAGAGGGAAATATCTTTATATGCTGGTTTGCTCCCAGATGGCTACAATGGCTGTAACTGGACCAGGCCAGAGCCAGGAGCCAGGAAGTTCATCAGGTCTCCCATGTTGGTGGCAGGGGCCAACCTCTGCTGCTTTTCCCCGACACATTAGCAGGACGCGAGATTGGAAATGGAGCAGTTGGGACATGAACCGGCACCCATATGAGATGCCAGCACTGCAGACTATGGCTTAACTGGCTACACTACAGCACTGGTCCCAATTATTTAATTCTTTTTCTTCTTTTTTCTTTTTTCTTTTTTTGACAGGCAGAGTGGACAGTGAGAGAGAGAGAGACAGAGAGAAAGGTCTTCCTTTTTTCATTGGTTTATCCCCCAGTGGCCGCTGCGGCCGGCACACTGCGGCCAGCGCACTGTGCTGATCCAAAGCCAGGAGCCAGGTGCTTCTCCTGGTCTCCTATGCGAGTGCAGGGCCCAAGCACTTGGGCCATCCTCCACTGCCTTCCCGGGCCACAGCAGAGAGCTGGCCTGGAAGAGGAGCAACTGGGACAGAATCCGGCACCCTGACAGGGACTAGAACCCTGGGTGCCGGCGCTGCCGGCAGAGGATTAGCCTACTGAGCCGGGGCACTGGCCCCAAATTATTTAATTCTTACTGCTCCTCAAGACAGTTTTTAAGGCTTAAACTATTAAAATATATGAAAAAAAAATTAATAACATAATAGAAATGCATGCATCTTTTTTAAGAGAACTATGATATTAGTTTTGCCATACCATCTTCAGATTTTTTTTAAGAAGGAAATCATTGGAGAGTAATATTGCTGAAGCCCTATAATCTCATCCCTTTCTTCTACTTCTCCCAGAGGTAACCACTACCTTGACATAAGGGTGCATAATTCTCATGAACGTTATTAAACTTTGACTATATTCATATTTATAGCCATAAACAAGATACACTTTTATTTGTGGAGATTAAAAACTTACAAAAGTGGCATCCTGTTTGGTACACACAAAAAATGGAATATTAACCAGCCTTAAAAGGGGAATGAAATTGTTACATATTATTACATGGATGAACCTTGAAGACACTGTGTTAGGTGAAATAAGCCAGACACAAAAAGACAAATATTGTATGACTCCACTTAGTCCCCTAGAATAGTTACACTCACAGAGAACAGAATATAAGTTAGGAGGAGGAGAGGGTGAGCTAGGTCAGTGAGTTCCACTCTATGATTATTTCTTTTTGTCTTTTTAAAATTAGACAAGTGCAGGGGCAGAGTAAGAAAGCAAGACAGAGAGAGCTCACATTTGTTGCTTCACCTCTCAGCCAAATGCCTGCCCAAATGTTACCATTTGTAAGTACACAGTTCGAGGGGTGGGCAGTCTGGCACTGGCAGGACAAGCTGCTGCTTGGGACACCTGCATTCCACTCTGGAGCGCCTGGTTCAAGTTCTGGACAGGATGCTTCTGAGCCAGCTTCCTGCTAATACACCTGAGAAGGCAACAGTCAGCCCAAGAACTTGGGTCTGTTACCGACACGGGAAACCCAGACGGAGTTCTGGGCTTCTGACTTCAGCTTGGCCCCGTCCTGGCTATTGTAGGCATTTGGGGTTAGTGAACCCCAAATGTAAAGTTTCTCCTTCTTTGTCTCTCCCTCTCTCTCTCTGTCACTCTGCCTTATAAATAAATAAACATATCTGTTGCTTTTCTTTGGTTCTCTCAGTATTGAATTATCTATAGTTCTTTGTGCTCAAAATGTTACTTAGAATGATGCTTATCTTTCACTACAATCACCAGGTTCAACTTAACTTTTATTTATTTTTTTTTTTACAGGCAGAGTGGACAGTGAGAGAGAGAGAGAGAGAGAGAGAGAGAGAAAGGTCTTCCTTTTGCCGTTGGTTCACCCTCCAATGGCCGCCGCGGTCGGCGCACTGCGGCCGGCGCACCGCGCTCGTCCGATGGCAGGATCCAGGAGCCAGGTGCTTCTCCTGGTCTCCCCATGGGGTGCAGGGCCCAAGCACTTGGGCCATCCTCCACTGCACTCCTGGGCCACAGCAGAGGGCTGGCCTGGAGGAGGGGCAACCGGGACAGAATCCGGTGCCCCGACCGGGACTAGAACCCGGTGTGCCGGCGCCGCAAGGTGGAGGATTAGCCTGTTGAGCCACGGCGCCGGCCTCAACTTAACTTTTAAAAAAAATTATTTATTTGGCCGGCGCCGTGGCTCAGTAGGCTAATCCTCCGCCTTGCGGCGCCGGCACACCGGGTTCTAGTCCCGGTTAGGGCACCAGATTGTGTCCCAGTTGCCCCTCTTCCAGGCCAGCTCTCTGCTGTGGCCCGGGAGTGCAGTGGAGGATGGCCCAAGTGCTTGGGCCCTGCACCCCATGGGAGACCAGGAGAAGCACCTGGCTCCTGCCTTCGGATCAGTGCGGTGCACTGGCCACAGCATGCTGGCCATGGCAGCCATTGGAGGGTGAATCAACGGCAAAGGAAGACCTTTCTCTCTGTCTCTCTCTCTCACTATCTCTGCCTGTCAAAAAAAAAAAAAATTATTTGAAAGGCAGAGAGAGAGAGAGGAGAGAGAGAGAGAGAGAGAGAGAGAGAGGTCTTCCATCCGCTGGTTCACTCCCCAAATGGCCACAACAGCCGGAGCTGAGCCTAAATGAAGCCAGGAGCCAGGAGCTTCTTCCAGGTCTCCCACATGGGTTCAGGGCCTCAAGCACTTGGGCCATCTTCTACTACTTTCCCAGGCCACAGCAGAGAGCTGGATTGGAAGTGGAACAGCTGGGTCTGGAGGCCATATCAGATGTCAGTATTGTAGGCAGTGGCTTTACCTGCTACACTACAGTACTGGCCCCTTAACTTTTTTTAATGAAAGGAAAACTGGGGTGGACAATTGGCCTAGCATTTAAGATGCCTGTGTCCCACATCACAGTGCCTGAATTCAACACCCACCTTTAGCTCCTAACTCCAGATTCCTGCTAGTGCAGATCCTGGGAGGCAGTGGTGATGGCTCAAGAAATGGTTAATCTTCCACCTGAGGCGCTGGCATCCCATATGGGCACTAGGTTCTAGTCCTGGCTGCTCTTCTTTCAGTCCAGCTCTCTGCTGTGGCCCGGGAGGGCAGTAGAGGATGGCCCATGTGCTTGGGCGCCTGCACCCGCATGGGAGGCCAGGAGAAAGTACCTGGCTCCTGGCTTCAGATCGGCGTAGTTCTGGCTGTAGCAGCCATTTGTCGGGTGAACCAACGGAAGGAAGACCTTTATGTCTCTCTTTCTCACTGTCAGTAACTCTACCTCTCAAATAAATAAATAAATAAGATCTTTAAAAAAAAAAAAAGAAAGGAAAAAATCCTTTGTTTGAGGGTACTTCCCTTTGTGAAAAGGGAATTAAAAGATAAGTTTAGGGGGCCGGCACATTGTGGTATAGAAGGCTAAGCCTCCGGCCGGCACCGTAGCTCAACAAGCTAATCCTCCGCCTTGCGGCACCGGCACACTGGGTTCTAGTCCCGGTTGGGGCGCCGGATTCTGTCCCGGTTGCCCCTCTTCCAGGCCAGCTCTCTGCTGTGGCCCGGGAGTGCAGTGGAGGATGGCCCAAGTGCTTGGGCCCTGCACCCCATGGGAGACCAGGAAAAGCACCTGGCTCCTGCCATCGGATGAGCGCGGTGCGCCGGCCGCAGCACGCCGGCCGTGGTGGCCATTGGAGGGTGAACCAATGGCAAAAGGAAGACCTTTCTCTCTCTCTCTCTCTCTCTCTCACTGTCCACTCTGCCTGTCAAAAAAAAAAAAGAAGGCTAAGCCTCCACCTGCATCCCATATGATTGTCAGCTTGAGTTCCAGCTGTTCCACTTCTGATCCAGCTCCCTGCTAATACCCCTGAGAAAGCAATGGAAGATGGCCCAGGTACCTGGGCCCCTGCACCCATGTTGGAGACACAGAAGAAGCCCCTAATCTCCTTGCTCCTGGCTTTGACCTGATCCAGCCCTAGTTGTTGTGGCCATTTGCGGAGTGAACCAGCAGATGGAAGATCGATCTCTCTCTCTCTCTCTCCTTCTTTCTCTGTAGTTCTGTTTTTCAAATAAATTTTAAAAAAAGAAACGAAGGAAGGAAAGAAGGAAGGGAGGGAGGAAGGGAGGGAGGGAGGGAGGGAGAGAGGAAAAGATAAGTTTAGGGGTGGACTTGTGTCACAGTGGTTAAGACACCTCTGGGAACGCTCACATCCCATACTGGAGTACCTGGGTTCAAGACTTAACTCCATCCCCGACTCTAGCTTCTTGCTAATATGTACTCTGGGAAAAATCAAGTGAAATGGCTCAAGTGGTTGGGTCCCTGCCACCCACATGAAAAGCTTGGATTGACTTCCTAGCTCCTGCCTTTAGCCCAATCCAAGCTCAGTTATTGCAGGAATTTGAGAAGTGACCCAGGGTATAAGACATCTTCATCTGTGTGCCTGTCTGTTTTTCTCTTTCTTTCGGTCTCTGTACCTTTCAAATAAATTTTTAAAAAAGGATTTTAGGGGCCAGCACTGTGGTGCAGTGGGTTAAGTTGCTGTCTGTGATGCCAGCATCCCTTATGGTGCCAGTTTATTTTGTGCAAAGAAATTTCAAATCCATGCATAGTTTTTTTTTTTTCATAATGCATTTTCTATGAATTCTTTAGAGAATCCTTGTATCCATGGTTTTCAATGTTTTTCTGCTCTGAAATAAACTTACTTTTTAATTCCATTTTCCACAAACTTTATAAAACATTTTCAAAATTTTATTTATTTGAAAGGCAGAGAGACAGAGAAACAGAAATGGTGAGAGATTGTCCATTCACTGGTTCAATCCCCAAATGCTCACAACAACCAGTGACAGGCCAGGAAGAAGCCAGAAGTCTAGAACTCAGTCTGGGTCTCCCACATGAGGGGCAGGGACCCAGGTCCATGAGCAATCTCAGGGTGCCTCTCAGGGTGTGCATTAGCAGGGAGTTGGAATTGGAAATAGAGCCATTACTTGAAAGTAGGGTGTCCTAAACTGTGTCATAACTACTGCATTAAACACCCCATCCCTACAAGCTTTTAAAATACCCATATGTGTATACTGCTACTGTCCTCATTTTACACACAAGGATAAAAAACTGAGGCTTTTACAAAGGCTAAATAATTTGTCTAAGATGCCTTTTAGCGATATAGGTAAGAAGATTCCCAGCCATGTCTTTGTGATTCATTCTCTCTTTCAGACACTGAATTTTGCTACCCTCTATTTTCTAAATACACAAATGGCATTAGAAGAACATTTCCTAGAGTCTTTGGCAACTTTAGACATATATAGTAAAAGTATACTGTTTTGAACAAATCGGGGAAAAAGATTGAGAAAATCTTAATAAGTTAGTTTACACAAATTTTAGAAAACCCAAACAGACTTTTAGAAATGAGCTAAGAAATAAGAAAAAGCTATAGTTAATCAGTTAACACTGTACAGGAAATTTAATTTTTCTAATGACTGTTTTTCACTTTAAGATTTGGAAGGTAGGGTAACAGAGAAAGAAAGAGAACAAGGGAGAGAGAGAGAGAGATCTCCCTTCCGCTGGTTCACTCCCCAGATGGCCTCAATGGCCAGGCTAAGCCAACCTGAAGCTAGGAGCCAGAAACCCCATCCTGGTCTCCCACATGAGTGGCAGGGGTACAAGCAGTTAGGCCATCTTCTGCTTTCTCAGGCACATTAGCAAGGAGCTGGATTGGAAATACAGCAACTGGGACTTGAACCTGCACTCTGAAACAGGATGCTGGTGTTGCAAGTGGCGACTTAACCAGCTGTGTCATAATTCTCACTCCCGAGATTTTCTTGAGAATCTTAATTCTTCTCTCAAAAATTCCATTTACCTAATGGATTTAGTCTTTAATTATATTAGACAGCAAAATTCGACCCAGACACTATCCTGATCATCAAAACTTTCTATATTGGCAGAAACCTAATTAATCAGGTTTTACTGAACATGAATATAAGAATCCACATAATCTTAAATTTTAATATATGTATAAAAATAACAGTATAAAAGCATAATAAACAGAAAACCAAGACATGCAAGAAAGAACATTAGGTGAAGGTAGAATTACCAGGGCATGAATAATCTCATGTTTCACCGTGGACAGCATCCCAACAAACTCCTGAGGCTGGGTAGAGATCATATTTGGACACAGGTTAGCATATCCTGCTATTGGCCTGTTAAAATAGATGTTGAGTTTTTTTTAATATATCAGAACAATATTTCTCATCTAGACTTCTCTATCACAATTGCTCAGACATAAAAGTATTTGCTAATGTGAAATGTAATTCTGAACCCTAGCAGCTAATTTTCACTATCTTTTACTTTCAAGACATATACGCTTTGCTTTCCTATGACTTAATAACACCTGTTTCCATAAAAGGAACATATTCAGTTTATTATACTTTAGTATGAATTTTTAAAATATAAAAATTTTAAATGTCAATATAATATTTTTAAAAAATGAATAGAAGTATTCAAACACTATTTTACTTGCAAAATCCATATTTGACTTCAGCATTTCACCATTCTTTCAGACACACAGACAGGTAGAAAGGAAAATCAAATACATTAACAGGACAATAAGCAAAATGTTCAGGTTACTGAAAGTTGCTGAACCATCTTTCTCCTGCCCCAACACTGCTTATATTCACAACAACAGCCAGGGATGAGCTAAGTAAAAGTGAGGAGCCAGGAGCTTCTTCCAGGTCTCCCACAAAGGTGCAGGGACCCAAGCCTTGGGCCATCTACTGCTGCTTTCCCAGGCGCATTAGCAGGGAGCTGGATTGGAAGTGAAGCAGCTGGGACTCAAACTAGCACCCATATGGGATGCTGCATTATGTACTATGCCACAATGCCAGTCCCAGCATCCTGGTTTTTTTTCTAAAAGGTATTTATCATATTGTGAAATCATGCATTTATTTGCAAGCACATTAACTAATACCTCTCTGTCTGTACTCTATAAATTCCATTAGGCAGGAATACATGTCTATTCTGTTTACCTAGACTGTTGGCACCTAATTAGATACTATGCACAGGCAAAGTTTCACTCTCTTCAAAAAGATTCAAAATGAACAAGTGAAGATATGGCCCTTTCTTCCAATGTAACACTCTTAAAAGAAATCAAAATCTTTCCCCTGATATGAGTAGACATACATCAACAGCTTCATATTCACTAGTACAAAGAACACTTAACTACCTGTTCATATCAAATGTAAACTAATTATTACAGTGCTATAAACATATAAATATGGAAAATTATATACACTGTTTTACAATGTTCTTTTGAGACCTAATAGCATATCCTAAATGAAAGTTCACCTGTGTATGCAATCCACGTTTTAGGTCAAACTTAGAAACTAAGAACTATGATTCTGTAGCACTGCTATTGTGAAGGCTTATTTCTCAAGGACATCTGCATTTAGAAAGCACTTCTCTTCAACAAGTAACTAGACCACCATTCATGCAGCACTTCAAATATCACATTTTCCTTGATCCTAAGACACCATTATTAATAAAATATCAAAAATTCAATGACAACTTCTCAGGAAAAAGGAAACTCTGGCACACACATACCCCTGAAAACACTGAGCACTGTCTCCTCCAGGAGCACATTCAGTAGTGGACACTAAGCTTTCTCAACACGCAGCCTAGATTCCTGAGAGGATTTCCAAAGCCATCAAAAACTACATAGTATCTTGTTAACACACTGCTTTTGACAATATTGCAAACCCTAGGCATCCGGGGGATTGGCTTCAGGACCTCCCATGGACATCAGAATCCACAGATGCCCAAGTCTAGTATATAACATGCCATGGGATTTGTGTATAACCTATAGACATCCTTCCATATACTTTAACCATCTGTATGTTATTTGTAATATCTAATATGACATACATGCTCACAAATTGATGTTACACTATGTTGTTTAGAGAATAATGACAAGAAAAAGTCTGTACATGTTCAGTATAGTTGCAATTGTTTCCCCAAATATTTTTGATCCAATGTTGCTTTATTAGCAGCACGCAGAACCTGCAGAATATGGAAGGCAGACTGTACGTGCTGCTGACTTTGACGTCCTTAGCACCTTCAAGACTGACAGTATGAATTTGAAATGTTTTCTCTGTATTGCCTTCTTAGTTCAACTAACAGTTCCAATTTTTCCTTAAATAATTCCATATCAATAGACATAGGACATCTCTTTAAGGTCTGCTACTCTTGACAGATAGATGGATGTTTATCATCTCTGTAGTAGTTCTTACGTGTGCATAAATTAGTCACACTAATTGCTCCCAGATTTGAGAATGTGACATACAATCTATTCTGAGACATGTGGCAAGTTCTACTACCTTGATTTGTCTGGAGTGTGATGGGCAACTTTGCATATTTAATAACTTTTCATTTCAAGGCTGGGCTCCTTCACTGGGAAAAAGTTTTGAAATCTTTTGTAAATAATAAAGAAGACTGAATTTTTAAGTGATCATTTAGCTAAATGAAGCATATACTGTATAACAAATTATAGGACGATTAGACACTTTTAACATCTCACACTTTTAGCACAGAAGTGCTGGCTTTAAAGATCAAATTGTTTCCTTAGGAGGATATTCAGCTCACAAGCAAATTCTCTAGGCAACACACCTTTTCTCTGAAGGCAAAAAGCACAGGATGGGAATGGAAGAAGAGTGGCAGGGGAATAAAATGGAAGGAGGCTTTCCCTTTTCTCCTTCCACCTGACTCAAATCTCCTTCCCCACATGAACAACAGCCCCAGCTGGCCCACAACCCAGGCCAGGCCAGGCCAGGCCAGGCAGAAAGCTAGTTCTCACCACTAGAGGCAATGTGACAAATGCAAGATATATGAACATGTTTTAAGAGTTCTCGTTAATAAATCTTCAGGAGAGGTCTCAGAGGAATGTTTACCTGTCCATTTTTGCTTCCTGCTGACAATAGGCCGCATATGAGATGATGTTTTCATGGCTGCACCTCTCAGTGGCCAGAGCACCAACATAAAGAACAAAGTCTGCATCCTTGATGCCCTCCTGGTCCAGCACACCCACTGCTTCATGGGAACACTTACCCCCACGGCAGATCCTGCATCTCTGTGCTCACGGGATCAACAGAAAACCAGACCAGAGACAGGGTTAGCCACAGGGACCTTTCATCTTGCAGTGACTTCAGACTACACTACAACTTAATCTTTATTGATTATACCTCAAGCTTTCAGCAAAATCTAAATCTTCATCCCTCTATTTCTATCTCTACCTTTGAATTTATTTCACTAAGATTTCAGCTTTTTATAAAATGATTATAAGTCTACAATCTTATTTAAACAATTGTGATCAAGGCTAAACAACTAACTGGAAGACAGAAAAGACAAAGAAAGAAAAAGTTTAAAGCTCCAAAACCAAATGAAAGAACTTCCCTGTATTTTTGTGTGTGTGTGAACAACTTCCACAATCAAAATAAAATAAAAACTTTTTATCTAATGAAAACATTTTCTATCATTAAATCAAATAATTCATGTATCTTCTTAAAAATTCAGATGAAACAAAAGTATATATTCAAAGTTAGTCATTTTATATTACACTTTTTCTAGTTTTCTAAGCAATTCTTACATTGTTTTTCTTTTCTTTTTTTAAAAAGGTTTTTCTTTTCTTTTTTTAAAAAGGTTTATCCACTTATTTGAAAGGCAGAGTTATAGAGAGGCAGAGGCAGAGGCAGAGAGAGAATGAGAGAGAGAGAGAGAGGTCTTCCATCAGTCCCCAAATGGCTGAAATGGCCGGAGTTTGGGCAATCTGAAGCCAGGAGCCTGGAGCTTCTTCCAGTCTCCCACGCAGGTACAGGGGACCAAGGACTTGGGCCATCACCCACTGCTTTTCCAGGCCATAGCAGAGAGCTGGATTGTAAGTGAAGCAGCTGAGACTTGAACTGGCGCCCATATGGGATGCCAGCACCACAGGTGGTGGTTTTACCCACTATGCCACCACACCGGGCCTCACATCATTCTTATAATATTTGCTGTTTAGAGAACGTCTCTCAAAGTTCCTAAACAATCTCCAAACTATACATAGAAAAATCACTAAATAGCTACTAAATCACTAATAGCTACTACATCATTCTTATAATATTTGCTGTTTAGAGAACGTCTCTCAAAGTTCCTAAACAATCTCCAAACTATACATAGAAAAATCACTAAATAGTGATTTTGTAGGTATAATCAATGCTTGTAGAGACAGAGAAAAAAAGATATTTCCATTTCATTTAATAAAGTGCACAATGTCCACTCTGTTTCTCTAGCATGTGTATTTATGAATTTTACATTTAATTATTTTAATAGTTGGTATATAAAAAGTTATGATTTTTAAACATTCTTTTCAATGATTATCTATTTAATTGAACAAAAAATTCAGAATCCACCAGGAAAGCAGAATTTGGAAGCGCCTAGATAATTTCAAACAAAAAAAACCTTAGTATATAAATAAAAATTTTTTAAATATTTAAACTTTTTTGTTAAATTTTTAAGTTCTACTTTAAAAGTTTATACTCTCGGAGCTGGTGCTGCGGTGTAGCAGGTAAAGCTGCTGCCTGCGGTGCCGTCATCCCATATGGGCACTGGTTCAAGTCCTGGCTGTTCCATTTCCAGTCCAGCTCTCTGCTGTGGCCTGGGAAAGCAGCAGAGGATGGCCCAAGTGTTTGGGCCCCTGCACCCACGTGGGAGACCCACAGGAAGTTCCTGCTTAGGATTTCCTCAGTTCCAGCTGTTGCGACCATTTGGGAAAGTGAACCAGCAGATGGAAGACCTCTCTCTCTCTTCCTGCCTCTGCCTCTGTGTAACTCTACCTTTCAAATAAATAATAAATAAATCTTTTTTTTTTTTTAAGTTTACGCTCTAAAGAAATCTGAGAAAGCAAGTTAATTATATTGATGCCAAGATATAGGACTAGAAAATCTTTCTTTACTGGGCTTCCAATGCCTTAAGAAAAAACTTACATGATGAACTTAACCCAAACATATGTTTATGGGACAGGCATTTGGCCTCAGTGTTAGGATGCCACCTGGGACTCTCTCATCCCACATTAGAGTGTCTGGGCTTGAGTCTTGGCTCCATTCCCAATTCTAGCTTCCTGTTAACAGGCACCCTGGGAGGTAGCAGATGATGTCTCAAATATTTGGGATTCTTTTCCCATTTGGGAGATATGGATTGAGTTCCTGGCTCTAGCTTAGGCCAGATCCAGCTGTTGAAAACATTTGCAGAGTGAACCAGTGGAATGGAGATCTATCTCTCCATCTCTCAAATAAATATATACTTTTAGGTAAAAAAAAAAGTCAATGTTCACTAATGTATTCATTTTCTGTAAGTAATGAAAGGATGTAGCAAAATAGAGAAAAACAGCAATAGCAATAATATCTTTAGATTTATATGTATACAAATTTATGTGTACCAACTTCAGATTTGTTCTATGCATTTATATAACGTGTATACATAATATGTATATAAATGTATAAAATCACAAAAACATATAGCTCACCAACAAAAAGCATCCCCACAATTATATTTTTTTAAAAAATTATTTACTTGAATGTCATTCTTTATTTTTAAAATTTTTATTTATTTATTTTAAAGGCTGGGAGGCAGACCAAGAGGGAGCTCCTATCTGCCAGCTCACTCCCCACATGCCTGCAATGGGTGTATGTGGAGAAGGTGGCAGAACTTGGAGCCAGAACTTAGGACACAATCCAGGTCTCCCACATGGGTGGCAGGAATCCTACTACTTGGGCTATCACCACTGCTTCTCAGGGTCACGTTAGCAGGAAGCTGGAATCGGTAGCTGAAGCTCAAAATGAAACCCAAGCATTCTGATATGGGATGCAGGGGTCTTAGCAGGCCAAATGCCAGCCCCACAATATAACTCTTTAAGAAAACCATTAACATTCTGATATACACCCTACGTACATATGTATGTATTTAATTTACTTATTTGAAAGGCAGAAAGAGAGAGCACTGGTTCACCCCAGAAATGACCGTCACAGCCAGGACTGGGCCAGGCCAAAGCCAGGAGACTGGAACTCAGTCTGGGTCCTCCCATGTGGGTAGCAAGGAAGCAAGCACCTAAGCCATCACCTGTTGCCTCCCCAGGGTGTGCCTTAATAGGAAACTAGAATCAGAAGCATATCCAGACTTGAACTCAGATACTCTGATATGGGGTGCAGGCATCCCAAGCAGCAGCTTAACCACGAAGCCAATGCCCACCCATTATATGTCCAGGTTTTTTTAGTTTGTATTTTCTTCCAGATTGTTTCATAATTTGTAATCATATGCATGTATCTATACTTTTCAAATAAAATAGCCTACACACACTAATTTACACCTTTTTTTTTTAATGTAAGCAAGGGCTTAAACATCTTTCCAAGTCAGTCCATAGAGATCCACTTCATTCTTTTAATAACTGCATAGCATGTTATTACATGGTTATACCATGATTTAATACCATAAATAGGCATATCTGTAGTTTTGCAAAAAATCCTTTAATATTTATTAAATGGTTATTAGTATTTTTATGGAATAAATTCCCATTACTATTTTGCATAATTATATTGCATAATACGTATTCTTAATTTTAAGAGATACCAAATGGTCTTTTAAAAATTTTATTGGGGTCAGTACTGTGGCATAGTGGGTAAAGCCATCGCCTGCAGTGCCGGCATCCCATATGGGCGCCAGTTCAAGTCCCAGCTGCTCCAATTCTGATCAAGCTCTCTGCTATGGTCTGGGAGAGCAGTACAGGGTGCTCCAAGTCTTTGGGCCCCTGCACCCACATGGGAGACCCTTGATTGACATGGATTGGCACGGCTCCAGCTATGGCGGCCAACTGAGGAGTGAAGCCCCAGATGGAAGACTTCTCTCTCTCTCTCTCTCTCTCTCTGCCTCTCCTTCTCTCCCTATGTAACTCTGACTTTCAACTAAAAAATAATAAAAAAAAATTAGTTTTTAAAAGATTGATTTATTTATTTGAAAGAGTTACAGAGAAAGGAGAGAGAGAGATTGATCTTCCATCCACTGGTTCACTCCCCAGCCAGCCAATAGAGCCAGTGCTTCATCCAGGTCCCCCACAAAGGTCACAGGTGCCCAAATACTTCAGCCATCCTCTGCTGTTTTTCTCAGCTCATCAGCAGAGAGCTGGATTGGAAGTGGAGCAGCCGGGGCCGGTGCTGTGGCATAGTGGGTAAAGCCATCACTTGCAGTGCTAGGATCCCATACAGGCGCCAGTTCGAGTCCCAGCTGCTCCACTTACGATCCAGCTCTCTGCTATGGCCTGGGAAAGACGTAATTGCAGCCATCTGGGGGGTGAACCAGCAGATGGAAAAACTCTCTCTCTCTCTCTGTAACTCTTTCAAATAAATAAATAAATCTTAAAAAAAAAAAAAAAAAAAGGAAGTGGAGCAACCAGAACCAGTGCTCACATGGGATGCTGGCATCACAGGCAGCAGCTTTACCTGCTACACCACAATGCCAGCCCCCAAATTGCCTTTTTTTTTTTTTTTTAAGATTTATTTACTTATTTGAAAGGCAGAGTTACAGAGAGGAAAACAGAGGGAGGGAGGGGGGAGGGGGAGGGGGGAGGGGGAGGGGGAGGGGGAGTGAGAGGGAGAGATATCTTCCATCTTCTGGTTCACTCTCCAAATGGCTACAACAGCCAGGGCTGGGCCAGGCAGAAGCCAGGAGCCTGGAGCCTGATTAGGGTCTCTTACATGGCTGGCAGGGGCCCAAATATTTGGGCCATCTGCCACTCCTTTCCCCAGCACATTAGAAGGGAGTGGCACTGGAAGTAGAGCAGCTGTGACTTGAATTGCTACTCATATGGAATCCCGGAGACACAGGAGGCAGCTTAACCCACTGCACCACAATGCCAGCCCCTCAAATTGCCCTTCTGATAAGCTGAGGCAGGGGCCAATGTTGCGGCCCAGCAGGTTAAGCCTCCATTTGCAACACTGGCATCCCACACTGGAGCACCAGTTTGAGTACTGGCTGCTCCACTTCTGATCTGGCTTCCTGCTAATACACCTGGGAAGGCAGCATAACATGGCCCCTGGGGAAGACCCGGATGGAGTCTGTCTCCTGATTTCGGCCTGGCCCAGCCCCAGTCACTGAGGCCATCTGGAGAGTGAACCACATACTAAAGATGTCTGTCTGTCTCTTTCTCTCTGTCATTCTGCCTTTCAAATACATAAATAAATCTTAAAAAAAAAAAAAAAAAAAAAAAAAAAGCTGAGGTATGTATCTCCCAAAACGATTCCTGAAGGACAAGATAAAGTTCTAAGTTAAACTGATTCAGCAACCCACATACAAATGAGGAAAAAATGGAGAGAAAACATCATTACACTCTCTTGAAAACCAAAGAAAGAATAAAATCAGCATACCTGACTCTGATTACTCTTGGGAGATGAATGAAGCTACCAAACCTCTGCAATTAGGTCTGCCAAAACTTCATAATGATGCTCACACACTTAGAATCTCCCCTGAGGCTATCCTAAGGAGTGAACACTTGGCAGTGCAGGGCGAGTTACCTGGAGATGCTCCTCGGGCACTATGACTGGACCACATTTGGTGTGTGCGGCACACTCTCCAGTACAGTACCTATGAGGGTCATTTTCCTTCCGTAGGTACTGGTTTGTTGCACATTGTCTTCAGTTCATGTGTGTATCAAATTATTTTTTAAAACAAAAAACAGTTTAGAGAAGTTAAAAACATTGGTAATAAACTAGTCACTGATATATTAGTTAATAATGGCTAGTATTTTAACAAGGAAACTAGCCTAAAAAAAGAATTTTGGTACTATGGGAACTCAAACACCCAAATACTTCAGAAAGTCAACACTGTGAACATGTGGAAGGAACAGGGTGTGTGGAACACAGGACAGCTACATCTTAGGAGGAAACCCAGGGGGCCACCTTCTGGTGGAAAGTCAAGGGAAGAAGGATGATCCAGCAGAGCAACATTTTTAATCTTTTTAAAAACCTTGTTGCTTGGTCTCTAAGAAGCATAGTGAACTACCCTAGTATAAGTTCCATAGTTGGCCATATTGGTAGAATGGGAAGGGCAGAGTACTAAATGAATGAAGAACAGAATCCCTGTTTAATGTGACATACCTGCTAAGTAAGATAGTGCCAGCAGGTCGACGAACTTGGAAAGTCTTCTCTAGATAAGAAATAGCTTGTGGGAAAAGTTTGTTCTAAAAAAAGTTGGAAAAAAAAGTCAGAACTATAGTCAAGGGATAAATTACATTTAAGACAAGTAAGCACACAGGATATAATGACTGAGAGGCAAAAGGCTCTGGAACACAGAAACTAGTTAGTAAAAGGTTGTATGGTAAGGAATAGGCCGTGGGTAAGGCTAAGAGGAAAGGAATTTCCTACGTTCTAAGTGAGTGTAGGAAAAGAGCACCGAGTAGAAACCTCTTTCCCTACTCTCATTTAAATGGAAAACTGAAAAGCACAGTCCTCAACCATGAGTTAGATTACTTCAAATATGAAACAATGTAGATGATGCCAACATTAGATAAGTTTATGTTTATCTGAATGTCAGAGTTACAAAGAGAGGAGAGAGAAATCTTCCATCTGCTGGTTCACTCCCCATGTAACCTCAATGGCTAGGACTGAACCAGGCTGGAGCCAGGAACTGGGAGCTTCAGCAGGGTCTCCCACGTGAGTGGCAGGGGCCCAAAGATGATTTGGGTCATCTTCCCAGACTATTAGCAGGGAGCTGGATCAGAAGTGGGGCAGCTAGGACACAAACTTGTACAAGAACAAGTGCCCATATGGGATTGCTGGCTGACTGCAGCTTTACCCACTACAAACAATGCTGGCCCCAAGAAAATCTTATGTCTAGTTACTCACCTATTCCTGTGGCCCATAGTGAACTGGGTTAATATGTGAGTTAGACTCTATACAGATAAATGTCTAATGAGATTAGCACTTCTATAAACAACTTCAGCATTTCCACCATCATCTCAATTTATCTCCAGGAAAAAGGACATTTCCACCAAGAGAATGTTCTTCATGCAAATGTTCTCAACGTATTTCATAAATTATTTTTTTCATCCATCCTCATCACATCCTGCTCCCAAACATCTTGGGAGAGCAAGTAAGAAAATGAGAAGACAGATGCAATATGAAAGTATAAAAAAGGAGGGCTGGCGCTGTGGCACAGCAGGTTCAGCAGCCGCCTGCAGTGCCAGCAGCCCATACGGGCACCAGTGGTTTCCCGGTCCTAGTTGCTCCACTTCTAACCCAGCCCCCTAATAATGTGCCTGGACCCCCACCACCCCTGTGAGACACCTTGATGAAGCTCCTGGCTCCTGGCTTCATTCCAGCCCAGGCCATTGTGTCCATTTCGGGAGTGAACCAATGGATGGAAGCTATCTCTGTCTCTCCTTCCCCTGCTCTGTAGCTCTGCACTTCAAATAAGTAAATAAACCTTTTATTTAAGAAGTATAAAAAAAGATGACTACTTTAATATCAAACATCAATAAAATTTTGGTGAGTAGATTACAAAGATACCTTTGGTAAAATGATAAATATATTCACAACCAACATCTTTTATTCAGTCATTCACAAAACAGTCATTCTATTTTTCCTTTACTGAGATAGAATCTACATATGATAAAATGCACCTATGTTAAGTATTCAATTTAAGCCGTAAGTATTTATTACATACCTTTACAAGATATCTTTTCTCAGGAAGCAACCTGAAAATGATGACATAAAACATAAGAATTACCATTCTGAGACAGAACACTGTATCATCTCTGGGATGCATCTGTCAAGAGCCCACAGAATGCTATCCACAGTCTCTGCTGTCCAAATCTCAATTCACCTCCATGAGTCCTGGGAGTTCACTGCATGCGAAAGCATGTGCTACACATGACCACAAGTTCTCTCATTCACTTGGGATGTTAAGGATAGGGTGAGACAACAACTATTTCTAAACATTCTGCATAAACTACTACAGATTCATAATTTATCTGTGTGGACTATATAACCTCTCTGGTCATAATTTTATAAACTTTCTTATTAAGTGTTTGCATCAGTACTTGTTATTCCTCCACCAGGTACTCATTAACAAGTACCTTCCAGGTTTGTTATTGGCCATACCCATGAATATTCATATTTATTCTATTTAAATTATTCATGACGTATAGACTTTAGTTATATCCCCTGGCTTCTATCTTTTTAGACTAGAAGGCATTTTCAGCTTAATTCTACCTTAAAGGTACACTAGTCCTATTTTAACCCCATTTATGGACTTCTTAAATTGTCAGGTAACGTTACAAATATTATAATATTTATATGTATAATAAAAATTTTGAAAAATAATGGTGTACTTACTCTTCAATACTTTTATCATACACAGTTTTGATTCTTAAATGCTCAGCAACATCCCTCTTCACAACATGATTTGCCTTAAGATGAACCTTATTTATGACCTGAAAAAGAGGAAAATTTGACAAAAAATTTAAAGCCATATAGATTAGCCAACTGGGACACAAACTTAAAGTTAATTAATTAAATCTCAAATATAATATCCTGAGAAAAAGTCCCTTGGTGCATTCATACCATTTATGGATTCCTGAATCTTAAGCACCTTCCAAGGAAACACTACTGTCTAGGAGTCCAACACCGTGAACTTGACTTACATGACTAAATCATTCTATGAGGGGCTGGCACTGTGGCACAGCAAGTTAACCTGCTGCCTGTAACACTGGCATCCCATATGGATGCCATATGGGACCAGTTCAAGTCCCAGCTGCTCAATTTCCAGTCCAGCTCCCTGCGAATGCACCTGGGAAAGCAATGGAAGATGGCCCAAGACTTTGGGCCCCTGCAGCCATGCGGGAGACCCAACTCCTGACTTCTTGCTTTGGTCTTGTCCAGCTCTGGCTATTGCAAGCATGTGGGAGTGAACCAGCAGATGGAAGATCTCTGTCTCTCCCTGTTGCTGACTTTCAAATAAATAATAAATGGCCCTTTAAAAAAATCATTCTGGGGAGAGAAGCTGCCAAAAAGATTTTAGATTTGTCTGTCGCCTATTTGTAGTTTTTATATAGATTATTTTTTATTGACTTTTGAGTCTTCAGAACATGACAGGAAGAGACCACTTTAAAACAGCACAAAACTTTCCTTAAAAAAAAAAAAGAGTTGGCCGGCGCTGTGGCTCACTAGGCTAATCCTCCACCTGCAGCACCGGCACACTGGGTTCTAGTCCCTGTCGGGGCGCCGGATTCTGTCCCGGTTGCTCCTCTTCCAATCTAGCTCTCTGCTGTGGCCCAGGAAGGCAGTGGAGGATGGCCCAAGTGCTTGGGCCCTACACCCACATGGGAGACCAGGAGGAAGTACTGGCTCCTGGCTTTGGATTGGTGCAGCGCTAGCCATGGCGGCCATTTGGGGGTGAACCAATGGAAGGAAGACCTTTCTCTCTGTCTCTCTCTCTCTCTCACTAACTCTGCCTGTAAAAAAAAAAAAAGAAGAAGAAAGAAAGAAAGAAAGAGAGTTTCCCTTTGAATGCTTTTTCCAGTTCACACTACATGATTTTTTCAGGCAGGAATAAAAGAGGAAAAAAATAAGCTGTTCTAGCTATACTGTCTCATTCTTATGACTCCAGCAATGAACAATCACATTTTTCTTCTATACTATTTCTGAAGACTTATACAAGGAAAATGAAAATTTATATATTCTAGAAAAGCAACTACGCCTTGCCTTTGGGCTTTTAATGTAACACAGTAACAGTCACAGATTGCCACAGTACCTATTGCCTACTCTACAGTAATGGTCTGACACTCTGCTTCTAATCTTTTCCCCATTCCATGTAACCCGTATCTCCAGGGAACAGATTATTATTATTATTTTTTTGACAGGCAGAGTGGAGAGTGAGAGAGAGAGAGACACATACACAGAGAAAGGTCTTTCTTTTGTCATTGGTTCACCCTCCAATGGCCGGCGCGCTGCGGCCGGAGTATCGCACTGATCCGAAGCCAAGAGCCAGGTGCTTCTCCTGGTCTCCCACGCGGGTGCAGGACCCAAGGACTTGGGCCATCCTCCACTGCACTCTCGGGCCATAGCAGAAGTATACCATACGCCAAAGTACAAAATCAGGGGTATAAAGCTTAGCAATTTTACATGTAAAAATAGATATTGGGAAATACTGGAACAGCAGCTTAATATGTCTAATCTCCCTGCAGAATACACGTTACAAAATCTGGATAAAACATTACAGACAATACAATTTAAAGGTACTGTGGGTAAAAAGGGCAGCAGCAGCTACCCTTGGAACACAGCAATTAGACCTCTCTGAGACCCACAAGTCTTGAGTTTTTGCCTGTAAGCACTCCTCAGTCTGTGTCTTTGTGTCTGAGCTTGCAGCACACAAAGGTAGAAAGGAAGTCCCACACAGGCAGAAGGCACAGTGGGTTCCCAAAAAAATCTGTAAATGAAACCTATTCAGATCCCTAACTGATCACCCATCTAATTCTTTGGCTGGCTACTAAAATTACCTATGTGTATAGTAAAACTCACCAAAGAACAGCAGCAGAAAGCTGAAGTGAGCAAGACATGAGCTACTGCCAGCAATAAGAGACAGAGTCTGGAATTTTGGGTACAGAGGAACATAGACAGCCCAGAGTCTTTACAACATATTATACATGGTATCCACTATTTGAGCAAAAATTGGTAGCCACCAGAGTAAAAATTAAAAATGTGACCCATACTGAGGAAAAAAGCAGTGAATGGAAACTGACCCTAAGATGATCTGAATTTAAACTCTGATGCAATTTAAATGTGTTCAGGTACTTAAAGAAAAATCTATACATAATGAGTAAGTAGATGGGGAACCTCAACAGATAAGACTATGGGAAAGAACCAAATGGAAATTCTAGAACTTAAAAGCACAACCACTAAAATGAAAAATTCACTGGAAAGGATTAGAAGAGACTGGAAAGGTGGGGATTTGGCATAGTAGTTAAGACACTGCTTGGGACACCCACATCTTATACCGGAGTGTCTGGGTTCCAGTTCTAGCTCTTCTCCAGATTCCTGTTTCTGTTTATGCATACCCTGCAAGGTAGTAAGTGATGGCTCGAGTAATGGGTCCTCTGATGCCCACATGGGAAACCTAGACTGAATTCCTGTCTCCCAGGAATCTTCCTTCAGCCTAGCTCAGCCTGTACTGTTGTGGGCATTTGGGGATTAAACCAGTGGATGTGAGATTTCTGTCTATGTGTCTATCTGTCTCTCTCTCTTGCTTTCTCTGCTTTACAGATAAATAAAATAAAAATTTTTAAAAAGAAAATAATATTGGAGATGGCAGAAGCATAAGTTAATTTTAAGACAGATCAAAAGAAATTATACAATCTGTAGAAGGGGGAAACTAAGGAAATAAAGCCTGAGAGAAAGAGGGGATAATACCAAACATTCTAAAAGACTTATAATTCATTAGAATTAGAATCCTACAAGGAGAGGAAAAACATTGAGACAGAGAAAATATTTGAAGAAAAAGGGAAAAAATTTCAAATTTGAGGGCAGACATCAACTTACAGATCTAAAAAGTTTACAAAAACTCAAGCGGTTTTTAAAAAAACAAAGATCTGGCCAGCGCCGTGGCTCACTTGGCTAATCCTCCACCTGCAGCATCGCACACCAGGTTCTAGTCCTGGTCGCTCCTCTTCCAGTCCAGCTCTCTGCTATGACCTGGGAGTGCAGTGGAGGATGGCCCAAGTGCTTGGGCCCTGCACCCGCACAGGAGATCAGGAGAAGCACCTGGCTCCTGGCTTCGGATCAGCGCAGTGTGCCTGCCACAGCAGCCATTGGGGGGTGAACCAACGGCAAAGGAAGACCTTTCTCTCTCTCTTCCCTTTTTGTTTACTCTGCCTGTCTCAAAAAAAAAAAAAAAAAAAAAAAAAAAAAAAAAAAAAAAGATCCATCACTCAGGTACACCAAACTTGTAGAATCCAAAAATAGAGAAAAATTTGAAAGCAAAGAGAGAAAAATGACACATTCTCTAAAAGGGGGAGAACTTCCAAAAGGAAGTTATTTTCATCAAGAACAATGGAGAGGGAGGCATTTGGCACACTAGTAAGCCAATGTTTTGGATGCCTGCTTCACATATACAAGGGCCTGGGTTCCAGTCCCAGCTCCACTCTCCATTCCAGCTTCCTGCTAGTGCACACTCAAGTAGGTACCCTCCCTACCACGTGTGAGAATGGGATTTAGTCTTCTGGCTTTGGCCTGGCCTATCCCTGGCTATTGTAAGGATCTGGGGTGTGAAATCATTGGATGAGAGATCTTTGTCTATCTCTTTGACTTTCAAATGAATAAAAATAGATAACTAAATTTTAAAAAGCAATGGAGATGAAAAGACAGTGGAGCAAATACCTAAAGGGCTAAAAGCAAGACATGCAGCACAGAAATCCAAATTGAATGAAACTACCCTCCAGAAATGAGGAAGACATGGACATTCTAGATAAATGAAAACTGGAAGAATCCATTGCTCATAGACTTACACTGCAGGAAATGCTAAAGACCATTGGAATGACACAGATGGCCATTAGGTTCAATAGGACGTAATGAAGACCAGTAAAAAGGGCAAATATGTGAGTAGATATAAAAGACTGCTGTGTAGAAAAGAGCTAAGCCAGCAGGCCTGAGACTGCTGCTTAGAAAAGTCACCTTGCAGGCCATTTGCTGGACCTAGCAGTTAAGATGCTGGCTGGGACACATGCATTTGCTATCAGAGTCTGGGTTTGATTCCTAGTTCCACTCCTGACTCCAGCCTGCTGTTAACACATGCCCTGGGAGGCAGCAGATGATGGCTCAAATAGCTGCCACCCAGAGGAGAACTGGACTGAGCTCTGGGATGGATCCTGAGTTCAGCCTGACTCAGTCCCTGCAGCTGTAGGCTTTGGAGAGTGAACTGTAGAGGGGGGAACATGCTTTCTATTGTTGTCGATTTGTCCCTGGATGTCTCTCAAATTTTGAAAAACAAAACAAAAACTACAGATCAAAATCTCTCATGAATATAAATGTAAAATCAACAAATTATTAGCAGACCGGGGCTGACACTGTGGTGCAGATTAAGCCTCCACCTGCAATGCCAGCATCCCACATAAGCATCAGTTTGTCCCAGATGCTCCACTTTTGATCCAGCTCTCTGACAGTGCACCTAGGAAAGTGGTGGAAGATGGCCCAAGTGCTTGGAACCCTGTGACCTTCATGGGAGACCCAGATAGAGTTCCTGGCTCCTGGCTCTGGCCTGGCTCAGTCCCAGTTGCTGCAGTCACTTGCAGAGTGAACCAGCTGATGGACAATCTGTCACTCTGCCTTTTAAATAAGTACCTCTTTAAAAAATGTATTTTAAGATCAAATCAAGCAAAATGTAAAAAGGGCAATACATCATAGTGAGATGGGGTTTTAAAAGACTTTGAATTATTGACTTTGTTTGCAAGGCAGAGACAGAGAGAAAGAGATCTCATCCTCTGGTTCACTCCCTGAATGCTCAGGAGGCAGGAACTCAATTCAAGACTCCTATGTGGGTGTCAGGGACCCAAATACTTGAACCCTCACCTGCTGCCTCCCAGGGTACACAACAGCAGAAAGCTGGAATGAGGAATGGAGCCAGGACTCAAACCCAGGCACTTCAATATGGCATGTGGGTATCCCAAGTGGCATCTTTTTTTTTTTAAAGATTTATTCATTTACTTATTTGAAAGGCAGAACAACAGAGAGACATGGAGAGAGTTTCCATCCATTAATTCATTCCCCAAATGGCTCCAACAGCCAGATCTGGGCCAGCCTGAAGTCAAGAGCCAGGAACTCCATCCTGGTCTCCCACATGGGTCACAGGTAACACTTTCCCCTGGGCCACCATCAGCTGCCTTCCTAGATACATAAGCAGTAAGCTGGATGGGAAGCAGAACAGCTGGGACTCAAACCACACACAGATTATGGGATGCCAGCACCCCAAGCAGCAGCTTAACCCAGTGCTCCAAAATGCCTGAGAGGGTCTTCACAGCTGTGCCAAGCACTTGCCCCTCCCCCCAATTGAGGTTAATTACAGTAATGCAAGGCTCATTCAGTATTTTAAAACATATTTATTTGAAAGAGTTATAGAGAGAGGCAGAGATAGAGATTCTTCCATCCACTGGGCACTTCCCAAATGGCCCAAGCTGAGCCGATCCAAACCCAGGAGCCTCTTCTGGGTCTCCCACATGAGTGCAAGGGCCCAAGCACTTAGGCCATCTTTCACTGCACTCTCAGGCACATTAGCAGGGAGCTGGATTGGAAGTGGAGCAGCCAGGACTTGAATCGGCACCTATATGGGATGCTGGCACAGCAGCCCAGGACTTTAACCCACTGTGCCATAGCGCCGGTCCCTCATGCAGTATTTTTAAAAAATGAGTATCATTTACAATATCGACAGAGTAAGAAAGAAAAGTCATGTGGTCATATCAGCCGATGCAGGAAAGTCATTTCACAAAATTCAACACTGATTCATGATAAAACTCTAGGAAACCAGGAATAGAGGGAGGGCACTATGGTGCAGCAAGTTAAGCTGTGGCTTAACTCAAGCTGGAATGCCCGCTTGAGTCCCAGCTGCTGCACACTTGTGATCCAGCTGTCTGCTAATGCACTTGGGAGGCAGGGGATGACAGCGTAAGTTCTTGGGTTCCTATTACCCATCAGAGAGACCAGATGGAGTTCCTGGCTCTGGCCTATCAGAGCCCTGGCTGTTGTGGGCATTTGGGGAGTGAATTAGTAGAAGGAAGCTCTCTGTTACTCTGCCTTTTGAATAAATACAAATGAACAAACACTTTAAAAGAAACAGGAAAATTTTGTATTATCTGCCACCCACCAAAGGTAGGAGATGGATCCATGGAGTCATCATATTATTGATTTTATTTAATTTATATAATAAAAAATAAAAGAAAAATTGATATGCTTTAGTTAAGAACAGTCAATATGTTTTACAGTTCCCTGTCACCATGCAGACAATAAAGGTTACTATAAGTTCCTGCAGCATTTAACATAGGTGTAGCCACTAGTATGAGTAGAGTGATTTGGTAGACTGTAACCAGGATAAAGAAAGGCAAATGGTAAGGATGATACATATACACTTCATGAAGAACCAGGAAAATTTCTTAGGGATGAGACCTTCCCGGAACTTAAGCACTAGAACCATGAACTTTGGTCAGACAAGAGACACAAATAGAAATAAAGGGAGCAGTTTCAGGAAGCTTTCAGCTCCATAAAACAAACTTTAACAACAGTCATCCCCCAAAACAAAGAGCTGCCCCGGATAGAAAACTTTCCCTACCATGGAGACGGTCAAATACAAGTTGTGGATTGGCACACTGGCAACACCACTAAAAGGAAGCAGTTACCAAGGTTCCTTCTAGCACACAAATTCTACAGTTATCTGAACTGCTTTCTCTTATTTTAACCCAAATTCAAAGAGAAAAAAACAGGGCTTTGCGGGAATTAAATTGAAAGGGGGGGGGGGTAGCCAAAATGCCATGTCATGATAAAAGCTGTAATACTGCTACTAACCTCAAACTTAGGATTTTGCCTCACTTGGTTACAAAAAGTATGCAGCATGTGATACTTTTCACCACAAAAACGAGTGGTCATGGAGGATTTCTAGGCTGAACTGAAAATTCCAAGTGAATCTTGCCTGAAGTACTAAGACAGATTGTAAGCCCAATCACAACATGCAGCCTTGCTACAGGTACTAGCCCTCTGGTCCCAGAATAATAAAGTATTGTGGGTCCACTTCAGAGCTAAGTTCTGTATCTGGGACACGAACCTTATCCCAAGGCACCTTACAATTTAACTACAAAGGCAAGACCCGCTTGAAGAAGGAGCCATTACCACAGGGCAGTACGTGGTTATTCCATGCCTCAATACAGCACAGATAAGCCATACTATGAAATGGAAAGAACAGCAGGCTGCCAAAGAATTTAAACAGGGAGGAAAATAAGGTGGGAAGCAGGCAGGCACTTCCAGGGCAGCGGAACTGGGCGCAGCAAAAATCACTTGAAAATAAACCTGGATTTTGTTTCCAGAACAGCCCCCCCCCCCCCGCCCCCGCCCCATTTCTCTCAACACCTTTTGTCTGGCTCTCCTTTCTACACCTTCCCAAATCTTCCCATCAGTCGTTCCCAACGTGCGGTTCCTTGACAAGCAGCATCGCCACCTAGGAACTTGAATGGCCGATTCTGGGGACCCATCCCAAGCCAGAAAGCCGGGGCGCAATCTGTGTTCGCACATCGCTCCCGGTGATTCTGAGGCACGCTCCAGTTCCAGAACCCCCGCTCCCAGGGCCACCTCCCAGGCACGGCCTCCGCGCAGGAAAGATGAGGTTCCGAATGCCTAACAGAGCCTTCGCGGGGTGCAGGCGGCTGACGGAGGTCGCAGCCCAGCCAGTCCAGTCTCGGTTCCAAATTCGGGTTCTCCTGCAGAACACCTCTCCCAAACACCGCTCTCGGCGCCAGCCCCTCCCGAGTGACTCTCCCCTCCTAAGGCCCGCTCCCGCCCCTCCTTCGCCCTACCTCAGTGTCAGAGGGGACGTGGTGCCGGCAGGGAGGGGCGCTGCCCAAGGAGACAGGAAGAGTTGTGACGCCCGTCGGGAGCCCGCCTAACAGCAGTAAGACGCCTCGGACCCACAGAGAGCCGCTGCGGCGCCACCGGCTCCGGCCCGGGCCTGGACACGCGTAATCTGCGGCTCCCCTGCACCCGGCCGCCATCTTCGGGCCGGGCGTCGTTACCATGGAGCGCGTGACGCCTCCGCGCCGGGCCCGCCCCGCCCCTCGCCGTCGGGGCAGGTGGAGGGAGCCGCCGGCGCGAGGACCGAACATTGGCTGGCGTCACCGCACCGAGTTCTCGGCGGCAGACGAGCCCCGCGACCACGTCCGCCGCGTCTCGTGGAGCAAAGCCGGCCAATAAACGCTGCTCAGTGGCCCACGTGGGCTGACCACAGGGAAGAACAAACGCCGGCGGGCGTTAGCCATAGACGGAGGGTGGCATGCCTGTTCTTAAATAGTGGCAGTTTTTTCAGTTCCTTTATTCACCAGAAATATGCAAGCACTTAGGTGGACATATAAACAGCTGCAGAATCTTATGGTGCCATAAGAAAAGGTGAGTGAAACCAACTTTTAACTTCTCAGACACCATCTTTACGTCCATATCAACTATTTCCTATGAAATTAATCGTGATCTATAGTATTGTACTCAATTTCATTCTTTAACCTTCATCTAACCAAGAACTGCACTAACCCAGGAAGACAGCAGGTGGCTCCTGGCCATTAAGGCAACTATATTAAAAACTGAGCTATGAGAAACTATGAAAAATGGAAAACTGGGGCCAGTCTCTCCATGGCCCATGAACAAAATGAAAACCAGGGCTGAAAACAGAGCTGAAAATTATTTAACGGGAACTGAATATTGCAGATTACTATAAATGACGGTGCTCCAAAATCTGAACTTTTTGAGCACCAATATGATCCCCCAAATGAAGGTGGCAGCCAAAATACACAAGTGCACTAAAAATACTGTATAAAATTACCTTCAGGCTATGTGCATAAAGATATGAAACATAAGCTCCATGTTTAGACTTGGGTCCCATCACATTTCATTATAAATATGCAAATTTCCATAATCAAACATTTCAGAACCCTGTTTGAGAAGATGCTCAACCATTCTACCATTTAAGTGAGCAAAAGTTCATTAACGTGTCTATTGTTCTAAATAATGGTTGCTGGGATTCCAAACAAAGTAACTTTCTTAAAAACAATATATATATATATATATATATATATATATATATTTTTAGACTTATTTCAAAGGCCGAGTAAAAGAGGAGTCAGATCTTCCATCCACTGGTTCACTCCCCAACCGCTGGAGCTGAGCCAATCCGAAGCTAGGAGCCAGGAGCTTCTTCTCTGATGAGTGCAGGGGTCCAGGCACTTGGGCCATCTCCCACTGCTTTCCCAGGCAGCAGGGGGCTGGATCAGAAGTGGGGCAACTGGGACTTGAACCAGCAACCATATGGGACACCAGCACTGCAGGCAGTGGCTTAACCTGCTATTACACAGCACAGGCCCCCCAAATTAGTTAAGTTTCAAAGCATGCCTTTTCCATTGCAAGACAATAAAATTGCTGACTGTGAACACAGAATGGAAGCGGTCATTTCAAGCTCCTAGCTGTTAATAGCAGTGTCACCACAGAGGCAGTCTGAATGACAATGGACAGGTAGGCATGCCACAAAAGCCCATTTCTGTAGATATACAATTTTGGCAACCTTAGTCCAAGTAGCACACTTAACTTCAGTGTGGGTGCAAGAAATCATTACAAGTGCTACATTACCTAAGAGCATGTATTTGCATGCACATAAGTACATTACCCCAATTTCCAGCCTTTTCTTCTCCCTGCTTTTGCTCAAGTGCCCACCACTTGCTTACCCACACCCACTGTTCTATCATCTATGCCATCCTGAATACCATCCACTGACTCCTAACAAACGTGACATTCATTAGGAAACTTTCCCTTTCCATGCTTAATCCACACTTCTTTTTTTTTTTTTTTTTTTTTTTTTTACAGGCAGAGTGGACAGTGAGAGAGAGATACAGAGAGAAAGGTCTTCCTTTTGCCGTTGGTTCACCCTCCAATGGCCGCCGCGGTCGGCGCGCTGCGGCCGGCGCACCGCGCTCGTCCGATGGCAGGAGCCAGGAGCCAGGTGCTTTTCCTGGTCTCCCCATGGGGTGCAGGGCCCAAGCACCTGGGCCATCCTCCACTGCACTCCCGGGGCACAGCAGAGGGCTGGCCTGGAAGAGGGGCAACCGGGACAGAATCCGGTGCCCCGACCGGGACTAGAACCCGGTGTGCCGGCGCCGCAAGGCGGAGGATTAGCCTGTTGAGCCACGGCGCCGGCCTAATCCACACTTCTAATATACGAATGCCTTCCTGGACATATCCACAGGTTCCTCAGTCCCCTGATTTGTTGTTCCCCTAACCTCTTCCTGTTTCAACTATTCCTGGTTCCTGTTTTGTAAATGCACCACACCCAACACACCCAGAAAAACCAGGATTGTTAACCATGAAGACTCCACAGTGACCACTTCTAAAATGGTACCAACAGGGATTGTGTTGTGCTGCAGCAGAGAAGCCAGCCTTTCTTAGTCACAGGAGTGTCAAAGCACTGCTCTGAGTTCTAACTTCCTGCTAAAGCACCTGGGAAAGCATGATTGTGGCCTATGTACTTGGGACACTCAGACTTCAAGCCCCAGGCATTGTCCTGTTGTAGCAACTTGGGGATTTAACTTGGCGATTATTACTTTGCCTTCTGAACGAATTTAACAAGATATCACTGACATAATCTATTTTTGTGCTCGAAGATACACAATTTTCCCTGGTGACAGTTCTACCATAATTATGTCTCCCAAATGAATTGAACCATGATGACACTATTACATACAGGAGTACTAGTCTAGGGGCTGGCATTGTGGTGTAGTAAGTAAAGCTTCCATTCCAAGTGGGCAATGGTTCATGTGCCAGCTCCTCTGCTTCTGATCCAGTTCCCTGCTAATGGTCTGGGAAAGCAGTGGAAGGCCCAACTGCTCCAGCCCTTGCCACTCGTAGGAGATACCAAGCAGCAGCTCCTGGGTCCAGTCTGCCCCAGCACTGGCGGTTGCAGCCATTCAGAGCCAATAGACCTTTGATCTCTTCAACTCTTTCAAAATCTTCAGAAACATTTATGTAAAAATCCTCAGGACAGATTGTAAGATCTCATCTTGTGACTTTTCTAGATTTACTTTCAATCATTCACCCAACAAAGTTGTTCACACCAAGTGATCATTTGAATACCTCCGCAGATGCCTTCTGTGTTCCTAAGATTGTTGTGCCATTTCCTTTTCTGGGATGGCTTATTTTTCCTCCTGGACATACACTTTAAAGCTTTTATTATATAAGCAACATATTCACATGCCCCATATCCCTATTCCCAGAGTACCAACCACATCTACTTAAGCAGCTTCATTAACAGAATTATGCTTATTTTTTGAGACCTAAATCCCACTGGAGTAGGTCCAAAATTGGCACATCCAGCCCTTGAACTGAGACTGGATTCCAATTTCCTTCCTGCACCCCTTCCTTCAAAGGTTTTTCTCCCAATGCACTTCTAGCAGGCAACTTTTTGGGGCATTTGACAAGAGAACTGTAAAAAAGGCTTGTTTGGCAAACTGTTTACTGTTAAAACTTTCAGTTAATTTAAAGGTCTATAAATGAAAGGACAGGCTGTATGTAACATCAATTAAAAACCTATGAGGATGTCATGGCAAACCAATCCTTGATTTTTAACCTTTAGCACATCAAGAGATTTATTCTGCTTTTCAAGTAAATATTAAAATATTCTAGAGCCCTTCAAATATGCCAAAATCTCAATCCTGCATGTAAAATGCAGTAAAACTTGAGCTTAAAGAATGCTAATTGTAGGTTAAATATTTTTTCTGAGATGGAAATGTGGCATATTCTCAGCTTACACAGCTCCCAATCAAAAACCCAATGACCTAACCCCAACCTGTCTGAATAAACTGCCAATTTCCATCAATGTAATCTCCTTTCAAACTAGTTCCAATTCCCATTTTACTGTTTCACAACCAATCTATAAACAAGTGCATACCATCGTAAGGCACCTTAAGACATAATTTTAAGCTTCTTTCAGTGTAAGGAAACCCATCACATTTCCAATCTCCCCAAAACTTACTTATTCTTCCCAATAGGGCTTTGTATTAAGATATTCACGTTAAACCCCATTAGCTTTCTAAGTCTTCATAACTGCCATAAATATATAGCCCTGACATCCTTGTATTCTGACAATGCTGATAACTGACACAATTTTAAGCACACAGTAACACAATTTAGGAAAGTAAGTTTTTCAAGTCAATCAACAAAGTTACAAGAGAACAAATCCATTTTTATTTATTTACTTTTCAATAGTTTAAATCCTTGAGGGGTACAGCATCTGGGGGAAAAACATATAAAAACATTAAGTGAATGTTCTGAGTACTGAAAAGTACATTTTTCTAATGACAGAAGGAAAGTCTTCTGATACTAAATCTTAGTTCTTCAACAGCTCAACAGTAGCCCACAGCTCCAAGAATAAAATATACTAAGGATGAACCCTAACTAAACAAAAACCAGGAGTTAAAAATTTGAGAAAATTACCTACTCTAACATCATTGGCATACTAGAATTGGGGAGGTATTAAGAATTAGGCTAGGAAAAGTTGTGCTCAATTTTTACCTTCTGGAATTTACTTCAATGCCCAATAAGTACCTTTGCTACAAACTTGTTCACTATTTTCCCTAGGCAGCTTTAGCAAAATCTGGAATTTAGGCCTACTCCATTTGAGCACTTTGCCTTCACTTTCCTTTAGAATGCAACAATCAGATATTTTATAATATTCATTATTTACAGTGGCTACAAAACTTTCCAGCATAATTTACTAGTACCACTTTACAATCCCAAAGCCCTTAGATTAAAGCTTTTGTCTGACTCAACAGAGGGTCTAGCTAATAACTGTACTTACCACACGGATTCTGTGTCCAATGGCCTTTGCAGGAAGATTGCTTCGGAATTTGGCACGAACCATGCCACTGTTTCCATGAGCGCGAGTTACCTTTCCCCAGATTACTCTGGTTTTGTTAGGTTTGCCGCCAGGAGTCACTGTGTTGCTGATTTTAAAAGCAAAGAGAAAAGACATAAGAACTCATGTAACCAATATTGTCTGGTACAAACTCATGTTGACCTCTAGGTCAGTCTCTTGACTCTGGTTACCCACTTAATCACCTGGAAAACTTCAAAAATGCATGAATACCACCGCTTAACAGACACGTACCTACCATATGGCTGGCACGTTTGTAAAAAGAGCAGTTAACCACAGGACATCCAAGTAATAAATAAACCAAGAGGGACACATGGAAGGGTATATATGTGCAGTCACAGAAAGTGATTGCAATTTTAAGCAGCCAGAGAAGCTTGGAAGGTAAGGGAACAGCCATAGTTTCCATGGTGAACATGACCAAAAGAGGGAGCCACATATGCTAGCTGAAGTGTCCCTGATTTGGGTAAGACTGAAGATACCAAAGGATGAATCCTAGTTGGCACAAGAGCAGAAACAGAGACTTTAATGCACACAGGCTCTTCAAAGGCCCTTTACGGACTTTTGGGGGAGTGAACCATCGGGTGGAAGACCTCTCTCTCTGCCTCTCCTCTCTCTGTGTAACTCTTTCAAATAAATAAATAAATCTTTAAAAAAAAAAACCATATATTTGAAAGACAGAATTAGAGATCTTCCATCTGCTGGGTCACTCCTCAAATGGCGGGAATGGCCAGGACTGGGCCAGGCTGAAGCCAGGAGGCAAGAGTCTCTCCCACACGGGTGCAGGGGCCTAAGCACTTGGGCCATTCTTCTACTGCTTTCCCAGGCCATTAGCTGGATCAAAAGTGGAACAGGCAGAACTTGAACCAATACCCATATGGGATGCCAGCATTACAGGTGGCAGCTGTACCTGATAAGCCACAATGTGGGCCCCTTAATGACTTAGGTTTTTACTGAATACAAACCACTGGGGCATTAGACAACACAACAATGGACTGATAATTTTAAAGGAGTACCCTGCCTGTAGGAACAAAAGGGTGATAAAGATGAAAGCATTTCCCCAGAGATTTTAATGGTCTAGTGTGAACTGACATCTAATGTTCTATACATAGTAACTTTAAGAACATATAAAAATACTATTTAAGTATTTAACCAAATGAATTGAGAATCATAACACAATGAATTGACTCCTTCCTTTAAACAATTAATAGCTAGTGGCTGGGCACTGTGAATTAGTAGACTAAGCCTCCACCCCTGGTGCCAGCATCCCATGTGGGTGCCAGTTCGTGTCCTGGCTGCTCCTCTTCCAACCCAACTCTCTGCTGTGGCCGGGGAAACGGCATATGGAGGCCCAAGTGCTTCGGTCCCTGCACTAGCATTGGAAACCTGGAAGAAGCTCCTGGCTTCAGAAGGGCCCAGCTCCAGCTGGGTGGCCATTTGTGGAGTGACCCAGCAGATGAGGGATCTTTCTGCCTTTCCCTCTCAGTCTGTAACTCTATATTATAAACTTTAAAAAACCAATTAACAGCTGCAATTTTTCCAAGTGCTAAACCACCACCACCCACAAAACACTCTGCTGTAATCTCTCATTTAGTTACTTCAAAGACCCAAAATAGGAGCCACAACAGCACTTTACCAACATCTTATTTATTCTTTTGGTAGAAAAATGAAAAATCTCAACAGCATTATAAACTTACTTCTTTGCTTTGTACACATAAGCACACCTCTTGCCCAAGTAGAATTCAGTTTCATCCCGAGCATAGACACCTTCAATTTTAAGCAGTGCCGTGTGTTCCCTTTGGTTCCGGAGACCTCGTTTATAGCCAGCAAAAATGGCCTTGCACCACAGTCTAAGACAGAAGATACAGAACAGTATATGAAAGCTGTTAAAGCATCTACAAACCACCAACATGATTTGACCCCAATGACTCCCACCTACTTCGGTTATGTCCGATTTCACTACGAGTATCTATGGCATTTGATTTTCTCTTCCAGCAATTTCATGCTCTTTTAGGCCCATGTCTAACACAGAAACTGCAAAGCGAGACCATTAGAAACACGTACCTTCCAGACATAGCTGCCTTCTAGAAGTCCTGCTCCCTGCAGGCCTTAAAACAAAAAGACTCAGTTTAAAACCATGCCACGCCAATTTACCACCTTGTCGTCCCTTTCTTAAGCCTACTGTGTCCTTTTTGATCGGCACTCCACCTGGCCTAGGGGAAACCTTAATTATGCTATAAGGTCTCTACGAAACACAGTCTGTCAAGACTTGCGAGCCTCAGAATGGCTGTTACCTAATCAAACTCCAAAGACAGAAACTAAGCCAGGGCAACACACTGAAAGAGCCAACTCCTAGAAACTTTAAGAGGAAACCCCCCAGAGACGAAAACTCAGAATGCAGTTAAGCGCAGAGAAAAAACTTTCACGAATCGGCTAGGGCAGAAGAGCTGTGGAGATTACAGGCAAAAACATGTTTGGAGCAGAAGCAAATGGAAAAGGCCCAACGTAAGCCGCTCACGCGCCACCTTCAGACCGACAGAGTGCGTCTATTTCACATCGCTTGAGCCCAGGAACCAAGTCCCATTACCCAGGCACCAGGTCTCCGGGAGCGAGGGGACCTGCACCATCGGCCCCACATCTCTCCCATCCCGTCCTCCCTCTTCCTGGAAACCATAGAAATCACTGGCTGGCAGGGTCTCAGAGCCGCACCAGACCCTCGTCAAGGTATACAGGTGAACCCAACCCGGTTATTTGCCTCCAAAGTTCAGCAGCAAACGCTCCACTCACCTCCACAGGCTCCAAGATGGCGGAAAGAGGAAGCCGAGGCCCCGCCGCGTGGCCTTGTGGGATAAACACCTCCCCGCCCCGCCCCAAATTTAGGCATCTTTCGCGATCGCCAGAAAAACAAGCAGCAGAAATCATCTTGGGACTGAAGTGAACTACATTCAAGAGAACTTTTACAATTCCTTTTCTAGGTCTTTTTATCTTTCTAAGGTGCAGTATGCATCATTTGGGAACAGCGGCGGGCAAGAAGACAGCCAGCTAAAGGAAGAGAGGAAAAAGGTCCCCAAACCCGTGTCGCCATAGAAACAGGTCCGCTTGGTTCTCGGGTAGGCGGATTCCGTAGGTGGAAAGGTGAAGACGTTGCTCTGCCTCAGGTGCCTAACGCCGGGGTTCCTTTCCCATCTACTACACGGGAGTAGGGCGAACGGAGACCCGCATCCTACCCGAGTCTGGAAGAAAAAGGCCGGGATCGCGAAGGCAGGAGCTCTCCCTTCTCTTCACCTATGTTGTTACTTCTCTCCCCCTCTACTCCTTTATCTCTTTTGAGAAATGGCTAAGTCCTTACTTCTAATTGCAGCCTTCGTTTTGACTGAGGGGGTGAGGAGGCCTGCCCTGCCTGGGCCTTTTTAGGAGAATGTTTGAGCTTCCCGCTAGAAGCTCAGGGTGCCCAGCGCCGCGCCCAAGCGTGGTAAATCCTGGTAGAAACTACAGTGGATGGATTAGTGGACAGCAGACATTTAAGCTGCCTAACTTTTGCACATTTATCTGAATTGCCCTGAGGATTCTTTGTTTATTCAGCCAGTAGTTTACTGAATGACTACCGCTTACCAACATATATTGTAGGTTTGGAGGGTACTGCAGCAAACCAACCAACCAGAAATCTCTGGGCGAGACCATGCGTCTGCATATGAGCCATTTGAAGGTGATACTTCCACGGAGAAAAATTCAACAGCCACCATAGAAAGGCTTTTTGCCCTCCCATCTGAGGTTTCTGAAGATGGAGAGTGACTCTAGCTGATGTCTGTTTTACCAGGATTCAACTGTGTTGACAAGGAAGACAAGGGCGCCCGGGAGGCTGCTGTAATGATCCTAATGAGAGATGATGGTGTGTAGACAGGGCTGTTGAGTCCTGGAGTTCCTAAGGCATTTTAAATGTAACACTGACAAGATTTGCTGATCAGTAAGTCACATTTAAGTCATATCCTCTCTTAGGATAGGGCTTATGTCCCTTGAGCCATCTACCCCATCCCTTTTTCTCTGCCACAGAAATGTACTAGAAATCCCACTCAAGAGATTAATTTCTTTTTTAAAAAAATATTTATTTATTTATTTTAAAGAGTTACACAGAGAGAGGAGAGGCAGAGAGAGAGAGAGGTCTTCCATCCGCTGGTTCACTCCCCAACTGGCCGCAATGGCTGGAGCTGTGCCAATCCGAGGCCAGGAGCCAAGAGCTTCTTCTAGGTCTCCCATGTGGGTGCAGGGGCCCAAGCACTTGGGCCATCTTCTATTGCTTTCCCAGGCCATAGCAGAGAGCTGGATCAAAGTGGAGCACCCAGGTCTTGAACCAGTGCCCATATGGGATGCCAGTGCTTCAGGCGAGGGCATTAAACCACTGCGCCACAGCGCTGGCCCCAAGAGATTAATTCCTTAAGGTTCTAAATGAAAGTCTTCCAGGGGAGAAGCATACATGAAGTGCAAGTTTCATTCATTTCACAAATCCTTATTGAGCACAGGGGCTGAAACGTAGAATCTGTCAGCATCATTGTTATGTTTCCTGGTCTGATGGAACTTAACGGCCTAATGGGGGAAATTTACATAAGCATTAAAAATTGTGCAGCGAGCCAAGCCGTGCTGGAAAATACAGTGCTGTGAGTGCATGAATGGAGGGCTCCTGGTCCAGCCTGATGAGTCAGAGAAGGTATCACTCGGAGAAAATGTCATCTAAGGTATTTTTCAAACCATGGGTGATGAGCATTAATAGATTATGATCATAATACTACTTTTTAAAAAGGTGTATTTATGTATTTGAAAGGCAGACACACACACACACATATTCCTAATGCTGGTTCACTCCCCTAGGTCTGGCCAGGGTAAAGCCAGGAGCCAAGAATTCCATCAGGTTTCCCATGTGGAGCCCAAGTACTGGGACCATTTCCCAGGTGCATTAGCAGGAAGCTGGATTGGAAGCAGAGTAGCTGGGACTCAAACTGGCACTCGTAGTTGGGATGCTGGTGTCACAAGCCAGTGGCTTGATGCTCTGTGCCACAATGCCAACAAAGACATAGTTTTTGTTCATTTATTTATTTCAGAGGCAGAACTTCCATCTGTTGATTCACTCCCCCAGATGCCTGCAGTGACTTGGGCTGGTCCAGCTGAAACTGTGAGCCAGGAACTCACTCCATGTCTCCCACGTGGGTGGCAGGAATTCAGTTAATAGGATCAGCACTGCTGCTTCCCAGGATCTATATAATAAAGCTGGAGTCAGGTGCCAGAGCCCAGTATTGAGCCCAGATGCTCAGATATGGGACACAGGTATCTTAACTGGAATCTTAACCACTAGGCAAAATCTACTGCCCAGGGTACTTTTTAAAACATTAGTGAGATTTTATTATTTATTTATTTACTTATTCAAAAGGCAGAGTGACAGAGAAGGAGAAACAGAGAGTTCTTCTATCTGCTTGTTCACTCCCCAAATGAACACAATAGTCAGGGCTGGGCCAGGCTGAAGCCATGAACTAGGAACTCCATCTGAATCTCCTGTGTGGGTGGTAGTTACCCAAGTATCTGGGCTGGTTGCCCAGGCACACGAGCAAGAAGCTTTATGGGAAGCAGAGCAGCTGGGCCTCAAGTCCTGCCTTTTGAATGCAGGATGCTGGAGTCACAAGTGGCAGCTTAACCTGCTAAGTCACAATGCTGGCCCCATAATATTTTTTAAATAAAATATGATAACTCAAAATTATCAGACTATCACACAGGGTAAATGCTTTCAATGAAACGCTTGTTGTAGTTGTTTGTGTGAGAGAACATACATAAATGTGTAAGTGTACCAAGCCATTGTGTCGGTCAGTGTTGCCCTGGAAAGAAACCATTGGCAGAACTGAGAGTCTCTTAAGGGGTCTGTTTACAAAGGGGTAGGCAGGAGCTGACACTGTGAAGAATGTAGTCTCCAGAGACTTCTCTCAGCATGTAGTTACCTGGGCCCTGAGAGGGAGTGGTTGGGAGAGGATTGCCTGATAGGAACAATGGCCTTTGATGGAGGAATGCAGCCCCTAAATGATACCGGCAGGGAGAGAGGGGGAATCAATATTCATCCTTAACCTTCCTTGCCTGCACTTGGATCTTTTTCTGGACTCTCTGTTGATGCACTCCAAATGGATCAGTCTCTTGAGAGCACAGAAATGTAGGAGATTGGGTGAAGAGGACAAAAGGCACATACCTAGAAAAATGCCACAACCTTGATTGATACCTGATAGGTCAACAGAGCTTTACAAGATGAAGAGGTGACAGGAAGTGGTTCCCAGTTGAAGGAAAAGCATTTCCAAAGGTCATGATTCCATAGAAGCCCTGAGACAGGCCTGTGGAGGCCAAACCCAAGACTGCAAGGAAAGGACAGGGCAGATGGTTTTGGAGAGGAGCAAGGTATGGGAAGGTTAGGGCAGATCCTGTGGGCCAAGTTAAGAATTTGGTCTTTTTTATTTTTTTAAATTCAGATTTATTTATTTATTTATTTGAGAGGTAGAGTTACAGACAGTGAGAGGGAGAGACAGAGAGAAAGGTCTTCCATCTGCTGGTTCACTCCTCAAATGGCAGCAGCAACCGGAGCTGTACCGATCTGAAGCCAGGAGCCAGAAGCTTCCTCCAGGTCTCCCACGCGGGTGCAGGGGCCCAAGGACTTGGGCTATCTTCTACTGCTTTCCCAGGCCATAGCAGAGAGCCAGATCGGAAGAGGAGTAGCCAGGACTAGAACTGGTGCCCATATGGGATGCTGGTGCTGCAGGAGGAGGATTAACCTACTGTGCCACACCGCCAGCCCCTGGTCTTTTTTTAATGCAATGGGAAAACCATCAAAGGGTTTAGGAGAGACGTGATTAGTTTTTCTATTTTAAAAGATCGATTTTTGATTTTTAAAAAGATTGCTTCCACTATGGAGACCATTAGAGTAGATTAAGCAAGAAACAACAACCAGGTTTGGCATGGTATCAGAGGCCATGGAAACAGAGAATGAGATCTACAGTTCTGGGTGATGGTTTGGGTTGTGTGAAATGCTGATGTCAGGAAGAAGGAGATGACAGTAATGATTCCTGAAAGTCCAGCATGAGAACTGAGAAGCCAGAACAACATGAAAGCACTGGATTCTACCTAAGCATAGACCTGTGCCCAAGTTGAAACAGTGAATAAACAAAGAAACACAATACAACAAAAGAACAAAGTTCCACTTAATACCCTGCTGCTTCCTCCTAAGACTGCCCCTGGGATCTTGACTAGTTTGGAGTATTTTTTTTCAGTTTACATAAAGTTTCTGTTTCATATGTTTGAATTCTTTTTATTTATTTGAAAGGCAGAGTTAACAGAGGGAGGGAGGGAGAGAGAGAGAGGGAGATATCTGCCTGTTCATGCTTGTTCACTTCCCAAATGGCCACAACTACCAGGGCTAGACCAGGCCAAAGCCAGGAGCCTAGAACTGTATCCAACTCCCCCCTTTGAGTGACAGGGGCCCAAGTACTTGGGCCATGATTGTCCACTGCTTTCCCAGGTACATTAGCAGGGAGCTGGATCAGAAGTGGAGCAACAGGTACTCAAAACAGTGTGCATATGGGGTACTGGTGTCACAAGCATCTTACCCATCGTGTCACAATGCCAGATCCAACGTGCGAATTCTTATTTATGTAAGATTTTTGTTGTGTGAGACAGAAATCATGCAGGGTCACCTTAATGTGGAAAAAAACATTCTGGAAACTTATTTCAGTATAAAATGAAATTCTCTATGAGTGTTATTTCTCCCCGGAAAGGCCATGTAAGCAGAAAGAATTTCAGTTTACTGAGGAGGCGTAACATCTTGATATCAGTATTAAACTGATTTCCTTGATTAATACAATTTTCTAAAGCTAAACTCAGTTCCAAGTCCAGATGCAATAAATTATCTGGCAGATCAGGGGAACAGAGTGATCTAATTATAGATATTGGAAGAATAGAAAAATAAATAGAGGTTACAAAAAAAATTCAGACAACAGTGAAACTTACTAAACCAGGGCAAACACCGTGGTGCGGCAGGCTTAGCCATCATTTGGAAAATCAGTGCCTGGCTTCTCTATGCTTTGGGTCCGAACTTCCTGCTAATGTGCCTGGAAGTCAGCAGATGAAGTCCCAAGTCCTTGGGTTCCTGCCACCCACATGGGAGACCCAGCTGGGGTTCCTGACTCTGGGCTTTGGCCTGGGCTAGGCTTAGCTGTTGGATGCATATGGGGAATGAACCCACAGCTGAAAGATCTCTCTCTGTGCCCCTCTCACTCTCTGTCACTCTGTTTTTATTTCTTTAAGATTTTATTTACTTATTTGATAGGTAGAGTTAGAGAGAGAGAGAGAGAGAGAGAGAGAGAGATCTTCCATCTACTGCTTCACTCCCCAAATGGCTTCAACAACCAGGGCTGGGCTAGACTGAAACCAGGAGCCAGGAGCTTCTTCAGGTCTCCCTTGTGGGCGCAGAGGCCCAAGTACGTGGGCCATCTGCTGCTTTCCCAGGCCATAGAAGAGAGCTGGATCAGAAGTGGAGTAGCTGACACTCGAACTGGCGCCTATATGGGATGCTGGCGCTTCAGGCCAGGGCACTAACCTGCTGTGCCACAGCGCCAGCCCCTTGTCACTCTGCTTTTCAAATAAATGTTTTCTTTAAAAAAAAAAAAAAACTAATGTTGGACATTAATGTACTTGAGGAAGCAATTTGGAGAGTGAGTCTGTCTTCAGTTTGGTTCGCCAATAATTAAGCAGACCACTAAATAGACCTGCACCCTGAGGTGCAGTGGTTCTTTTGTCTCTGGGACTCCCAGACTGAGCAAAAAGAGGGAATAAGCCAGAAGTCTTGTGATTCTTTGATTTTCTGTTAATGAAAAGGACCTAGAAATAACCAAAACATCATTCAGCACTCCCTTAAACTAATCTCAGTGTTTCCTTCCCATTTTAGGTGACTGCATTTTTTTGAATATTATAAACATACCATGGAGGATAACAAGACCAACTCAAGAAGAATGGAAGGGTATATTCAAAATCCCAGTTTATTTGTGTGTGTGTGTGTATTGCCTTCTAGGAAACTGTTGGGCATTACTTATCTTTTGCTGTGTAACAAATTACCCACAACACTTAGTGAGTGACTTCAGATATAAACATTTTTATTTATTTATTTATTTTTTGACAGGCAGAGTGGACAGTGAGAAAGATAGACAGTGTCATTGGTTCACCCTCTACTGGCCGCCCAAGGCCAATGCGCTGCGGCCGGCACATCGCGCTGATCCAAAGCCGGGAGCCAGGTACTTCTCCTGGTCTCCCATGGAGTGCAGGGCCCAAGGACCTGGGCCATCCTCCACTGCACTCCTGGGCCACAGCAGAGAGCTGGCCTGGAAGAGGGGCAACCGGAACAGAATCCGGTGCCCCGACCGGGACTAGAACCCGGTGTGCCGGTGCCTATTGAGCCGCAGCGCCGGCCAGATATAAACATTATTATTTCACACTGTTTCTGGAGGACAGGAGTTTGGGAACAGTTTAACTGAATGACTCTGGTTGGGTTCTGGAAAGGTTGAAGTTGGCCAGAGGCTGCAGTCATATGCAGACTTGGAGCTGGAGAGGGTCCATTTCCAAGATGGTTCATTTACAGAGCTGGCGAGTTGATGCTGGCTGCCAGTGAGAGCCTCCTGGTCACCTCCACAGTGTGCTCCCAATAACGCAGCTGGCTGGCTTCCTGCAGAGTGAGAGATGTGCAGGAGCCAGGCCAGAGCTGCAGTCTTCTGTCACCTCCCTTTGGAAGCCACACTCTATAATTTCCACAATATCCTTTCAGTAACTTGGGTTACTGCTATTCACCGTGACTACGTAAAGGCATGAACCAGAGAGTGAGCATCATTTGGGCCACCTTGATGGCAGTCAAGCACATTTTGTTTTTCACTAATTATGAGACACATTTTATTAGCACCTAAAAGTGTTTCTAGGAAAAAAAGCAAATTTTGGCTCAAATTCAAATTGATTAAGCATTGCCAAGTAGCAAGTGCTACTTGAATATCTTTTTTTTTTAATTTAGTTATTTAAGAGGCAAACGTACACACACACACGCAGAGAAACAGAGACAGAGACAGAGACAGAGGAGTTCATATCTGCTAGTTCACTCTTCAAATGCCCGCAGCAGCCAAAACCAGGAGCCAGAAATGCTATCCTGGTCTTCCATGTTGATGACAGACAATCACTTGAGCCATCACCACTGCCTCCAAAGTCTTCATTATCAGAAAGCTGGAATCAGGAGCTGGGTATCAGACCCAGGTGCTCTGATACCGGTGATGGGTGTCTTAACTGCGAGGCTAAACACCCATGCTCTGTATAAGTTTATTAAACAATACGTTGTTCACCTTAGGTTGATAAATATAGAAGGTATTTAGCAAAATCATATGCAAGCTCTTGTTTTTTTTCTTATACTTTTATTTTTTATCCCAGTTGTAATACAATATGAACTTCATAGGAGCCAATCTACATGCTGCCTGTGTTTTGAGTCTAAATAACACTTCAGCATTGGTCACTGACTTATTTTTTCTTTTGTCTTTCCTTAGAGACAGGCTGGAAGCCTCAAACTTGCCACCAAAACCTAGTCATTCTGAGGTGATGATGTCAGTGATAGGTGAACCGCCTACTGCTAAGGACAAAGAAGAAGAAACAAGGAAAGAAATAGGTGCAGAAATCCTAGAGCAACTCTCTCTTCTTGATGTGCTGAGGATCTTAGCAGTCCTGGAAGATACCACAGACCAGCTCTCTATTCTAAACTATATCATGCCAGTTCAGTTTGAAAGGAGGCAGAGCACCATCGTGGTATATACACTCACTATTACTTAAATTTGCTTTCTTGCCTTTTGATTTCTCTACTGCTTATAGTATATGATCTACTCAATTTAACTTGAGAAATAACTTTATCTTAGATAAGGGGGTACAGTAATCATTGGAGATATGTATTCTCAGTTGATGGAGCGATATAGCCATAGCTTGAGGTACGTGACCAGACAGGACATCCTTTTCTACTATATTGAATGGCATTGTTTTGAAAGGCCTATAGTTAGTCAGTATAAATACATGTAGAGCATTCCTAATACAAAAACCTGAAGTCAAAAATATTTGTAAATCTGAAAGTTTTTGAGCGCCAACAACTCAAAAATTTTGAGATTTCAGGGCTAGGTATTATGATGCAGGGGGTTAAGCTGCTTGGTACGCCCACATCCCATATCCCAGTGCCTAAAACCCAGTCCTGTCTCCACTCCCAACCCAGCTCTCTGCTAATGCACCTGGGAAGGCAGCAAGGAATGGCCCAAGTGCTTGGGTTTTTGCCAGCCAAGGGGGAGACACAGATGGAGTTTCTAGCTCCTGACTTCAGCTTGGCCTAACTCTGGCTGTTGCAGCCATTGGGGAGTGAACCAAAGAGAAAATATTCATTTATCTCTTTCTCTCTCTCTCTCTCTTTCTCCCTCCCTCCCTTCCTAAATCCTTCCCTTCCCCCTTTCTCTCTGCCTCTCAAATAAATAAATAACTTTAGAAAAAAATTCAGATTTTAGAGTATTTTGAATTTCACATTAAGGATTCAGGATGCTTACTTGATAAATTCTATTCTATGTTCCAACATCTGAAACCTTCTGGATCTGAAACAGTTCTGGCCTCTCTGATAAGGGATCCTCATATGGTGCAGTTGGCCCTTTCTATCCACAGGTTCCACATCTGTTGATTCAACCTACTACAGATGACAAATATTTGAAAAATAATTATATCAATACTGAGCTTGCAGACTTTTCCCCTTTGTAACTATTCCCTAAACAGTACAGTATAATTATTTACATAGCATGTATGTTGGGTTAGGTATTATGAGTTACACAGAGATGAATTAAAGTATATTGGAGGATGTACATAGATTACACTACACTGTTTTGTATAAGGGACTAGAGCATCTGCAGATTTCGGTATCCATTGGGATAGGAGGCTAGAGCCAATCCCTCTCAGATACCAAGAGACAATTATCTATGCTGTGGAGATCAAAAGACTGACTGAATTGTCCCACCCATCTTGTCTTTCTCATCTGCTAAAAGCTAAGTGAGCACTAGGGGGAGGAAATTCAACTTGAGCATTTCAACATTGCTTTAGTCTAAAATGACTTCCCTTGTTAAATATGCCACAACCTATCTGTGTTTCTGTTAGTCATTACATTTCCTTTTATTTTTTTAAAGGTATTTTTTTTTTTTTATTATTTGAGAGGCAGAGTTATAGACATAGAGAGGGAGAAACAGAGTTCTTAAGATTGCTGGTTTACTCCCCCTGCTGGCTGCAACAGTCAGAGCTGGGTCAATACAAAGCCAGGAGCCAGAAATCAGGAGTTTTTCTGGGTCTCCCATGTGGGTGCAGAGGCCAAAGCACTTGGGCCACCCTCTGGTGCTTTCCCAGGCCATTAGCAGAAAGCTGGATTGAAAGAGGAGCAGCTGGGATATGAACTGGTGCCCATATGGGATGTTGGCACCATAGGTGGAGGATTAACTAACTACACCACAGTTCTAACCCCCAGTCATTACTTTTCCACTGATGTTTTGGACTCCTCTTGAGCACCACTGAGTTATTAAAAAAAAAACTAAACTTGGTGTACTGAGCAAAGTCTATAAAGTTTTAAACTCTTGTAAATTTCAATAACAGACTATATATATAAAATTAAAGCAATTTATAAATCTAAGTATGCACTTAGTAAGTTTACAAATGAATGTTATGTAACATACAGGTTATGGTGTTACTTCTGATTCAATGACAAATACAAATTGCTTTATGAATGAGTGGGTAAATTTCTTTTTTTATTAGTTTTTTTCATATTTTATTATTAGTTTTTGTATTTTTTCTGAGTGGGTAACTTTCTATACCCAATAGGAAAGAATGCCAAATAAGGATACTTCAAGAAGTTTGTGGAAAAATAGAATTAAAAGTTGAGTTTAGGGGCTGGCATCATGGCAGGGGGATGAGCTGCTGCCTAATAGGCTGGCATCTGTGGTTAGAGTCCCAGCTGCTCTACTTCTAATCTGGCTCCCTGCTGATACCTAGAAAAGCAGTAGAGGATGGCCCAAGACCTAGGGCTTCTGTGACCCTTGTGGGAGACCATGACGGAGTTCCTGGTTGCTGACTTCAGTCCATCCATTGCAGCCATTTGTAGAGTAAACCAGCAGATGGAGAATTTTTTTCTCTGTCTTTCCTTCTTTCTCTATCACTTTGCCATTTAAATAAATGGATAAATCTTAAAAAAAAAAAAAAAAGTTGAGGAGCCCGAGATGTGGCGTAGCATACTGCAGCCACCTGCAGTGCCGGCATCCCACATGGGGGCTGGTTCAAGTCCTGGCTGCTCCATTTCCAATCCAGCTCTCTGCTGTGGCCTGGGAAAGCAGTAGAAGATGGCCCAAGTCCTTGGGCCCCTGCACTGATATAGGAGACCCAGAAGAAGCTCCTGGTTTCTGGCTTCAGATCGGCACAGCTCCAGCCATTGTGGCCAATTGAGGAGTGAAACAGCAGATGGAAGACCTCTCTTTCTCTACCTCTAGATCTTCTCTCTCTGTGTGTAACTCTGCCTTTCAAATAAATAATCTTTTAAAAAAAGTTTATTTTGGTGCAAAAAATTCTGAAATCCACTTTTTTTTTTTATAATATACATTTCCATGAACTTTTTGAAGATGTTTCATATTCATGGATTTCAAAAAAAATTTTGTATCAAAATAAACTTACCTTTTCTTTTTCAAAAAAATATTTATTCTGGGGCCAGTACTGTGGCATAATGGGTAAAGCTGCCACCTGTCACCCTGGCATCCCATAGGGGTGCTGGCACTGCAGGCGGTGCCTTAACCCGTTGTGCCACAACACCAGCCCCAAATAAAGAAATCTTTTTTAATGTTTTTTTTTTTTTTTTTTGGACAGGCAGAGTTAGATAGTGAGAAAGAGAGAGACAGAGAAAAAGGTCTTCCTTCCGTTGGTTCACCCCCCAAATGGCTGCTATGGCCAGCGTGCTGCGCCAATCCAAAGCCAGGAGCTAGGTGCTTCCACCTGGTCTCCCATGAGGGTACAGGGACAGGCGCTTGGGCCATCCTCCACTGCCTTCTCGGGCCACAGCAGAGAGCTCAACTGGAAGAGGAGCAACCGGGACAGAATCTGGTGCCCCAACCAGGACTAGAACCTGGGGTGCTGGCGCCGCAGGTGGAGGATTAGCCTAGTGAGCCGTGGTGCCAGCCTTTTAAATTTTTTTTAAAAAATAAGATTTATTTCTTTATTTGACAAGCAGAGTAGGGGAGAGTGAGAGTGAGACAGAGAAAGATACCACCTGCTGATTTACTTTTTTTTTTAGTTTAAGGATTTACTTTATTTATTTGAAAGTCAGAGTTATACACAGAGAGAAAGAGAGGCAGAGAGAAAGAGAGGTCTTCCATCTGCTGGTTCATTCCCCAAATGGCCTCAACGGCTGGAGCTGAACAGATACAAAGCCAGGAGCCAGGAGCATCCTTCAGGTCTGCCCACACGGGTTCAGGGACCCAAGGACTTGGACCATCTTCCACTGCTTTCCCAGGCCATAGCAGAAAGCTGGATTGGAAGTGGAGCAGATAGGAGTTGAACTGGCGCCCATATGGGATGCTGGCACTGCAGGCGGTGGCTTCACCTGCTACACCACTGTGCTGACCCCTTGAATAAATTTTTAAAAACATATTTTTTAGTGAATGGACTTGAACATTTAACTAGTCTGTTTTCATGTAAAAGTTCATATTTATTTCTAGCAATCTGTGAATCATGCTGTGTAACATATTTGCTTCCTTTTCCATAAACCCAAGGATAAAGGTAGAGGAATAATTTTTAAGGAAATCAGAAAAATGGGATTCTTAAGTTTTCTATTTTCCCTTCTCTTGATATACAACATCTAAAATAACACCAATTATTTCTTATTGTTTCCAGTTATTTCCCATTGTACCAACGGGAAATAAAGGCACAGAGATGTTAAATAGTTGTCTAAGGTTAATACAGTTTAGTAAGGGACAGAACCCAGGATTTGAATATGGAAATCAGGCATCCATAGAGTCCAAATGTAATTGCTCTTAAAAGCTCAGACTTTTAAAAAAATATTTATTTATTTGAAAGGCAGAATTACAGAGAGGCATAGGCAGAGAGAGAGAGAGAGAAAGAGAATCTATCTATCTGCTGGTTCATTCCCCAAATGGCCACAGTGACCAAAGCTGGGCCAAGCCAAAGCCAGGAGCCAAGAGCTTCTTCTAGGTCTCCTGCGCAGGTGCAGGGGCCCAAGGAGTTGGGCCATCTTCCACTGCTTTCCCAGGCCACAGCAGAGAGCTGGATAGAAGTGGAACAGCCAAGACTTGAACTGGTGCCCATATGGAATGATGGTCCTGCAGGTGGCAGCTTGACCTGCTATGCCACAGCACCAGCCCCCAAAGCTCAAGTTTTTAGCCACAGATTAAATAGGAATCATCAATTAAAAGACATATGCTGTTCCTAAGGTCCCTCAGTATACAAGTTTGGGTCTGAGAAAGAGATTAGTTTGGCTTTACCCTACATGATCCTAAAAATCTATATCACACCACTAAATCTATCAGCTTCTGTTTTTTGATATAACTCACGTATTCAATGAGCATTTAAATCTCTGTGATAGCCTAGGCATTGTTCTAAGCAATGAGACCATAAAGATGACCACGTTGATTTAACATCCAATCTTGTTACAAAAAGTATTTGAAACTAGTCTTAAAAAACCAAACCAAAACAACCAGAGTTAGAAGTGGAGCAAGATTTCACAAGACATTCTGTCTTCCCTCATGGAACAGACTCCCATACAGATCTTTTACATATAATTGCAGGATGGTAAATGCCTGCCAACAGAGATATTTCACAAAGAACTTTAGTTTTGATCACAGTCTTAAAGGTTACCAGGTGGTAAGATGGAGAATGATAGAGGGAACGTGGTGTGCAGGCAGGAGGACGAGTAGTTTGGTGTGGCTGAAGGAAAGGGCACATTTCCTTGGAGTAGAGAGTTTACGTGGGAGAAGATGAGGTTCGGAAGTGTATACAGAGGACTTGCTTCCTGGAATACCATCTCCTTTACTAAGTCTTTACCATCATTTATTATTAGAAAGAAACAAGTAGCCTGGAAAAAGCAATGATCACAACAGCTATGAAAATGTCCAGCCCATCCCCACCTAAAGGACCCAAATTGCCAGAAATCAGACAAGGAGGCCAATTTGCTGGGGAATATAATAAAACACAGGATTTCATCTTCAAAAAACCTACATGGCAGACCATAATGACTATGGAGACTCTGAAGAAAATTCAGAATGACAGGTAAGGAAGGAGGGCGTATTTGGAAATAGGATGTTTTCTTTTTATATATATAAAGATTTATTTTATTTATTGGAAGAGTTACAGAGAGAGGTCGAGACAGAGAGAGAGGTCTTCTATCCGCTGGTTCACTCCCTAGATGACCACAATGATCCAAAGCCAGGAGCCAGGAGCTTCTGCCGGGTCTCCCACGTGGGTACAGGAGCCAAAGGACTTGGGCCATCTTCTACTGCTTTCCCAGGCCACAGCAGAGAGCTGGATCGGAAGAGGAGCAGCCGGGACTAGAACTGGTGCCCATTTGGGATGCTGGTGCTGCAGGCCTGGACTTTAACCCACTGTACCACAGAGCAGGCCCCAGGATGTTTTCATGCATAGATGAGAGAATGGGTATAAGGATGGCTGATGGCTGTCTTTTCTTAGAGGTTAGTTTATCCAAAGTGACTGCTGATAATAAGATTGGATAGACTTCCTAGAGGCGATGTGATACAATTGAAAGCATGCTGGTCGTGACATATGCTGATTTGAGTCGCAGCTGCTCCACTTCCCATCTAAGTTTCCTGCTAATGGCCTGGCAGGGCAGCAGAAGATGGCCCAAGCCTTGGACCCCAGCACCTACGGGAAACTTGGAAGAAGCTCTTGGCTCCTAGCTTCGGACTAGCTCAGCTCTGGCTGTTGAAGCCATCAGGGTAAACTGATCAAAGAAGGCAACTAGCTTTTTTTTTTTTTTTTTAAGATTTATTTATTTAGCCGGCGCCGTGGCTCAACAGGCTAATCCTCCGCCTTGCGGCGCCGGCACACCGGGTTCTAGTCCCGGTCGGGGTGCCGGATTCTGTCCCGGTTGCCCCTCTTCCAGGCCAGCCCTCTGCTGTGGCCCGGGAGTGCAGTGGAGGATGGCCCAGGTGCTTGGGCCCTGCACCCCATGGGGAGACCAGGAAAAGCACCTGGCTCCTGGTTCCTGCCATTGGACGAGCGCGGTGCGCCGGCCGCAGCGCGCTGTCTGCGGCGGCCATTGGAGGGTGAACCAACGGCAAAAGGAAGACCTTTCTCTCTATATCTCTCTCTCACTGTCCACTCTGCCTGTCAAAAAAAAAAAAAAAAAAGATTTATTTATTTAGGCCAGCGCCGTGGCTCAACAGGCTAATCCTCCACCTTGCGGCGCCAGCACACCGGGTTCTAGTCCCGGTCGGGGCGCCGGAGTCTGTCCCGGTTGCCTCTCTTCCAGGCCAGCTCTCTGCTGTGGCCTGGGAGTGCAGTGGAGGATGGCCCAAGTGCTTGGGCCCTGCACCCCATGGGAGACCAGGAAAAAGCACCTGGCACCTGGCTCCTGCCATCAGATGAGAGCGGTGCGCCGGCCGCAGCGCGCCAACCGCGGCAGCCATTGGAGGGTGAACCAACGGCAAAGGAAGACCTTTCTCTTTGTCTCTCTCTCTCACTGTCCACTCTGCCTGTCAAAAAAAAAAAAAAAAAGACTTATTTATTTATTTGAAAGGCAGAGTTACAGTGAGAAAGGGAGAGAGAGAGAGAGAGAGAGAGAATGAGAGAGAGAGAATCTTCCATCTACTGGTTCACCTGCCAGATGGCTGCAATGGCCAGAGATGGGGCAGTCTGAAGCCAGGAGCCAAGAGCTTCTTCCAGATCTCCCATGTGGATGCAGGGGCCCAAGGATTTTACCTGCTGTGCTGGCCCTGGCAGGTAGCTTTTCTATTTTCTTACCTTTCCTTTGTGTCTGGAAAATAACGATAACAACCTTGCGGCCTTATTATAAGAATTAGAAATAAGGCTTAAGCTTAGAGACTGCCTTTATGCTTTATCCATTAATGAGAGACAACCATTATCAAAATAGCCAAATTCTAAACTGTGTTTTAATCCTCATGGTTTCTTTAAAGTGATCTCAATTTCCACTGTCTTATTAGGCAGGTTTTTTGTTTTTTTTTTTTTTTTGTTTTTTGGTCAGCTGGCTGACTTGCTAACAAAGAAGCCTGTTAAGTTCTAAAACAGGTATAATGTTCAGATAATCACATTGGGCAAATGGGAGTTTATAGAAATTACCCAGAGTCAACAGGTAAACTGACCCTGAAATGTGTGTCTCTGAAGTTTTAGTGGAATGCAGCCTTGCCTGTTTGCATACACATTGTCCAGGCCACAGCACAGAGCTGAGTGTGGCAACTGGGAAGGTAGTGGTTCAACGGCAAACATATTTACTGTTTGTCCTTTTCAGATAACGTTTGCCAATGTCAATATTAGACCCTAACCAAAGATAATGACTCTTGCTAAAAAATCTTTTTGGCCCAGAAAAGTATCCCTATAAAAACTACCCAGTCTTGGTAATGTCCTTTTTATTCCCAATGTAGTGGACAAAGATTTTTCCTGAGAGATCTAAAGTACTAGTCTCAAGTCATCTTTAGGGGATTAACCTTAGATTTATATTGTGTATGAAACCTAGTTGTGAATTGCAGGGCGGTGGATAATCATGAAAGTACATCTCCATCAGTTATCCAGAATCAAAGTGGAAGTCAAAACAGCAAATGAATAAAAACTATTAATAGCTTATGAATCTAAAATGGGAATTTGTAGCAAGTTTGTGTTTTTTTCTTACTCTAGTCATCTTTATACAATAAACTTGATTGCATTGAATGTAAGCTTTCATTATTGTACACTAACCTACTACTACATTTGTTATTTAAATTCTATGTTTCAGTCTCTTGAGTTTAGTATAGTTTATTTTAAAATTTTAAGTGATTTCACTTTTTTAAAATTATGGAAAATTTCAAAAATGTAGAAAAGTATAAAGAAGCCGGCGCTGTGGCTCAACAGGCTAATCCTCCGCCTTGCGGCGCCAGCACACCGGGTTCTAGTCCCGGTCGGGACTCCGGATTCTGTCCCGGTTGCCCCTCTTCCAGGCCAGCCCTCTGCTGTGGCCCAGGAGTGCAGTGGAGGATGGCCCAAGTGCTTGGGCCCTGCACCCCATGGGAGACCAGGATAAGCACCTGGTACCTGGCTCCTGCCATCGGATGAGCACGGTGCGCTGGCCGCAGCGCGCCATCCGCGGCAGCCATTGGAGGGTGAACCAACGGCAAAAGGAAGACCTTTCTCTCTGTCTCTCTCTCTCTCACTGTCCACTCTGCCTGTCAAAAAAAAAAAAAAGTATAAAGAATAAAAGAATGAATCTTATGTAGGTAACACCAAATTTTAACATTTTAGGATGGTTGTTGGGTTTGTTTTTGTTTTTATATAAGATTTTTACTTATTTATTTGACAGGTAGAGTTACAGACAGTGAGAGAGAGTGACAGAGAGAAAGGTCTTCCCTCTGTTGGTTCACTCCCCAAATGGCTGCAATGGCTGGAACTACGCCGATCTGAAGCCAGGAGCCAGGTGCCTCTTCCTGGTCTCCCATGTGGGTGCAGGGGCCCAGGCACTTGGGCCATCCTCCACTACCTTCCCAGGCCACAGCAGAGAGCTGGACTGGAAGAGGAGCAACTGGGACTAGAACCCGGCGCCCATATGGGATGCCAGTGCTGCAGGCAGAGGATTAACCTAGTGCGCCATGGTGCCAGCCCCATGTTTTCTTTTTTAAGAAATGAAATATTGACTGGCGCCGTGGCTCACTAGGCTAATCCTTCACCTAGCGGTGCCGGCACACCAGGTTCTAGTCCCGGTCGGGGTGCTGGATTCTGTCCCAGTTGCCCCTCTTTCAGGCCAGCTCTCTGCTGTGGCCCGGGAGTGCAGTGGAGGATGGCCCAAGTGCTTGGGCCCTGCACCCCATGGGAGACCAGGATAAGCACCTGGATCCTGCCTTCGGATCAGCGTGGTGCGCCGGCCGCAGCACGCCAGCCACGGCGGCCATTGGAGGGTGAACCAATGGCAAAGGAAGACCTTTCTTTTTTTTTTTTTTTTTTTTACAGGCAGAGTGGACAGTGAGAGAGACAGAGAGAAAGGTCTTCCTTTTTGCCATTGGTTCACCCTCCAATGGCCGCCCCGGCCGGCGCACCGCGCTTGTCCGATGGCAGGAGCCAGGAGCCAGGTGCTTTTCCTGGTCTCCCCATGGGGTGCAGGGCCCAAGCACCTGGGCCATCCTCCACTGCACTCCTGGGCCACAGCAGAGGGCCGGCCTGGAAGAGGGGCAACCGGGACAGAATCCGGTGCCCCGGCCGGGACTAGAACCCGGTGTGCCGGCGCCACAAGGCGGAGGATTAGCCTGTTGAGCCACGGCGCCGGCCAAGGAAGACCTTTCTCTCTGTCTTTCTCTCTCACTGTCCACTCTGCCTGTCAAAAAAAAAAAAAAAAGAAATATTTTGGATGCAGGGGAAACCTCAAATCTCAGTCTTGTCACTCTTTCCCCAAAGATAAACACTCTGCTGAATTTGATGTTTATTATTCTCTAGCACGTTGTGATACTTTTATGTGCTTATGTATTTTATTTAAATAACACGCATATGGGGCTGGCATTGAGGCACAGTGGGTTAAGCTGCAGCTTTGACATTGGCACCTCATATCAAGAGTATTGGTTCAAGTTCAAGCTGCTTTGCTTCGGATTGAGCACTCTGCTAATGCACCTGGGAAGGCAGCAAATGAAGGCCCAAGTACTTGGGTCTGGGCCACCCATGTGGGAGACCCAGATACAGTTCCTGGCTCCTGGTCTTGGTCTGTCCCAGAGCTGGCTGTGGCAGCCATTTTGGGAGTGAACCATCAAGTGGAGGATTCTTTCTCTCTCTCTTTCTCTCTCTTTACAATTCTCTCTTTTCCTCCCTCTGTTTCTCTCTCTTTGTCTCTCTCTGTCTCTCTGTTACTTTGTTCAAATAAATCTTTAAAAAAAGTGTACTTTTACCTGTTTTTGAATATTCTATGAATAATATCACATTATAGCCCTTTGTAAATATAGGAGAATATATTTCATTAACTTACTATTTTGTTTCTCCTCACAGGCGATTTTTCAGTGATATCATTACAAGTACCATGCAGGATTTGCAAGATTCGGGCACTTTCCCCAGCCTCCTGCATGCTTTGAACAAAGAGAGGGAAAACAAAAAGCACTTCTATGATGTCATTGCCAGGTGAGAATGATGCAGTGTTGTTTGTGTTGATGTGTTTTTAAGTGCTGTAAAATACCTGGCAAAAGTCCTTGCTTTATACAGCCAATCAAAACCTGTGCTTTCCAGGGAAGATAACCAGAATCCAGAAATTTAGTTTGCATTCCCAGCTCTGCTGGGATAATAACTCAGATTTCTGAGCCATAGTTCTCTGTCTCTTCAATATGTCAAGAATATTGTATCTCCTATAGTAATCTTTCTTCAGATTGAGTTCACTAAAAATCGTTGAACAATGACAAGTATGTGCCAAGGAAAGTTTTCTTTTCTAGAATCATTCAACTTCTTTCTTCCTTTCTTTTAAAGATTATTTTGTTTATTTGGAAAGCAGAGTTGGGGGGTGGGGAGAGATATTGATCTTCCATCTACTTGTTCACTCCTCAAATGGCCACAGTGGCTGATGCTGGATTAGGCTGAAGCCAGGAACCTGGAACTCTGTGTCTCCCACCTGGGTGCAGGGGCCCAAGTACTTGGACCAGCATCTTCTGCTTTTCCAGGCACATTATCAGGAACTGGATTGGAAGTAGAAAAGCCAGGACTTGAACTAACACTCATATGGCATACCCGTGTCACAGAATGCAGCTTAACCCACTCTGCCCTAACATCGGCCTTACTTTCAACTTATTTCAGAGATTTTCATGCTGTGTGAATATTCAACACAGTCAAAATAGCTTGGGATCAAGAAAAAATTCTGTATATATTAACCCTATATACTCAGATTGCAGAAGTGTTTATCTTGCCTGCAGAAGTGTCTTTGTTTTTCCTTAAGTTGTTTTCCTTTTCTTCCCTCCTAGTATCAGTCATAAGTTTCTGTACAACAGTTATTATGAACATTAGATTAATACACATTAAATATATAGGATAGTTCCTGGCATATAGTAAATGCCTAATAACAGTAATAGTTACTATTTTGATCTTAACCTTCATTGCTTATAAGGAAGCAAGAAAATGTGCACTTGTATTTATTGCTGGTGGGAGAATGAATTGGAACAATATTTTGAAAAGTATTTATAAAAATAAAAATATATACATCGAATTTCAATTTTATAGTATTTTATACCATTCCATAATTTATTTAACTGTTTTTGGAGTTTGAATGTTTAGGTTGTTCCCAACTATTTGCTATAGCAAATAATGCTTTAGTGTTTGTCTTGGTACGTAATATATATATATATCAGCAAATGTCTGAATCTGTTATTATATTGGGTTGAATCACTACATGTAGAATTACAGACTCAGATAATCTGTACATTAAAAGAAGATATTGTAGAGCTGCCATAAGTATTGTTTACAAATTTTAATAACTTAGGGGAAATGTTTATGCTACAATTTTAAGTAAAATAAAGCAAGGTTGAAAATATTATCACATCTGTACAGTAAAACTTAACAAAAATATGGATAGAAAAATAACTTGAAAGTATACCAGTATATTAATAATATAGTAGTTTTTAAAAATATGTATATACTTGTATTTGAGAAGTAGAGAAAGAGAGAGACAGGGAGGCTAGGGCTGGGCCAGGACGAAGCTAGGAGCCAGGAACTCCATCTGGGTCTCTTCTCTTAGGCAGAGGCCCAAGTACCTAGGCTGTCTGCTGCTGCTTTCCCATGCACAGTAACAGGAAACTAGATTGGAAGTGGAACAACTAGGATTCAAACTGGCACTCTGGTATGGGGTGCTGGCATCACAAGCAGAGGTTTAACCCAGTGCCTTGCAACACTGGCCCCGGAACTTCATCTTTTAAAATGTGCAATTCACTGATGTTTGGTACATCCCCACTGAGTTGTGCAGTCATCACCACTAATTCCAGAACATTTTCACCATCCCCCCAAAATCACTGCCCCCTCCTACACCTCCATCCCCACCAGCCTCTTTAGTTCAGAGGTAGTCCTCTTCATTGCATAACGTAATTTTTTTTTTTTTTAAACAGGCAGAGTGGACAGTGAGAGAGAGAGAGACAGAGAGAAAGGTCTTCCTTTGCCGTTGGTTCACCCTCCAATGGCCGCCACGGCCGGCACGCTGCGGCCGGCGCACCGCGCTTGTCCGATGGCAGGAGCCAGGTGCTAGGTGCTTTTCCTGGTCTCCCATGGAGTGCAGGGCCCAAGCACCTGGGCCATCCTCCACTGCACTCCCGGGCCACAGCAGAGGGCTGGCCTGGAAGAGGGGCAACCGGGACAGAATCCGGCGCCCCGACCGGGACTAGAACCCGGTGTGCTGGCGCCGCGAGGTGGAGGATTAGCCTGTTGAGCCACGGCGCTGGCCATGCATAACGTAATTTTATAAAAAGAAAGAAAGAAAAAAAAAAGGAAAGAGAGAAAGAATGGGAAACAAAGCATTAATGTGTAACTAGAGGGGCCAGTGCTGTGGTGTAGCAGGTGAAGCCACTGTAGTGCTGGCCTCCCGTCCAGGTGAGGTTTGAGACCCGGCTGCTCCATTTCCCATCCAGCTCTCTGCTATGGCCTGGGAAAGCAGTAGAAGATGGCCCAGGCCCTTGGACCTCTGCACCCATGTGGGAGACCCTAAGGAAGCTCCTGGCTCCTGGCTTTGGATCTGTGCAGCTCCGGTTGTTGGAAGATAGCCAAGCACTTGGGCCCCTGCCACATATGTGGGAAACCTGGATGGAGTTCTTGGCTCCTAACTTTGGCCTGGCCCAGCCCTGGCTGTTGTGGGAATTTTGAAAATGAATCAGCAGATGGAAGATTGATCTCTCTCTCTGTGTTTCTCACTGTCTCTCTGTTGCTGTGCCTTTCAAATAAATATTTTTTTAAAAGGCACTTGTTTGTTTAAAAAAAGAGAGTGCATATAACTGTGTTAAGAGAAAAACTTAGTGTAAAAATTGTATATGTAATGTAAGCCCAGTTTTCAAAGAGAAAAACTGTGGTGTGTAGTGACTAGAAAGAAATACACTGATCCTTTATTACTCCTGGGGATTTGGTTCCAGGACCCCCTGTGGATACCTTAGTCTGGATATTCAAGTCCCATCTGTAAAATGATACAGTATTTGTGTATAGTCTATGTATATCTTCCAGTGTACTTTAAACCATCTCTAGATTACTTACAATGACTCATGCAATGTAAGTGCCATGAAATAAATGTCTGTACATCTTCAGTATGGACACATTTTTTCCAGAAATTAAAAAAATTATTTACTTATTTTCATCTATTTGAAAGGCAGAGAGACAGAGAAAAATATCTTCCATATCCTATAGTTCACTTTTTTTTTTTTTTGGACAGGCAGAGTAGACAGTGAGAGAGAGAGACAGGGAGAAAGGTCTTCCTTTTGCCATTGGTTCACCCTCCAATGGCCGCCGCGCTGCGGCCAGCGCACCGCGCTGATCTGATGGCAGGAGCCAGCTGGCCTGGAAGAGGGGCAACCGGGACAGAATCCGGCGCCCCAACCGGGACTAGAACCCGGTGTGCCGGCACCGCAAGGTGGAGGATCAGCCTATTGAGCTGCAGTGCTGGCCCTATAGTTCACTTTCCAAATGTTCACAATGTCTGGGGCTGAGCAAGACTAAAGTCAGGAGCCCAGAACTCAAGCTGGGTCTCCCACGGGCTGCCTCCAAGCGTATGCATTGGCAAGAAGCTAGATTTGGGAATGGAGTCAGAACTTGAACCCAGGCACTTGATGCGAATGTATGCTGATCCCTTTCTCCAGATATTCTTGATTAGCAGTTGGTTGAATCCATGGATGTAAAATCCCTGAATATGGAGGACCTATTGAACAATAAAATTTTTTTTTTTTTAATTTTTGACAGGCAGAGTGGACAGTGAGAGAGAGAGACAGAGAGAAAGGTCTTCCTTTGCCGTTGGTTCACCCTCCAATGGCTGCCGCGGTCGGCGCGCTGCGGCCGGCGCACCGCGCTCATCTGATGGCAGGAGCCAGGTGCTAGGTGCTTATCCTGGTCTCCCATGGGGTGCAGGGCCCAAGCACTTGGGCCATCCTCCACTGCACTCCTGGGCCACAGCAGAGGGCTGGCCTGGAAGAGGGGCAACCGGGACAGAATCCGGCGCCCTGACCGGGACTAGAACCTGGTGTGCCGGCGCCGCAAGGCGGAGGATTAGCCTGTTGAGCCAGGGCGCTGGCCCACAATAAAATTTTAACCATAGTAAGATAATGGGTGGATTTCTTTGTTTCAATTTTTTTTTTTCATTTTCCAGGTTTTCTAAAACAGGCATATATTCTCTAATAATCTCATGTAAATGTTTGTTTAAATGAACATGTATTTGAGATGCTAATTTTAATAGTAGAGGTCAAGTTTTTATTCTGCATCTCTCTTACCCCTTTCTTGAGATTTTTAAATGGGAAGAACATAACCTATCATTTGTTTTGGCAATGCGAATTTCAGGAGTCAGATATGTGCTTTCTAAAAACTACTGGGTAAAACTGCTTACCTAAATGCAACTTAGTGGTAAGTTGTTCTTGGTTGTTGTTGTGTTTATTCTTGTATTGTTTTAAATCTAAATAGTGGAATTGCTAGAGAGATGCGCAATTCCATTTCCCTGAGAAAACTGAAACAGCAATGTGAAGAGTTCCGTTCTGGGGTTCTGGAGTTACACTGTACTGAATTTCAGCTCCATTCTGCCTTTTGCTGTCTGTGAAACCACAGCAAGTGTGTTAGTCCAGGTCTTCTAAGACAAAGAGGCCAGATGGGATTATTCCTGCAGAGGTCTTATCAGAGAATGGAAGGGAGCCTTCAGACCCACCAAAGACTGAGCCCAGGTGAGGGAGGGGCAGGCCGGGTGAGAGAGACAGCTGTGCAGTTCCAGCACAGATCAGCAAGGTCACCAGAGTCACAGGGTCCAAATGCGCCTGAGATCCTGGCTGTCCCAGGAGGGGCCTGCTCCTGGGGTGGGAGCAGAGTGTGGCCTGCTCCCAGGGTAGCTTCAGAACATGCACAGTGAAGATGCCCACAGCCTAGAAGTGGGGACCCTTGTGCATTCTCTGGCGCTCTCCAGCAGGGTCCTGTATGGCACATTCTCGGGTCTGCACAGCAAACTACCATTGCCTTCGCCGCGTGTTCCTCATCTGTGAGAGAGATGGTGACAGACTACCGCGGAAGGCTACTGTGAAGTGGGAGCATGGCATTAAAGTGCTCAGGATGGAAAAGATTCGCCTTTGTCCTCTAGCTCTGTGTTTTTTCTCAGAGGCGACTGTTTTAGATGCAACATTGATTAGACAGAAAAATCTTCCTCCAGTACAGCAGATCACAGGGTAAATGTTAGTGAACGTGTGCTCAGTGGACCAGCACTGTTAGCATCACCTGGGAACTGGTTACAGCTGCAGGGCCCAGAGCCCCTTCCCTGACCTCCAGAGTCAGAATCTGTGTGTGGGGTGGGAGGGGTGGGGTGTGGCTGGCACTGGCTTTGAAGGGCCAGGAAGTTTTCATCCCGCACAGGCAGTTTGAGAAGCACTGCTCTGAACACGAATCATTCTTATTTCTTCTAGGGAGGAAAAAGGAAAAAAACAGATAAAATCTCTTCAAAAGCAGCTAGTGAATGTCAAAGAAGAACGGCAAGCTGAAGCTCAGGTAAGAATTACCTGGCCAGCGCCAAAACTGCAGCACTCAAGCCACTATACGGAAGCCATCTCTCTCAAGCAAGGAGAAGTTATGTATGAAAAACTGTTGTGGCCGGCGCCTTGGCTCAACAGGCTAATCCTCCGCCTTGCGGCGCCGGCACACCAGGTTCTAGTCCCGGTTGGGGCGCCGGATTCTGTCCCGGTTGCCCCTCTTCCAGGCCAGCCCTCTGCTGTGGCCCGGGAGTGCAGTGGAGGATGGCCCAAGTGCTTGGGCCCTGCACCCCATGGGAGACCAGGAAAAAGCACCTGGTACCTGGCTCCTGCCATCAGATGAGCGCGGCGCGCCGGTCGCAGTGCGCCGGCCGCGGCAGCCATTGGAGGGTGAACCAACGGCAAAGGAAGACTTTTCTCTCTGTCTCTCTCTCTCACTGGCTTTACCATTGGAAAAATAAAAAGAGCAACTGGAGAGCTGGCCTGTTGGGAACAGAGTTCCTAGAGCCTGAGGCTCTTAGTCTGCTACCGCGCGTATCTCCCACTAGCCACACCACCCACTCCTTCCTTGCCTGGCCTCAGGTGCTCTCCCACAGTGTAACATCCCAGGTGGGAACGTATGACTGCTGAGCACATTACAAACTCCCTTATACATGATGCTGAGGTGTAGCAATGTCCTTAACCATCATGACCACCTTTTATTTTCTCTTTCCACAAACACTTTTTGGTAATGGCACTTACCCTCTTGGGTTACATTCTCAGCCCTTACGTCCAGCCCAAGTAAACTGAAGCAGAATATCACTCAGATGTGGTGTTCATCAGCAAAGGGACAGGTTAAGAAACCAGCGCTGGAAGATCCAGGGCAAATCTTAGAACAAAAAACATTGATTAAGATGAAATGATGCTAAATCCTTAAAGTTACTAAAAAACAGTGGTGAGGTTAAGCTTGGGAAATAAGATAAGGAAGTACTAAGAGACCAGTAGGACACAAAAGAATGCCAGCAATTAGAATGACCAACTTGTGTGTGTCGAAGTAGGTGTGGTCACTTGGACATAAAGGAGCAAACGCCCAATATCAGAAGCTTCCTGACGATGCCCTAGGTAAGAAGTCACAGGGCCGGCATTGTGGTGCAGTGGGTTAAGTCTCTGCTGGCATTGCTGGTATCCCATTTGTTTTTATTTATTTATTTATTTATTTGTGACAGGCAGAGTGGACAGTGAGAGAGAGAGACAGAGAGGAAGGTCTTCCTTTGCCGTTGGTTCACCCTCCAATGGCCGCCGCGGCCGGCGCTCTGCGGCCGGCGCACCGCGCTCATCTGATGGCAGGAGCCAGGTGCTAGGTGCTTTTTCCTGGTCTCCCATGGGGTGCAGGGCCCAAGCACTTGGGCCATCCTCCACTGCACTCCCGGGCCACAGCAGAGGGCTGGCCTGGAAGAGGGGCAACCGGGACAGAATCCGGCGCCCCGACCGGGACTAGAACCCGGTGTGCTGGCGCCGCAAGGCGGAGGATTAGCCTGTTGAGCCACGGCACCGGCGCTGGTATCCCATTTGGAGTGTTGGTTCGAGTCGCAGCTTCTGCACTTCATTTTTAAAAAAAAATTTTTAAATTTATTTGACAGGTAGAGTTATAGACAGTGAGAGAGAGAGAGAGAGAGAGAGAGAGAGAAAGATCTTCCTTCTGTTGGTTCACTCCCCAAATGGCCACCACAGCTGGCGTTGCGCTGATCCGAAGCCAGGAGCCAGGTGCCTCCTCCTGGTCTCCCATGCGGGTGCAAGAGCCCAAGCACTTGGGCCATCCTCCACTGCCCCCCGGGCCACAGCAGAGAGCTGGACCGGAAGAGGAGCAACTGGAACTAGAACCCAGCGCCCATATGGGATGCCGGTGCTGCAGGCAGAGGATTAACCGAGTGAGCCACAGCACTGGCCACTGCTGCACTTCTGATACAGTTCACTCCTGATGTGTCCAGGCCCTCCTGTGTCCTAACTAGTATGGAGTTCTGGATTTCTGGCTTCAGTGGCTGTTGTAGCCATCTGGGGAGTGCACCAGCAGATGGAAGATCTCTCTCTCTCTCTCTCTTGCTCTCACTCTCTCTCTGTGTCACTCTGCCTTTCAAATAATAAGTAAATCTTTAAAAGAAAAAAAAAAGAAGTCACAAAGGAAAAAAAAATGCATTGCTATCAAACTACTGAATGTCAGAATACCCAGCAAGGTAACGAAAAAGCAGCGTTTTTATGAAATTGTAATTGCAAAAAAAAAAAAAAAAAAAAGAGAGAGAGAGAGGACAAAGGTCTGTATGCAGAAATTGTTTTCATACATCAGCAACAGACTTAGAATAAGAAGTTGAACAAATATATTATTTACAATAGCATCAAAAATATCAACTATCCAGATTTCACTTCAGTACCCCCATTACATCAACAAAGTATGCAGAACGTCTTCACAGAATACTATAAAACAGTATTGAAAATTAAATAATAAATTAATGGAAGGATAGACTGTTCTTGCTTATGGATTGGATGAATCAATATTATAAAGATGTCAGTGCTTCCAAACTTGATCTTAAATTAAATACAATCCCAATCAGAATCCTGATTGGAATCCATTTATTTTACTTATTATTTATTTTATGTTTTATTAAAATTTATTTATTTATTTGAAAATCAGAGTTACACAGAGAGAGTAGAGACAGACAGAAAGAGAAGAAGGTCTTCGAATTGATGGTTCACCCCCCCAATTGGTCGCAATGGCTGGAGCTGCACCGATGCAAAGCCGGGAACCAGGAGCTTCTTCCGGGTCTCCCACATGGGTGCAGGGGCCCAAGGACTTGGGCCATCTTCCACTGCTGTCCCAGGCCATAGCAGAGAAATGGATCAGAGGTGGAGCAGCTGGGTCTTGAACTGGTGCCAATATGGGATGCTGGCGCTTTAGGCCAGGGCATTGACCCTCTGCGCCACAGTGCTGGCCCCTATTTTACTTTTTTAAAAGATTTATTCATTGGCCGGCGCCGTGGCTCAACAGGCTAATCCTCCGCCTTGCGGCGCCGGCACACCGGGTTCTAGTCCCGGTCGGGGCACCGGATTCTGTCCCGGTTGCCCCTCTTCCAGGCCAACCCTCTGCTGTGGCCCGGGAGTGCAGTGGAGGATGGCCCAGGTGCTTGGGCCCTGCACCCCATGGGGAGACCAGGAAAAAGCACCTGGCTCCTGGCTCCTGCCATCGGAGGAGCGCGGTGCGCCGGCCGCAGCGCGCCGGCCGCGGCGGCCATTGGAGGGTGAACCAACGGCAAAAGGAAGACCTTTCTCTCTGTCTCTCTCTCTCACTGTCCACTCTGCCTGTAAAAAAAAAAAAAAAAAAAAAAAAAAAAAAAGATTTATTCATTGAAGCTGGTGCTGATTTTTTTATTTATTTATTTGAAAGGCAGAATTACATACAGAGAGGCAGAGAGAGAGGGAGAGAGGTCTGCCATCTGCTCGTTCACTTCCCAAATGGCCTCAACAGCTGAAGCTGCGCCGATCTGAAGCCAGGAGCTTCTTCCAGGTCTCCCACATGGGTGCAGGGGCCCAAGCATTGGACCATCTTTCACTGCTTTCCCAGACCATTAGCAGAGAACTAGATCAGAGTGGAGCAGCTGAAACATGAACCAGTGCCCATATGGGATGCTGGTGCAGCAGGTGGAGGCTTTGCCCACTATGCCATGGTGCCAGCCCCTATTCATTTATCTTTAAGAAACTTGACACACTCACTCTAAAATTTATATGTAAGTACAAAGGGCTAAAAATAGTCAGGACTGTATTTGACGGGGAACAAGGGGGATGGAGTTGCTTTTTAGAATTTTTAGAATTATTATATAGCTGTACTTATTAAAACAGTGTCTATTGATGCAGGGATTGACAAATAAGAGCAACTGAACAGAATAAGAACCAATACAGGTTTTGACAGATGGCACTGTCATCATGTGGGTGAGAAGTCTTCATCCAGGTGCTTGTCTCCGCAGCAAGAAAGAGGAGATGTAGGTAAAGGTCAGCAGAGGAACAAGATTTATTTGCATGAAGAAGGAAAGTACACACTCAAGTGGGAGTGCAGGGACACATGAAGGTGAGGGTCACTCAGTGAGACTTGGGTTGGACCTGTATATGGAGGCGTAATGGGTGGTGCCTGGACAGGGCTTACTTGGAATATTTTTAGGGAGCAGAATCTAGGGCAGAGTTTGAGTACTGCCCATTTCCTTGCCCTCTTTTGGAAATCTCCGAAGTGTCATGGCACCAAGTGCATGATGGGAGTAGGCATGTTGGCCATTGTAATCTTATTATAATGCTGTTGTAATTAGCTAAAGGTCACTGTAGAGATGCAGTCAGTACCCATCTTGGTTCTCTTTGGCCAGTGCTGGTTCAGGGCAGCAGTTTTGCAGAAACTGCAGTTAATTCCCCTCTGCATGGAAGGCGGGGGTTTGGTCCAAAAAGGCAGGGCTGCAGGGAAAGCTTGCAAAGCCACAGGAAGTACATGCTTGAGAGGAAGTGTGGAGGTGCACCCAACAAGGTACATGTGCGAGGCAGGGAGCAGATTATGGACAGCCTTACAATTCAGGCTTTTCTGGGCAAACGTCATCGGTGAGGGCCATGTAGGTAGAGAAATTCACCGTTTAAGAAATTTGTGTTATCCTTGAGTCAGGGTTTGGAGCCGTGTTGAATTTCCAAGCCCTTTCTTGGCCTGATAGTGCTACATTTAGTTGCTCGGACCTATGACTTTTCTTGAACCTTGAGTTTCTTAAAGTAGTTGCCTTTACCTCACCTTGCTGCCTCCAGCATATTCAATAAAGCTTTCCAGTGCCGGAGCTGCCACTGAAGTATTTACTGTAGGGAAGCTATTACAAAATAAGCTGGGACAGGCATTGTGGCTCAGCAGGTTAAGCTGTGGCTTGTGATGCTGGGATCCTACATCGCAGTGCCAGTTCCAGACTTCTCACCCAGCTTCCTGCTAATGCACCTGGAAAGGAAACGGGTGATGGCCCCAGCTACCCATGTGGGAGATCCAGAAGGAGCTCTTTGCTTCTGGCTTTAGCCTGGCCCAGCCCTCCAAGCCATGCTCCATTTTTCTCCTCTGGGCACCCCTTTGCATGTTACCCAGCTCTTCATGCAGCTCCTCAGCCTCGTGCACTCTAATGATTCTTCCCGGTTTTTTGTTTTTGTTTTTCCCAGATGTAGGATGAGTTTCAAAGAGAATAGGTGGAGGTGACTGTGATGATCTGTAGGCTCCAAGATGGGTTAAAGAGTTAAATGAAGATAGAAGGCATGCTGGCTAAATTTGTAGGTGGTGCAAAACTGTGATAAGTATTAGATATCAGAACTCAAAATCCCATCAATGAGGGCAACACAGAACTGACTCCACAAGGTTCAGAGATGAAACTGAAATCCTCATTTTGGTTAGAAAAAGCTTGTAAATTGGAAATTGTGACAATCCCACTTGTCTTCAACAATTTCATTAGAGGCTTAGTGTGAGGTTCTAATGTGAGTACCTGAGATTAGGACCCACCACTAGTTGTGGAAGGAACAACATGTTGAAAAGGTGCCTGTCGGGGCTGGCGCTGTGGTGTAGTGGATAGAGCCACTGCCTGCAGTGCTGCCAGCCCACATGGGCACTGGTTTGGGTCCTGGCTACTCCACTTCCAATCCAGCTCTCTGTTATGGCCTGGGAAAGCAGCAGAAGATGGCCCAAGTGCTTGGGCCCCTGCACGCATTTCAAAGACCTGGAAGAAGGTCCAGGCTCCTGGCTTTGGATTGGCCCAGCTCTGGCTGTTGCGGCCATTTGAGGAGTGAACAGCCGGCAGAAGACCTCTCTCTCTCCCTCTCTCTCTGCCTCTGCCTCTCTGTAACTTTGCCTTTCAAATAAATAAATAAATCTTTTTTAAAAAGATTCATTTATTTGAGGGCCAGAGTTATAGACAGTGAGAGGGAGAGACAGAGAGAAAGGTCTTCCCTCTGTTGGTTCATTCCCCAAATGGCCGCAACAGCTGGAGCTGCGCCAATCCAAAGCCAGGAGCCAGGTGCCTCCTCCCGGTCCTCCACGTGTGTGCAGGGGCACACAGACTTGGGCCATCCTTTACTGCCTTCCCAGGCCACAGCAGAGAGCCAGACTGGAAGAGGAGCAGCTGTGACTAGAACCAGCACCCATATGGGATGCCGGCACCGCAGGCAGAGGATCAACCCACTGTGCCATGGTGCTGGCCCCTAAATAAATAAATCTTTAAAAAAAAAAAAAAAAAGAAAGAAAGGTGCCTGCCTTCCTCAGTCTTCTCTTGACTTCTTATAGTTTTCTTTTCCTTTTTTTTTTTTTTTTTAATATTATTTATTTGAGAGGTAAAGTTATCTGCTGGTTTACTCCACAAAAGGCTGCCATGGCCGGAGTTGGGCTAATCTGAAGGAACCAGAAGCTTATTCCGGGTCTCCCACATGGGTGCAGAGGCCCAAATACTCAGGCCATCTTCAGCTGCTTTCCCAGGCACATTGGCAGGGAGCTAGAGTGGAAGTGGAGCAGCCAGGACTCAAACCAGCAGCACCCCTATGGGATGCTGGCACCACAGGTGGAGGCTTAACCTACTACACCACAGCACTGGCCCCTAGAGTTTTCCTTTCAAAGTACTGCTTTTGTGGCTTGTCATCAGGGTCTTAACGACTTGACAACATTTTAGCATACCTTATTGTGCAAAGCCCTTGGAACCTTGTGAACAAAGCTCTCTGTTTTGATTACTGCAGTTAGTGGTCCTGTGTAGTGTTAATGCGATAGGGAAATAACTCCCCTTTCCTCTGTTGTGGTTATGATTTCTGGATGATTTTAGGTATCACTTTTTTTTTTTTTTTTTTTTTATTTACTTGAAAGAGAGTGAATGCTACGGGGTACTCTCTGCTGGTTCACTCCCAAATGCCTGCATCAGGGACCAAGAACTTGATCTGGCTTTTTCATGTTGGTGGCAGGGGCCCAAATACTTGAGCCATCACATGCTGCCTTGCAGGGTGTACATTAGCAGGAAACTGGAATAAGGAGCAGAACTGGGACTCAAACCCAGCCACTCTGATGTGGGCGGCAGGCATCTCAAGTGGCCTCTTCACTGCTGCCCCAAACGTGTGCCCTTGGGTGTCACATTTAAGAAACTTACTCATATCAGCAAGGACAGTGAGGTGTGTGGGAACTTTATTACAAAAGGAAAGACAGAGGAATTGCTATGATTAATCTGAAAAGGGAATAGTTCAAATGGAAAGGAAGGCAGATGGTGGAACTGGAGCCTGAAGCTTTAGAAGTTTGCATTTGATTATGTTTGATCCCACGAGATCTGTTGAGCTCAGACTTTGCTCACAGACTTCTAGAGTCAGTCAGTATTCTTAGTCACAGCCAGCCAGCCAGATATAAATGTCAGTTTAAAATACAGCTATGTTTTTGTCTGTGACTTTTATCACTTTCCGTTTTCCTTTTTCCATTCCGCAAAACAGGCAACCTGAAGTATAAAATAAGTTCCAGCTCCTCAGGGTAGAAGCTTCTAAAACTCCAGGAAGTAGTATCCCTTCTCTGCCTGGGTTCAGTTGCGAAAACAGACGCTACCATTAAAAGCCTTTGGCTCACATTTCTGTGGCGGCCATCAGAGCCCTGTTAATTTGAATTGGTTGACTGCGTCTTTCCATTACTAAATCATGCTTCTCGGGATTCAAATAACAAGTCCAGAAGTCCAGGTCTGGAGGCAGTGTCGACTTGAAAATCAAGTTCTGTCTGCCGTTAAAAACCCACAAAAATGCAGCCTCAGTCAGGCCTGGATCCTGGGGAGAGCTGCAGACACCATGGACAGCCCGGATTATAGGCTGTGGGGAAGGCAAGTCTTTTCTTAGTGAAGTCTTAGAAGGAATTCATATAACTGAAGACCCTTGGCCCATAACCCGCTGCTTTTAGTCTGGCTCTTGCGGCACACTGGGGAACTGAGGAAATGAATGGCATTCAGTTCACAGTAGTATGGCTGATCATGGTTTTACCAGCACTAACCAGCCTGTCAGCATTTGACATCCTCCTCCATGTTTCCACATCATCACCGTGGAGGACCATAACAATGTGCAGACCAGCAACACAGAAAGAAATCAGAGCAAACAGAGGCCGTGGCAAGGGCATTAGAACCAGAGGCCTTTGGCCTGGCACAGCCAGTGTTGTTTGCATTATGAACAGTTGCATAACTCAGCACCTTCTGTGTACCACAGGCAGAAACTTGGAGCATTTTCAGTCTGCATTTCGGACGTTCACATTGTTACTTTTTTTTTTTTTAAAGTATTTTACTTGAAAGTCAGAGTTACACGGAGAAAGAAGGAGAGGCTGAGAGAGAACGAGAGGCAGAGAGAGAGAGAGAGAGGTCTTCCATCCACTGGTTCACTCTCCAATTGGCTGCAATGGCCAGAGCTGTGCCGATCTGAAGCCAGGAGCCAGGAGCTTTTTCTGGGTCTCCCAAATGGGTGCAGGGGCCCAAGGACTTGGGCCATCTTCTACTGCTTTCCCAGGCCATAGCAGAGAGTTGGAACGGAATAAGAGCAGCCAGGACTCAAACTGGCGCCCATATGGGATGCTGGCACTGCAGGTGGCGGCTTTATCACAGCACTGGTCCCCATATTGTTACTTTAAAACTGTGTTTTAAAAATTTTTACTGACTTGAAAGAGCAACAGAGAGAGGCAGACAGAGAGAGACAGAGATGTTTTCCATCTGCTGGTTCACTCCCCAAATGCCCACAACAGCCAGGGCTGGACCAGGCAGAAGCCAGAAGGCTAGAACTCTCCATCCCAGTCTCCTCTGTGGGTGGCAGGGCCCTAAGCACTGGAGCTGCTGCTTCAGAAAGCTTTATCAGGAAGCTTAATTGGAAGCAGAGTGACCAGGACTCATACTGGTACTCTGATGCGTGCCACAGTGCCCACCACCATGTTGTTACTTTGAAAGACTTAGTATTCAATTTGATAAGAAAACTGACCAGAATATGTTCTCAAGGTTTTTTCCCCTTACTTTCTTTGAGAGACACAGTGAGAGACAATTCCCATTTGCTGGCTCATTCCCCAAATGTCCACAGTGGCCACGATGGGGCCAAGGCCACAGCCAGGAGCTGAGGACACAATCCAGGTCTCCCATGTGAGTGGCAGGGACCCAGAGTCTGCATTGGCGGGAAACTGGAGTCAGGAGCTGGAGCTGGGTATTGAACCCAGGTGCTCTGATGTGGGACATGGGAATCTTATTGGGCATCTTAACTGCAAGGTTAAGTGCCTGCTCCTTGAGTTTTTGAATGTGTATTTCGATATGGACACTGTTTAGTGAATACATAACTGTCCAACACTTCAGATTCTGTGAGAAACAGGTCTACTGTTATTAATACAGGCTGAGATTGTCTGAAAAGGGTTTTATGCATTCCAGTTACCCTTTAAGCTGGACCTTGAAGAAGGTCTAAGAGATTAAATAGATGAAAGGATTCCAGTCGATGAAGTGAAACCGTCACACTATCACTTTAATACAAGTCTTCCTAAGGAAGCAAACCTTATCACTGACTGTTAACAATTTGGAAATACAAGGGAGGGACTAGAAGGAAAGAGAAAATGGGGGGGGGGGGGAGAGAAGCTAGTGTAGAAAAAAGGGAAGAAAAAAGAGGCAAAAAGGATGTTTCTTTTTTTTTTTTTCTTTTGAAGATTTACTTATTTGTTTGAAAGTCAGAGTTACAGAGAGAGGGAGAAACAGGCAGGTCCTCCTTCTGCTGGTTCACAACCCAGGTAGCTGCAACAGCCAAGACTTGGCCAGGCCAATGCCAGAGGTCTCCACTCAGGTAGCAGGGCCCCAAATGCTTGGGCTATCTTCAGCTGCATTTCTCAGGTGCATTGTCAGGGAGCTGGATTGGGAGTGACACAGCCGGATCTCGAACTGGCGCCCATGTGGGATGATAGTGCTGCAAGCCGCAGCTTAACCTGCCGCCCCACAGTGCTGACCTCAGAAAGGACATTTCTTAAAATTAATAGACATTCATTGAACTCCTCAATTGTTATGAGCACTGGTAGAATTTTACCGATGCAAAAATAGGCTTAAAGAAGTTAAATAATTTTCCCACTTATCCTACAAATTGCAAGAGGATATAAAGTACTAAGACATATTAGCATCACCAACTGGGCTTGCAGCATATTCTCTTGCCATAGATACTCATCTATTTGGTATTGTGTCATTACAGTTACAATAATTACAGTACAATTGGAATGATTCTATAGAGTTATATACAGAAGTCGGACAAAAGGCCTTGAAGAATTCCTTTGTGATTAATATTCAGGACCTATGCTCCTTTAAGCTCTGTCTACATTTCATTGTGGATAATTTTGGCCAATTTCAACTTTATTTCTTCCAGTATTTACTTAAAACTAAGTCCACCCAGCTTGCGTGCTAAGATTAAAGGTGGTTTATGGGGCACACATTGAGGTTCCGTGGGTTAAGCTGCTGCTTGGGCTGCCTGTATCCTGTATTAGAGTGCTTGTTTTGTGTCCCTGCTACTCTACTTCTGATGCAGCTTCCTGGAAGGCAAGAGATGATGGCTCAAGTGCTTGGTCCCCTGTCACCCATATGAGAGACTTGGATCAAGTTCCTGACTCCCGGCTTCACCTGATGTAGCACTGGCTGTTGTGAGCTTTTGGGGAGTAAACCAATGGATGGAAGATCTCGCTCTGTCTCTTCCTTCCTCTGTCTTTCTGACTTGCTAATAAATAAATAAATAAATGAATCTTTAATAAAAAATTAAAGGTTGTTTATATTTAGAGAAACATAAATCTCTTATTGGAGCCATGCATTTTTGTGATTAGTTGTAAAGCAATACTTTAAAAAGTTCATGAAGGGGTGAATGTTTAGGTTAGCAGTTAACATTCTGTGTCCATGGCCGGCGCCGTGGCTCAATAGGCTAATCCTCCACCTGCGGTGCCAACACCCCTGGTTCTAGTCCCGGTCGGGGCGCCAGATTCTGTCCCGGTTGCTCCTCTTCCAGGCCAGCTCTCTGCTGTGGCCAGGGAGTGGAGTGGAGGATGGCCCAAGTGCTTGGGCCCTGCACCCGCATGGTAGACCAGGAGAAGCACCTGGCTCCTGGCTTCGGATCAGCGCAGTGCGCCAGCTGCAGCGGCCATTGGCGGGGGTGAACCAATGGAAAAGGAAGACCTTTCTCACTGTCTCTCTCTCTCATTGTCCACTCTGCCTGTCAAAAAAATTTTTTTAAATAATTAAAAAAAAAATTCTGTGTCCAGGGGTTTGTATTTTGGCACAGCAGGTTAAGCCTCTGCCTATGATGCTGGCATCCTATATGGGCACAGGTTCAAGATCAGGCTGCTCCACTTCCAAGCCAGCATTCCTGTTAATGGCCTGGGAAAAGCAGCAGAAGATGGTCCAAGTGCTTGGGCCTCTTCTAGGAGGTCCAAAAAGCTCCAGGCTTTGTCCTGAACCAGCAGATGGAAGAGCTCTCTCTCTATATATGTAGCTCTGCTTTTTAAACAAATAAAAAATAAATCTTAAAAAAAAATCCTTTTATCTGATGTCAGAGTGCAGGTTTGATGCCTGGATCTGGCTCCTTACTCCAGCTTCCTGCCAGTGATGGCTCAAATAGTTAGGTCCTTGCCAAAATAAGTTCCTGGTTGCTGGCTTTGGCCTGGCCCAGCCCTGGTCACAGGGCATTTGGGGAGTGAACTAGCAGACGGGAGCTTTATCTGTCTGTCTCAAATAAATGAATAAGACATGTTTTAAAAATTCACAGAAAAATGGAAAATCTAATTGAAAGCTCATTTTTCCCCTCAAATTTTTAAACTCCATGCATGGTTTCTTCATCCTATATACCTTCCTTGAACATTTTGTAGACCACTTGTATGCATGGACTTCAACCATTTTTTGCACTGAAATAAACTTATCTTTTAATTCCATTTTCTATGAGTTTTTTGAAGAATTCTCATAAGTTTTCTTGTGCTGTCAGCTCTGACCATGTCTCTGAAGTTACTCACATTTTGATAATTGTTTTAGAAATTATTCATTCATTCAAAAAGGGGAGGGAGGGAGGGAGGGAGAGAAGGAGGGAGGGAGGGAGGGAGGGAGGGAGGGAGAGAGAGAGAGAGAGAGAGAGAGAGAGAGAGAGAACACGTGAATGCACACTTCTCCTTAAATGCTGCCATAGCCAGGACTGGGCCAGGCCAAAGTCAGGAGCCAGGAATTCCACATGGATCTCTGCCATGACTTGCAAAGCCATCTTCTGCTGCTTTTGCAAGCGCATCAGCAGGGAGCTGGATCAGAAGTGGAGCAGCTGGGACCTAATATGGAATGTTGGAATCCCAAGTGGCAGTTCAACCTGCTGTGCCTCAGTCCTGGACCTAAGATTTGGATTCTTTTCAAACAAAAGTTCTATCCCTGACTAACGTGGTTCCAAGGGTTCCCATGGCACTTGGAATAAAGTCCAAATTTCTTGTCATGGTTTGTAAGTCTTGTAAGTCTTTGTAAGGGGTTTGGCCTGCCAAGCTCAGCTCTCAGCCACTACTAGGTTGAAGCCTCCAGAGCTTTCTTTCACGTCCTGAACTGTGTCCAGGTCTTGGTTGCCCCAGGTCCTTGGCATCTACTTCTCCCATGTTTTTTAGAATTCTCCTGACCCACCTTTCACGAGGTGGATTTACTTTCCTTGTGCTGTGTAATTCAGCATTTTGCTCCCACAGAATCTCCCTCGGATCGTCCACTCTAACACAGTTCCTCCCATAGCCTGTTACCCATTTCTTTCGTGTCATTTTGCACAGTTTTAAAAAGTTCACACAGGGGTGGGCATTGTGGCACAGGGGGTTAAGCCGCTGCTGGGGGTGCCCACATCCCGTATCCGAGTGCCAGTCGGGTCCTGGCTGCACTGCTTCCAATCAGCTGCCTGCCGTGCACCTGGGAGGCAACAGATGGTGGCTCAAGAGTTTGATTCCCTACCCCGGATGTAGGGAGCCTGGGTGGAGTTCTGATCTTCTGGCTTTGGCTTGGCCCAGCCCTGGCTATTGCAGGCATCTTAGGAGTGAACCAGCCAATGGAAGGTCTCTCTCTCTCTCTCTCTCTCTCTCTCTCTCTCTCTGCCTTTCAAGTAGATGAGGAAAAAAAAGAAAAGAAAAGTTACACATACTGCAAGCTCCACGAGGGCAGGGACTGGGGCTGTGTAGATCTCTGCTGTAGTCCATGCCTGGGACTGAAGAAATGTATTATTTATTTATTTAACTGGTAGTGTTATAGACAGTGAGAGAGAGAGTGACAGAGAACGGTCTTCCTTCTGTTGGTTTACTTCCCACATGGCCGCTACAGCCGGCGCTGTGCTGATCCAAAGCCAGGAGCCAGGTGCTTCTCCCCAGTTTCCCATGCGGGTGCAGGGGCCCAAACACTCGGGCCATGCTCCACTGCCCTCCCGGGCCACAGCAGAGAGCTGGGACTAGAACCCAGCGCCCATATTGGATGCTGGTGCCGTAGGCAGAGGATTAACTAAGTGAGCCATGGTGTCCCAGAAATGTCTTTTCTTAATGAGTATGGAGACCTGAAAATTGCCAAGCAATGGGCAACCTGCAGAGCTTTCACACGTATTCACAATGAATCCTTATACAGCCAGCCTCCATGTATGGGTTTTACATCTGTGGATTCAACCAACTATGGATGAAAAATATTGGGAAAAAAATCCCATCTGTGCTGTATGCACAGGGCTGGCGCTGTGGTACAGCTGGTTAACGCCCTGGCCTGAAGCGCTGGCATCCCATATGGGCACTGGTTCGATTCCCGGCTGCTCCTTTTCGGATCCAGCTCTCTGCTATCGCCTGGGAAAGCAGTAGAAGATGGCCCAAGTCCCTGGGCCCCTGCACGCACGTGGGAGACCTGGAGGAAGCTCCTGGCTCCTGGCTTCAGATCAGTGCAGCTCCAGCCATTGCAGCCAATTGGGGAGTGAACCATCAGATGGAAGATCTTTCTTTCTCTCTTTCTCTCTTTCTCTTTCTCTCTCTCTCTCTCTCTCTCTCTCTCTCTCTCTCTCTCTCTCGTTGCTGTTGATTTCGTTCCTGAGAGGATTCATTCTGAGAGGAGGAGTGTGGTGGAGGCAAGAGACGCGGAGTCACCACACAGACCCCAGGAGTCGGTTGAAAGCTGGCCAGACTCGTTTATTTCAGTTGGTACAACAGCTTATATAGCCAAGACAGCCAGTCCGGCCAAGGGGTGGTCTATGCCCTAACCAATCACAGCCTGTTGCCAGGCAGACTCCGAAGCCATCCAATCACAGCCTGTTTCCAGGCAGGCTCCATTGCCAAGTGGGTTTTAAAGCCATCCAATCACAGCCTGTTTCCAGGCAGGCTCTGTTGCCAGGTGGGTTTCAAAGCCATTCCTGAGTAACTGATGCTGGCTTGCCAGCAGCCATCTTGGCATGGCCTTCTCATTCCACTACACTCTCTCTCTTTCTCTGCCTCTCCTCTCTCTGTATAACTCTGACTTTCAAATAAATAAATAATAAATCTTAAAAAAAAAAAAAGTTACAGAAAGAGAGAGAGAGATTGATTGAGATCTTCCATCCTCTGGTTCACTCCCAGTCCCTCACATGAGTTTAGGTTCTAAGTACTTGGGTCATTTTCTGTTGCTTTCCCAGTTACATTAACAGGGAGCAAGATCAGAAGTGGAGCAGCCGGGACTTGAACAACTGCCCATATGGGATGCTGGTGCTGTGTTGGCAGCTTAATTTGCTACATAACAGTGCAGCCCCAAGCTTTGCTCTTTTAAAAAGAAAATATTTATCTATTTGAGAGGCAGAGAGAGAGAGAGAAAGTAAGAAAGTAGTTCCCATCCTTTAGTTTATTCCCCAAATGCTCCTAACAGGTAGCCAAGGCTGGGTTAGACTGGAGCCGGGAGCCAAGAACTCAATCCAGGTCTCCCATGTGAGCAGCAGGAACCCAATGACTTGAGCCATCAACACTGTCTGCCAGAGTTTGCATCAGAGCTGGAGTCAGGAGCCAGAGCGAGGTCTGGAACCAAGGTGTTCTATTATAGACACAGGCGTCTGATACAGACACAGGCATCTGATACAGACTCAGGCATCTGATACAGACGCAGGCACCAGGACTGTGAGGCTGGATGTCTGTTCTTAGCTTAGCTTTTACATTTACAAATCAACAGGGAACTGGATCTATTTTTCTGCTATCACAGTCTGAGAAAGCTAGTTAATAATCATGAATAGTATAAATGAAAATGAAACGTAACAAATAGTTCTAAGAGAGTCCTTCATAAGCATACCATTAGGATTGTCTGTATTTCTACATAGATTTCCCATTACTAGCTCATTTTCATAAGTCAAAAGACCCGTTTTCCCACTCAAGCCCCACAAGGTATGTGAGCCTGGGTAAGTCAGCCGAATTCTCTAGGTTTTACTTTCTATAAAATAGAAACACTAATATCTCCCCTGACTGGAATACCTCAGAGGTGATTATAGTTGTCCCTTGGTATCTGAGGGGAACTGATCCAGAACCTCCAAGGATACCAGAACCCTTGGATCCTCAAGTCCAAGACCCCCATAAAAAATGGCATACAGGGGCCTGCGTTGTAGAATAGTGGGTAAAGCCACTGCCTGCAATGCCAATGTCGGCATCCCACATGGGCTCTAGTTCGTGTCCTGGCTGCTCCACTTCTGGCCCAGCTTCCTGCTAATGCATCTGGGAAAGCAGTGGAAGAGGGTCAAAGTACTTCAACCTCTGCAGCCATGTAGGAGACCCAGAGGAAGCTTCTGGCTCCTGGCTTCGGCCTTGCCCAGCCCTGGATGTTGTGGTCATCTGGAGAGTGAACCAGCAGATGGAGGGTCTCTCTCTCTCTCTCTCTCTCTCTCTCTCTCTCTCTCTCTCTCAAAAAAAGAAAAAGATGCGGCTGGAGCTGTGGCATAGCAGGCTAGGCCTTTGCCCGTAGTGCCAGCATCCCATATGGGCACTGGTTTGTGTCCCGGCTGTTCCTCTTCTGATCCAGCTCTCTGCTATGGCCTGGGAAAGCAGTGGAAGATGGACCAAGTCCTGGGGCCCTGCACCCATTTAGGAGACCCGGAAGAAGCTCCTGGCTCCTATCTTTGGATTGGCCCAGCTCTAGCCATTGTGGCCATTTTAGGGAGTGGACCAGCGGATGGAAGACTTCTCTCTGTCTCCCTTTCTATGTCTGAAACTCTACCCCTCAAATAAATAAATGAAATTTAAAAAAAAAAAAAAAGAAAAGAAAAGAAGAGCAAAGCTTAAGCCACTGACTGCATTGAACAGAGGCAGACTGTATTTTTAATTGAGAAACCTCATCTTTCCCCTACAGAATCAGAATGAATATATTGCTCACCTCAAGGACCAACTGCAGGAGATGAAAGCCAAAACCAACCTAGAGAATTGCTATATGAAGAAAATTACTGAGCTGCAGATCGCTCAGACCCAGAAGAAGGGTAATAAGGCAGAGGAGCTCTTGCTGGAAGAGATTGAGGTGAGTCCTGCCTTTTGGAAGGAACCAGGTAGATGCATTTGAACCACTGCTCCTGATGCTGACTCAGCCACTGAAGGGGGGCGAGGGGGAGTGAAAGCTGTGAGGAGAAAGGAAGGCGGGCCAGACTTCACTGAGGAGGAAGGTCGGATGGTTACCCGGACAGGCAGGTAAGAAAAGGAGCCGGCATCATTAGAGGGTATCCTTTGTGGCCAGGAGGTCTCCTCTCTCTGAAACCCCTGCTTCCCTGGGAGCTTACTGCCCAGAGCTGGCCTCAGGCCCTAACACGGGCTGGTGTTGTGGCCTAGTGACTTAAGCTACTACTTACGACGCCGGCCCCATGTCAGAACGCCAGTTCAAGTCCTGGCTATTCCACTTGCAATCCAGCTTCCTGCTAATGTACCTGGGAAGGCAGAGGAAGATGGCTCAAGTCCCTAGGTCCCTGCTAACCACTTGGAAGGCCCGGATAGAGTTCCTGGCTCTTGGCTTTGGCCTGGCCCAGCCCAGGCTGTTGGCAGCTGATCAGGGAGTGGACCAGCTTATGGCAGCTTGTTCTCTGTCTCTTCCTCCATTGCTCTGCCTTTCCAGTGAATAAATAAATCTTTAACAAAAAACACCTCACCTTTTTCTTCTTTTAAAAATATAATTAATTTTCATTTTACTTGAAAGGGTTAGAGACAGACAGGGTGATCTATGATTCACTCCCCAAATGGCCACAACAGCCAGGGCTGGACCAGGCTGAGGCCAGGAGGTCAGAACTCCATCTGGGTCTCCCATCGGGGTGGCAGGGACCCACATACTTGAGTCATCACAGCTACCTCCTGGGGTACACATCAGCAGGAAGGCAGCATGGGAAATGGGGTCAGGGCGCAAAGCCAAGCCCTGGGACGTGAGACACAGGTGTCTCAAGTGGCATCTTCGCTGCTGTTTCAGACGTCTGCCTCTGGAATATCCTTCTCTCGAACCAAGAAACTGGGGCACTTGAAGCTGTGTTTTTCTCCTTCAACTGACACCTCTTCCCAGGTGACAGGTGCATGGGCCTGTGGTCTGGGGCCCTGGCACACGTTTAGTGCAGAGGCAGCCGCATGGCTCGGCAATGCTTGAACACATGAGCAGAGTTGAACAGAAGGAACTGTAGCTTGGGAGGATCCCCACTGCCCAGGTGGGCTGGTGCTGCGCCCCAGCTGCACCTCTGACTCCCAGAATGCCCGACTCCCAGCCCTGCCACACAGAGCTGCTATTGGATTATTGCTCTTACAGAAACTACGGTTGAAAATGGAAGAAGAGAACCGGACTCATATGGAGATTGAAATGTTCCTTAAAAAGGAGCAGCAGGTGGGTTGCCCATGCTTTATTTTTTATCCCCTGCTTTCTTTTGTATCGTACTCATAATACCAAGGGGAGCAAAAATAATTGTTTTTAAAGGAAAATTGGTCATGATTCCACAAGCCTAATGGGATGCACTGTGACCCATGCTTTCTTTCAGAGTTACCCATCTGAATACATGATGCAGCTGTGATTTGAGGACAGGGAAAATTTGTCTTCTGCTTTTATCACTTGGCTTAGATGGGAAGCTTCTCTTTTTTTAAAAAAAATTTTTTTTTTTTTTTTAATTTGAAAAGCAGACTATCAGACTGAAAGAGAAAGATGGAGAGAAAGCAGTAGCGAGGGGGTGGGGAGGGAGGGAGGGAGATCTTCCAGCTGCTGATTCACTTCCCAAATGGCTATGATGGCCCGTGCTGGGCCAGGCCAAAGTCAGGAGCCTGGAACTCCATCCAGGTCTCTCACATGGGTGACAGAGGCCCAAGCATTTAAGCTATCACTGACTGCCTTCCAAGGTGCATATTAGCAGGAAGTTGGATCCAAAGCAGAGCTGGGACCCCAACCTAGGCATTCCAATGTGGGGTGTGGGTGTACCGACCAGCATCTTAAGCGCTGTACCAAATGCCTACCCTTGGAAGTTGTTCAATTAGCATTTCTAAGACTAATACCAAACCAAGCTGGGTCTATAATATATCTAAGGTTAGAAATATGTAAGTTAGGGCTGGCATTGGGGCACAGCAGGTTAAGTTGCCATCTGGGACACCAGTTTGAGTCCTGGCTGCTCTGTTTTCCATCCAGCTCCCTGCTAATGCACCTGGGAAAGTAGTGGACAGAATCCCAAATACTTGGACCCTGTCACTCATATGGGAGACTCAAGCAGAGTTCCAGGCTCCTCGCTTCAGCCTGGCCCAATCATGGCTGTTGTGGCCATCTCAGGAAGTAGAATATCTTTTTCTCTGTGTCTCCCTTTTCTCTGTCACTCTGCCTTTCAAATAAATGAAATAAATTAAAAAAAAAAAAAGAAAGAAAAGAAAACCATAGGGGCCTGGAGTTGTGCCATAGCAGGTAAAGCTACTACCTGCAATGCCAGCATCCCATATGGACATCGGTTTGAGACCTGGCAGCTCCACTTCCAATCCAGCTCCCTGCTAATGCACCTGGGAAAGCAACAGAGGGTGGCCCAAGTGGCGGGGGACCCAGAAGGAACTCTTGGCTTCAGCCTCACCCAGCCCTGGCCATTGCGGCCATCTGGGGAGCAAACCAGTTTGGAAGATCTCTCTCTCTCTCTCTCTTTCCCTCTCTGTAACTCTGACTTTCAAATAAATAAAGAAGTCTTCATTAAAAAAAAAAAAAAACAAACTATAGGGGGCTGGTGCTGTAGCATAGTGGGTAAAGTCGCCACCTGAAGTGTCAGCATCCCATATGGGTGATGGTTCGAGACCTGGCTGCTCTGCTTCTGATCCTGCTTCCTGCTGATATGGGAAGGCAGTGGAGGAAGCCCAAGTACTGGGGCCCCTTCTACCCATGCAGGAGACCAGGATGGAGTTCTTGGCTCTTGGCGTTAGCCTGGCACAGCCCTGGCTGTTGTCCATTTTGGGAGTAAACCAGTAAGTGGAAGATAATATTCTCTCTCTCTGTCTCTCTCTCTCTCTCTCTGTCTCTGTCTCTCTCTCTCTCTCTGTCTTTCCCTCTGTCTCTCTCTCTCTGCCTGGGGCTGAAGGGCAATATCCAAGGAAGGCATACACGTGGGAGGTGGGGAGTGGGAAGATCCTTCCCCAGGCTGAGATTCAGACCCCATTGCGGAGGGGGTGGTTATGGCCCCCGCAGGCAGGGAAGTTGGCTGGGTTGCTCTGGAGCAGAGCTGGTTCCTAGCAGGCAGGGTACAGCTGGCAAGCAGGGAACTGTGGACCTCACTGAAAGTTCTTTTTAAAACAAACAAGCAAATAAGCTGGATGAGACCTCAGTTTTATGAGATGGATTTTTTTCATCCATTGAGATGATTTGGCTTTTCCCTCCTTTAATATAGTAATAAAGCACATGAATAGATTTGATGATGTTGAGTCATCTTAAATTTGAGGCATCAGTTCTACCTGGTCATAGTGTGCTTGGCCAGCAAGACACTCCTGCTGTGATGTCTGCACAGCTTGGTGACCCATGTATCAGGGATAAAGAGGACCCCCACTCCCGACCCCCCACCCCGGAGTCAGAGAAGCCCTCCTGTCATGGCCCTCTAGCGCCCTCTCCTGACAGAGGTTAGCATTTTGCTAGCTGGACCACAAGCATCCCCTTCCGCAGAGCAAAGCAGTGAAGGGTGAATTTGGAGCTGACACAATGAACTGATAACTGGCACGGGGGGAGGGGGGGGACACTTTTTCTTCTTTTATCATCAAGTATGAGATTCTCTCTGTAGTTCTTGGTACATAAACTTGATCAATTTAAGGAACTTTCCTCTTAGACTTAACTTGCTAGAAGTTATTTTAGTCAGGACAAGTTCTCCATTTTATGACAGACATGGATTTTTTTCCAGCCATTGAGATGATACTTTTTTTCATTTTAATATGTTAAAAAATACATCAACAAAATACATCGATTTTCTGATGTTGAGTCCTCTTTAAATTCTTGGAGTAAACCCTACCTGGTCATAATGTCTAGTCTTATAAGACTTCTGGTATTTATTCATAGATTTTTTATTTTGTATTTTAGTTATTCCATAAATGAGATTAATCTGTAGAGTTTTTGGTGACTCTCTGTGTTGCTGTGAGTTATGCTAGATTGTCTGAATTTTTATAGTCTGAAACCTAAAATTATAAATAGAGCAGAATAGATTATCTGTTCCTTAAAGCCTGATAAAATTCAGTTAGAAACAGTTTTTTCTGGTTATCTTTTTTTGTCTAAAATTAATTTATTTATTTGTTATTGTTATTTGAAAGAGACAACCAGCCAAAGAGAGGTCTCCCAGCTGCTGGTTTCACTTCTCAAATTATACAACTTCTAGGGCTGGGCCAGGCCGAAGCCAGGCACTGGGGACTCAATCCAGGTTTCCCATGTGGATGGCAGGGGCCCAACCTGAGCCCCACATGCTGCTTCACAGAGTACAAAACAGCAGGAAGCTGGAGCCCGGAATCGAACTGGGATGCCAATTCAGCACTCTGATATGACATATGGGGCATTCCATGTGGTAGCCTAAGCACTGGCTACCCCTGCACATATTTTCTCTCTCTCTCCATATATATACATATTATATATAAATATATATGGGTATATATTTATATATACATATATACACATGTATATGTGTATATGATACATATATATTTTATATATAAATATGTATATATATGCAAATATAAAAGGCAGAGTGATAGGGCGAGACAGAGATAGAAGGATCTTCCATCTACTGGTTCATTCTACTGGGCCAGGCCAAAGCCAGGAGCTAGGAGCTCTTATCTGGCACTCCTGCATGGTGGCAGGTACTCAAGCACTTGGGCCATCTTCTACTGCCTTCCCAAGTGCATTGGCAGGGAGCTGCACTGGGAGGACCAGCTGGGATCTGAAGTATTGCTCCAGTGCAGGGTGCAGTGCTACACAGCTTCAGCCACAGCACCACGATGCTCACCCGATCTTTTCTATAAGTAGAGTCATCTGGCTTCCTTGTCAGCTTGCTCATAATTTTTAATTTTTATTTATTTCTGTGATTATATTATGTTTTTTAAGAAGATTTATTTTATTTATTTGAAAGGCAGAGTTGCAGAGAGAGGCAGAGACAGAGAGAGAGGTCCTCCATCTGTAGGTTCACTCCCCAGATGGCCACAATGGCCAGAGCTGTGCTGATCTGAAGCCAAGAGCCAGGAGCCAGGAGCTTCTTCCTCGTCTCCCACGTGGGTACAGGGGCCCAAGGACTTGGGCATCTTCTACTGCCATCCCAGGCCATAGCAGAGAGCTGCATCGGAAGAGGAACAGCCAGGATTAGAACCGGCACCCATATGGGATGCTGGTGCTTCAGGCCAGGGTGTTAACTCGCTGTACTACAACGCCAGCCCCGATTATATTATGTTTTAAAATTTCATGTTTTTTCTGCTTTTTTTCTGGTTGAAATTTGTCAGTCTTGACTATTTACTAGTCTTTATAAAAGACTTCTTTGCTTTTATTGAGCAAATCTGTTTTTTCCCCGTTACATTGGCTTTTGCTTTGAGTACTTTTATAGTACTTTCTTTGAGTTTATATTGCTATTATTTGTTGTTTCAAATCACTTATTTTTAGCTTTTAGTATTTTCTAGTAAATGCATTTAAACGAACATATTTTCTGAGTACTGTTTATCTGTAATTTGCAGGTTTTGATATATATAATTCTTAACTTGCTAGTGCTTTCCAAATGATTTATAGTTTTTTTTTTAAAATATTTATTTATTTATTTAAAAGTCAGAGTTACAAAGAGAGGAAGGAGAGGCAGAGAGAGAGGTCTTCCATCCACTGGTTCACTTCCCAATTGGCCACAACAGCTGGAGCTGCACCGATCCGAAGCCAGGAGCCAGGAGCTTCCTCCGTTTCTTCCCACATGGGTACAATGGCCCAAGGACTTGGGGCATCTTCCAGTGCTTTCTCAGGCCGTAGCAGAGAGCTGGATCAGAAGTGGAGCAGCCGGTACTCGAACTGGCGCCCACATGGGATGCAGGCGCTGCAGGTGGTGGCCCAATCTGCTACTCCACAGTGCCAGCCCCAAAAGTGTGCTTCTGTTAAAGAAGTATCTTATTTATTGTGTGTGTGTGAGGGAGAGAGAGAGAGAGAGGCCCTCCCATCCGTTGGCTCATTCCCCAAATGCTCACCAATGGCTAGGGCTAGGCTGGGACAAAACCGGGAGCTGGGAACTCAGTCCAAGTCCCCCACGTGAGTAGCAGTAACCCAACCCTCTGAGCCGTCAATAGCCGCTTGCTAGGGTCTGTACAGCAGGAAGCTGCATCCGGGGCCTGAGCTGGGATTGAACTCTGACCCTTAGATGAGGGCTGCAGGCATCGTAACCTGAAGGGTGTTTCCTGAGTGTTCAAGCAGATGGAGTTGGCTCTGGAAGAGCTCAGACTTTCTGCTGCCCACACACTGTGATGCCTGTGCCATGGACCTCACAGCCCTTTGAGGTTTATACTCACTGTCTCACATGTGGCCTTAGATGTGGAGTATAACATGTAGCTGCCTGGAATTTGTTGAACTCTTATTTAGCTTAATAGAAGCTCAAGTTATGTGATTTTTCCGTGAATATTTAAAAAGAATGTGTATCTTCTGTTGGGTACTAGGTTGCATAAATGTCTATTAGTCGAGCTGTTGCCTTCTTCCTCTTGTTGCTTATTCTGGGTTTACCTCAGCTGTCGATTTCACAGAAGCATGAGTGTCCTCTGATTGTGGATATGTCAAGTCTCTTGCCTTGCTTTTGATTTTGCTGTATATATTTCACAGTAGATGATTAGAGTATAAAAGTTCAGGGCCGGCGTCATGGCACAGTGTGTAAGTCAACCCTCGTGATGCTGGCATCCTGTACCAGATCACCAGTTAGAGTCCCAGCTGCGCTGCTTCCGATCCCTCTCCCTGCTAATGTGCCTGGGAAGGCAGAGTGACAGAGAGGGAGAGACAGAGAGATCCTCCATCCGCTGGTTCACTCCCCAAACGGCTGCAACAGCCAGGTGTGGGTCAGTCTGAAGCCAGGAGCCCGGAACGCCATCCTGGTTTCCCACTAAGGTGACAGGGGCTGAAGCACTTGGGCCGTCTGTTGCTGCTTTCTCAGGTGCATTAGCAGGGAGCTGGATCAGAAACAGAGCAGCCAGAGCTCAAACCCATGCCCTGACACGGGGTGCCCGTGTTGCAGGTGGTGGCTTAGCCCACTGTGCTGAAACACCAGCCCCTATAATATCTTCTTAGTAAGGTATCTCTTTTATCCATATAAAATATTTTTGTCTCAATTGTTTTGATTCAAATAGTGTTTTGTCAGATATTAAATTGCCAAACCTGTTTTTGCTCTGGTTGTTTTAGTTGGAGTTCTAACGGTTTATAGTGGGATTTTTAAAAAAAGAAAGAAAAAAGGAGGCATTTTGGATAGTTGGCACAGTGGATTGAGTATTTTTTTCCCCTGAAATCCACATGGAGGGATCCTAACTACTACACTGTAGTGTAAGACGTGAGTCAGGCATGAGGCCTGCATGACTCAGTTTAGAACCCTTGTCAGAGACCCCAGAGAGACCCCTGCTGATCCTGCCAGAGGCAGCGGCCGAGGAAGCGGGCCCTCATCAGACGTGGAGTCTGCCAGCACCAGATCCAGCCCCTCCTGCCTCCAGAACTTTGAGAATGCATTTCTGTCGCTCATTAGCCACCAGTCTACAGTATTCTCCTACAGCAGCCTGCACTGACTAGAACAGTTTACTTTCACTGGGATTTTTCATTTGCTTGTACTTCCCTTCCATCCTTTATTATTATTATTATTTATTTATTATTTGAAAAGGCAGAGTTACAGAGAAAGAGGGATAGACAGACATCTCTCATTTGCTGGTTCGCTTCCTAAATGGCTGCAACAGCTGGGGCTGGGCCAGGCTGAGGCCAGGAGCCTGGAACTCCACCCGGGTCTCCCACATGGGAGGCTGGGGCCCAGGCAGTTGGGCCATCAGCGGCTGCCTTTCCAGGCGCATTAGCAGGGAGCTGGATCAAAAGTGAGTGGAGCGACTGGGACTTGAACCAGTGCTCTGGTATGGGATGCCAGTGCTGCAAGCAATAGTTTCACCCACTGTGCCATGTTGGTGCCTCGATGCCATTCCTTATCTTTCAGAATTTTCTGCCTACCTTTCTTTTCTGTTCACCGTAACTTTCCCTATCCTGGAAGGGCTTCCTCCCCCCTTTTTTAAATTGGGTAACATGCCCAAGGAAGTGGATATTGTATATAGACTGAATATTTGTGTATATACACCCCTGGAATCGCCACCCTGAGATAAAGGGATCATTCACAGTGTCCCAGAGACCTCCCTCCTGTGCCATTCCCAGTCCATAACCCAGGGTCCCTGCAGACAGTAATCACTGTCTGCCTTCTACACTATAAGAGATTTTGCTTGTTCTTGAAACTTATATAAGTGGGATCATACAGCACTTACTGTTTTATGCCTGTTGAAAGCCATGTTTTAATGTTCTTTTCAAACAGAAACTTGAAGAGAAGCTGGAGTTCTGGATGGAGAAGTTTGATAAGGACACAGAGATGAAACAGAATGAACTAAATGCTCTCAAGGCTGCAAAGGCCAGCGACTTAGCACACCTACAAGACCTTGCAAAGCTGGTAAGGAAGCAGTAGGGGGCCCACTGCCAAGCTACAGGAGCTGGTCATGCTGTTTTTTGGTCCAGTGAAGGTGTGCCTGTAAGCCAGCAGAATGCTCTTTAGATGATGATGATGACCACAACAGGGACAATAGCACCCTTATGTAGTACCTACTCTGTCCCAGGCACTCTGCCACTATTTTGCACGTGTAACTTATCTAGCCCTTAACAACTCCTTGAGAAGGATACTCTAGTGTCGTTATTTCTACTTTGTGGCCTCTGAAGACAACTTGTAAGTGATGTCTAAAGAGCTGCTGATAATGGTTTCATCATTGAGTAAGTGTAGAACTCCCACATCTTTTATAAAAACAGCTGATATTTATCTTCAAAAGCTTTAACTTCAAAAAGTTTTATGTAAAAATCCAATTAAAAGATAAACATGGGGCAGGCACTTGGTATAGTGGCTGACGCTGCTCAGGATACGCGTATCCGAGTACCTGCGTGTAGTCCTGGCTCCATCCCCGACTCCAGCTTCCTGCTGATGTGCACCCTGGGAGGCAGCGGTGATGACTTAAGTAGTGAGTCCCTGCCACCCACATGGAGGATCCAGATCAGGTTCCTGGCTTCTGGCTTTAGCCTGGCCCAGCCCTAGCTGTTGCAAACATTTGGAGAGTGAATGAGAGATTTCTTTCTCTGTCTACCTCTCAAATAATTAAAAAAAAAAAAAAAAAGATAAATGTGCATTTCCCTCAAACTTTTTGAAGTATTCTACATGTTAAAAATAATCACGTTATAATTATGTATTTATTTGAAAGGCAGAGATACAGAGAGGGAGAGGCAGAGATCTTCCATCTAGTGGTTCACTTATCAATTGGCTGCAATGGCCATGGCTGGACCAGGTTGAAACCATGAGCCGGGAACTCCGTCTGGGTCTCCCCTGTGAGTGGCAGGGGACCAAGTACTTATGCCATCTTCTGCTGCCTTCCTAGGCACAGTAGCAGAGAGCTGGATCAGGAAGTCGAGCAACTGGGACTCAAACTGGTGCCCATATGGAATGCTGGCATCTCAAGCAGAGGCTTAATCTGTTGCCGCACAGTGCCAGCCCAGCATCACATTGTTTTGAGGTTGTTAATATATACATTATTGTTTAATTACAAATTTTAAAGTAAAATCTTAAAACTTTATTTATTTGAATGGGAGAGGGAGAGAGAGGAAAATAAAATTAGAAGACCTTCCACCTGCTGGTTCATTCCCCAAATGCTCTCCACAGCCAGGCCAAGGCCAGGAGCCTAGAACTCAATCCAGGTCTCCCATGTAGGTGGTAGGGACCTAAGTACTTTTTTTTTTTTTTTGACAGGCAGAGTGGGCAGTGAGAGAGAGACAGAGAGGCAGAGAGGAAGGTCTTCCTTTGCCGTTGGTTTATCCTCCAATGGCTGCCACGGCCGGCGTGCTGTGGCCGGCGCACTGTGCTGATTGAAGCCAGGAGCCAGGTGCTTCTCCTGGTCTCCCATGGGGTGCAAGGCCCAAGCACTTGGGCCATCCTCCACTGCACTCCTGGGCCATAGCAGAGAGCTGGCCTGGAAGAGGAGCAACTGGGACAGAATCCGGCGCCCCGACTGGGACTAGAACCCAGAGTGCTGGCGCTGTAGGCGGAGGATTAGCCTATTGAGCTACGGCAGCACTGGCGGGACCTAAGTACTTGAGCCATCCCTTGCTGTCATCAGCAACGCTGAAACTGGCAGTGGAGCCAGGACTCAAACGCAGGCACTCTGGTACGGGATGTGATGTACTGCAGAGTGGTGTCTTAACTGCTGTTCCAAATAGCCACCCCTATTCTTTCATTTTTATAAAAATTTACGACTTGTTTGAATTAGTTGAGCTGAAAAAATCTGGGGGGCAACTATAGTTATTATGTGAACATTTGCAATTCAAGAATCCACTAAGTTTTTTTTTTTCTTTATACTTAAAAACTTATTTATTTGAAAAGAAAAGAGACAGATAGCTGGTTCACTACCTAGATACCTGCAAGTTAGGGCTGGGCCAGGCTGAGGCCTGGAGCTGGGAACTCAAATCTGGGTCTCTGTGGGTGGCAGGGACCCAGTTACTTAAACCACCACCTGCTGCCTCCCAGGGTGTGCACCAGGAAACTGGGACCCAAACTCCAGCACTCCAGGGTGGGAAGCAGCTATCCCAAGTGGCATTCTGACTTCTATGGCAAACACTCGCCCCTAACCTATCTTTATATTTAAATTATTTTCTGTTAACTATCTTAAGTTGAAAGTATAGATCTGGTTGGGCCATCATTTAACACATAACTAATGTCTGTTTTTGCAGATAAGGGAGTATGAACAGGTCATCATTGAAGATCGTATAGAAAAGGAGAAGACTAGGAAGAAGATAGAACAGGATGACCTGGAATTAAGGAGCATCATAAAGGTAGGAAACAAGCCTCGGCCTCTCAGGGTCCCTCAGTGCCACTGATGGCCACAGGTGTGGAACACAAAGCTTTTCTCATACCAAACTCTCAGCCGCTAACTGCAGAACGGGAGGGCCATGAGGAAGTGTGGCTGTTGCTTAGTGCTGGAATCTTCCAGCACTGATTAGAAAAAGGTGGTTAGCAGCAGAAGCAACACCTGCGTCCACAGGTGGAATACGATTTCTAACCAAAACCAGCCCTCCAGAATGATTCCTTTGAATGTACTGCTCCCTCAAGTCTTGTCTGCAAATCAGACTGCTGGGTTCTGATAGAAGCGGGTTAGGGTTTAAAGAAAGATCCTAGTTAGTTATGTGTGAGCTTGTGTATATCAGAAACAGTGAAACTGGCAGCTCACAGTTCCTGGAAAATACTTTGAAGCGAAAATGGTGATGCAAAAGTCCGGTGAGCTGGACTGACATGCTGTCCTCAGACTGCCCTTCTCCCTGCAGGAAGGCCATCTGCTGAGCAAGCAGCTGTCAAGTACACCTGGGAGCAGGCACGCAGACCCAGCCCGAGCTTTCTTTGAGCCAGCTCTATATAGTTAGCACATATTTATCAAGCTTCTATGAAGTTTTCCATCCATCAGGATTCTTCTATTTAGAGCAAAAATGTAAAGAAGCTGAAGGCCACTTATATTTCTCTTCATTGGTGGATCTGCTCCCAGTCACTAGGACTTAATTTGATTTTTTTAAGATTTATTTATTTATTTGAAAGTCAGAGTTGCACAGAGAGAGAAGAGACAGAGAGCAGAGAGGTCTTCCATCTGATGGTTCACTCCCCAGATGGCCGCAACGGCCAGAGCTGTGCTGATCCGAAGCCAGGAGCTTCTTCTGGGTCTCCCACAAGGGTCCAGGGGCCCAAGGACTTGGGCCATCTTCCACTGCTGTCCCAGGCCATAGCAGAGAGCTGGATGGGAAGTGGAGCAGCTGGGTCCGAACCAGCAACCATATGGGATGCCGGCGCTTTAGACCAGGGTGTTAACCCTCTGTGCCACAGCGCTGGCCCCACTTAATTTGATTTTAAAGTGGCCTACAGTGTATTCAGAACAGTTACATCTAACAGAGGTATTCAAGGGAGCTCCCTAGATCCTTTTTTTTTTTTTTAATTTTTTTGACAGGCAGAGTGGACAGTGAGAGAGAGAAAGGTCTTCCTTTTCTGTTGTTTCACTCTTCAATGGCTGCTGCAGCTGGCACACTGCGCTGATTGAAGCCAGGAGCCAGGTGCTTCTCCTGGTCTCCCATGCAGGTGCAGGGCCCAAGCACTTGGGGCATCCTCCACTGCACTCCCGGGCCACAGCAGAGAGCTGGACTGGAAGAGGAGCAACCAGGACAGAATCCGGCGTCCCAAACGGGACTAGAACCTGGGGTGCCGGCACCACCGGCGGAGGATTAGCCTATTGAGCCGCGGCGCCAGCCTCCCTAGATCCTTTTTGAGAGTAAGAGGCAAATGGGTCCTTTACTCAGTTACTACAGATAGGAGATAACCAGGAAGCCCAAGGTCATCTGGGCTCATCTGCGCATTTTTGATTGAGTGCTTGCTTTTCCCCCTGCCCAAGCACCAAACGCTGTTGGTTATGGGGCACCTGGGTGTCCACTAAAGGAAGCAGCTGTACAAGGAAGTCAGGTATCTAAGTGGGAAGGACTATTTGGCAAAACAGATTCCTTCCTGTATCCTTAGTCCTCAAGAACTTACTCAAGTCCATGGCTTTAGCTCCGGGTCCTGCGCAGCAGGGAAGCATTGCCATGGTGACTGGGTACCTAGCCACTTCCATGTCCTAGGCAGAGACCATTCTCTGACACAGGTTACCTGGTTCAAAAACCTCCTTAGGTGGAAGGCCCACCAGAGGTGGTACTCACTCATCCTGTCTTTCAGCTTCAGGCCTGGTGGCGTGGCACTGTGATACGGAAGGAAATTGGTGGCTTCAAACTGCCCAAGAAGGAGAAAGATGATAGCAAAGATTCAAAAGGCAAAGGCAAAGACAAGGACAAGAGGAGAGGCAAGAAGTGACTGAGCCGTTTCTGTCCTTTCCCCTGGTGTTCCAGAGATGGGAAGGGGTGCTTGGAGGGAGAATAATCTCTTGGCACCACAGGTAACTCATCCAAGGTTAACTTGGAATCGGCGAGGGAAGGCTAGTGGTTTCCCTTTGCCCGTTGCATTAGTTTTCAAACCTGAATCAGGAGTGTACTGTTGACTTCAGGTGTCCTTATATTCTGAATGCTGCCGGCAAGTAAATCCAGTAGCCTTACGGAGATTCTTGCTGCTTTTTCACAAAAAAACAGAAACAGTTCATAGGCTTTGTCACAGTGATACACTCACACACTTGGTTAATTCCTGTGATGTCTCATTCTGACTTTATCCAGAGTGTCTACAGGGAAACAACTCTTATGAGCAAAACTGAGGTGTTCAGTAGGAATTACAAGATAATGTTTTTAAAGTGTCTCACAAAGTATACACGTAGTAAAGTAGTAGTAAACATTGGTTTTTGCTTGCCTTAGATTTATTACCATTTTAGTGTTTTTACTGGGGGACAGGTGACATAGAATACATATCCTATTATAGGCTGCTTATGTGAATTTCCTGGGAAATAGGTGAGGATAAAAATTAGGAATTCGAGATAGAAATGAGATGTTGGGACATAAATATAGCCTACAAATAGTAAAGATAGCAACACGGCTTCTCGTGAAGGCTACTTAGGAGATGGTTTGGACAAGTGAGACGTTAGGGTCTCTCTCTGCTCCGCTTACTCAACAATTGCCACCTAAGGGGCATGAAGGCTAATAATTAAGGTATGTGAAAAGAAGCACCTGTGCCTGGCTGACTGTTAGAGCCCATAAGGCCATTCTTGCTCTAATGAATCCACATGGAATGTCTTGGGATGCTAAAGCTGTCCTGGTAGCATAACTGGGTATTTCTGGGAGAAAAGTTACCCTTAATGTGTCACCTATGTTCCATGAACTCCAAATGCAGAGTAGTCTGGATATCTGCTTCCTTAATAAAGTACATTTTGATTTCAAAGGCTTGTTTCACAGACCAGTTCCTTCAGGGAATTCACTACCCCTCCAGAATTCATCTTAGCTGCAGTAACCATACTTGATGTATGAATACATTCAAACATTTATTTACATGCTACGTAAGTGTTGGCTTTTATTTTAATGTCAATGTGTAAGGCAGCATACAGTCAATTTAAAATAACATATGATACTGACATATTTATACTTAGAACATATTATGCAATGTATTTACAGACATACAAATATAGGACAATGTTTTACAAAACTTGCTAATTACATGTTTGTAACATATCCAGACATAAGATGAAATCCTGCTGTAAACCATCTCACTGCAATGTGTACATAAAAAGACTTCTGAATATCCATGGTTTCCTTCACTTCTATAACCATTTAAGAGCTTAGTTTATATGAATTCAGCCATGTCAGCACAGTCACACATCGTTAGTCACTGCTGAGCTGTGGAAAGCAGGAGCGGTCAGACTCCTGGGTTAGGTTTCAGAAGCCGACAGGGAGCGTGACAGCTGCTTGGCCTCTCTCTGCTCTGTTCCAGCCAGGCACAAAGGCCCCTCTCCCCAGGAGCTGTTTCCAAACGTGGGCACTGGGAGAGAGGGTTGGTGTGCAGGGTTCTCAGAGATGCGCCGGGAAGCTGGGGAACTGCTGCCAGCATCTCTGTAGGTGGCAGGCCCCTCTGGGTGGGCACTCAGCCTTTTCGGGATCAGGGCTGGCAAGGTCAAGGTCACTGCTGGTCAGGGGCACTGTGACAAGGACATCTTCATCTTTCATTGGAGCCCAGCAAGGCTAAATGTTAAACTGAGTTGTTCTTTCCAATAAAAAAAAAAAAAAAAAAAAAAAAAAAAAAAAAAAAACTACACACAAAACATTGAATACAAAATGTCTAAAAAAAACACTGATTTTTGTTTCCTGACACCGAAACTCAATATATTTGCTACTTTTCATTACCAAAACTCTACACAAATGTTTCTAACAATCCAAATGCAAATGTGAATTAGTTCAATAAAAATAATATTAAGGTTTCATGTTATGTGCAAAATTTGAAATCAACTTAAATTTCCACTTATTCCAATGGAAACATTTGTTGCCAATGCTGCATTATGTAATGTCTTCTGGAATTATTCCTTGCATAATGTTAAAAACAGGCCAGTCCTTTGCAGACTTTCATTTCTGGTGGTGCTCTGTAATTTGGAGATTGTACTGAGGTTTAATGTTGACTAGAAGGAAAAACACCTACAGTTTAAAACTACTAAGGCTTAAATTCTAAGCAAGTTCCATGGCTGGTGGGTCTTTCTGCCATTTAAAATATAATGGGTCTGGCTCTCAGCACTCATAAGAGATATTGCTTTTATTCTGTGAGGACCTGTGGGCCTGGGCTTTGCGCTTAGATGTTTTATGTTGTGTAATTTCAAGACTGAGAAAATTGGTGATGTGCTAATGAACATATTTCTCTGCAAGAACAAGGAGAAAATGTTATTATCTAAAGCTACTTTTAGGTGCTGCACTTACATTTTAAAAAGATGAATAACATTATGCTCAAATGCATGCACTGATAAAAATCCAGAAGTTAACAAACCACAGAAAAAGACCTAGATAACTAGGATCTTGACAACTGAAGGGGTTTAAAATACAGGGGAAGATTATCCCCAGTGGTTTCAACTTGAACAAAAGCTCCTGGTTTTTTCTGTGAGCCCTTGGGTCCTTCTCCTCCACCCACAATTGAGTGCAGAAGGCAGGAGTGGTAGAGCTAGACAGAAAGAAGGAAGGGGTTTCCTAAGATGCCATTAAGTGCTCTCAGTTACTTGAAAGAAAGATAAGAAAATTGACTTTTCTTTTATTCCTTTTTGCTGTTTTCATGATCTTCCACGAGTGTGTGCACTGGAGCTAGCAGTGTATCTGCAGCAACAGGAATGCGTCTGCAGGTGCAGGCATCCTGGGAGCAAGGCGGGGCAGGGAGTGAGGGGGCTCAAACGAGGCAGCACAGCACACGTTCCTGTGAAGGATTTGGATTCTGGGTGCAGTGTGCTTGTTCGTGTTTTGAGAATAGCAGGCGGATACACTGAACCCTATCCTCTGCAGAAAGGAGGACATGGTGGTGGACTGGAATGGACAGGAGGTCTAGAACACTGGTCTTAAATACAACTGACTCACTTTCACTGCTTTTGCTACGCAAAATACAGGGCTTCTATGTTATTTTTGTTTTGCCTTTGACAGAATGGTCCAAGTTGTCATTACTGATTTTAAATGTCGCTGAAAACTACAATGAAGAGATTATCCCCCACACCTCCATCAAACCAGCTGACTTGGAATAGTGGTCTCCGCTGCAGGAAAACCAGTTAGAATGTTTGCTGAGAGGTCCCACCCAGGCTTACTGAGTGAGAGTCTGTATTTGCACTCCAGGAGAGCCTAATGAACAGCCACATTTACAAACCAGCAGACTCCAGGTGTCCTGGGCCCATGGAAAGACAGCACGACATCTGTGCCCTCCGCAGAGGCAGACACCTCTGAGCAGACTCTGCCTGCTCCTTGGGAAAGCACGGCCACGCTAGGTGTCTGGGCCGGGTTCTCGGTAATGAGCGAAGTTTCACTGGAGAAAACCAAATGTTCTTCCTAAAAATATTCAATGGAAATGGATATAACCTCCCCTAAAATGGAGAAATGAAGTAAAATATTCCCGTTAGGAATCACGGAGACAGTCCCTCCTAAGAACACATGATAGCTTTGCTTAAGCAGACGGCTGGCAGCAGCGACCGCAGTCCTGTTCCAACGCCCAGAGTCCTGGGATCCTTAGACAGCAGACAACGGGGGCTGCTGTTGCTTGGGGGGGGCAAGTTCCAGGAGAGCCTGGACCGTCACGGCAACCTGGCTCAGACCTTTCTCTTCTAAAATGTGGAGAGGCAAACATAATTGCTCCTGGAATGGGACAACATAACATAAAAACAAACAAAAGAGAAAATAAAATGAACAACACAGAACTGAAAGGAAAAATAAATGCTGCTTCTCCCCTTCATAGTCATTGACTGAACGATAACAAGCCAGTGCCTGGAGGTGGACCCGACCCCTATTGGTAGGATTTAGACAGAAACCATGTCTGACACTCAACTGTCACTTTATTAATACAACCGAAAGTGCATACAGATGGCTGCGAAAACTGACAAGTACCACACATACACTTACATGTCATACTGTGGAGTAAAAGCAACATCTTTTATCTCTGATAAATGATTTAAGACCAGTGCAGACTGAAAAAAAGCAGGTGAAACAGAAAACTGGTCCCAGGTTCCCAGATGGCTCAAGTCTGAGAGAGAGGACATTTCAAGCACAGCACTTTGGAAGACATGCCACAGGACAGCAAGCTGCTCTGGCGCCAGCGCTTAGACTGCATGGAAGGGGTGTCAGCTACCTGTGTTCTCATCCTGCTTCAGAAAGCCAGGGCGTTCAGACCAGACGGGATCCCAGAGGAAGCTGAGTGGCTCCCAGGCTTAGCTCTATTTGACAAACTTTCTCTTTATTTGGAGAACTCATGGAAGGAATATTCTATATTAGTTAAAAATCTGAAATATAAAATTAAACTGCATCTGGCAGAGTACACTATTTCATATCCTGGTATTTAATGGACTCAACTATGCTGGAGGACATTTTGTGAGCTTAGTCAGAGATATCTTAGCAACATGTGAAAAATGTTTACATGTTTGCTTAAGGAAGTTAAATACATTTATTTTGTTTGCCTCAGTAATATGTTTGGTTAACTCTTTCTTGTAAAAGAAAAAGGACTATCTGAAGAGTCACCCTTACCATTGGCCTTTCTGTTAGGACTACATATTTAAAAACAGATTGTTGCCACAAAGAACAGAGAGTGGAATTCTGGCTTCATTAAAAAACAAGATGATACTGATTTATTAAAGAATATATCTGCATTTTCCCCTGCTTTTCACTGGCACTTACTGTGTTACTAGAAAGTTTTATAAAATCAGTTGCAATAAAAAATTTAACAAGTACTTATTTTTGAGGCAGCAATTGGTACTTGTGCTTCTTCATTACTTTCTACTTAATACTTCATTTGATATAACAAAGTAATTGCAATCTTTTTTCCTGTACTTTGAGTACAACTGCCAAGTGTAGGTCAGCTATACTTCAAGTGAATCTGCATGGTGTTTTGTTCTTGGAAGAGACCTGTTTTCTCCAAGGCCAGCTCCCTGATCTCTTCTCAGCAGTACCATGGCCCAGTGGGTTCCACATTCGTTACGGGTGTATGCTTTCTAGATGTAAAGCTGTGGCTTAGAGGGAACGCAATGTGTTCGCAAGAGAATGCAGTTAGTCCCCATCTAACTCACACCTGGGCCTGTGTTTTAAACAGGTGTTCTGTTTTGGTTTCTAAGGAACAAAACTCTGAGAATGATCACTGCCTCAGAGACACCTTAGAAATGAAATAGATGAAAACCCCCAGAGTCTGGAAGGCACTACTACTGAACAAAACTAGTTTCCATCACAGTGTTGAATATTTCAGTCTTGAAATGTGTTTCAAAACTGTTCAGTTAACATGGAAGGAAAGCAAAGCAATCAGACTCAGGCTGAATTTACAACACGTTATATTCTCTGCAGTCTCCCTTCATGCCTGCGTTCAGTTATCCAAAATATTCAGAAACACTATTTGTGAAAACTAGAATGTGAATGCAATGATAAAGTAGTTTCAAGCACTTAAGGTCCAGTAACTAATATCCTGAGCATTCTGAAAAAGACACAGTATTCATTGGCTTCGGTATGGAACAGAGATCGGCCCAGTACTTTACCTGTTACTGTTGAGATATAATCTCAACAGCCTACAAAATACAAGTTCACCTTTGAAGATGGTTCAAATACATGAATAACTACAATAAGTTCCAATTTTAAATTCTAAACAGGATTCTAGATGTGAATCTAAGTTAAGGATAACAAAGAGTGAATCTGGACAGGTACCTACCCGTGACAGGTCAGCTCCAGATCACGTGTTTGGTGTGTACTATTTTAAATGTACATACTGGGCTCAAAATAGCAACCGAGGGAACCTACATGATCTTGACACTGAACATTCTGACCAAATTAACATTAGTAAGATTAAGTGGCCAATGCCTTCCCAATGTCCACAGAACAAATGCTTACATGGATCTGTGCCTACCAATGAAAGGAGAGGTTCAGGATTTCAGGGCAAGGGCACAGCTCAATGCAAAGATCTAAGTGATCAGGGGGCCCTTCTTGCCCCTAAAACCAGGAAATACAAAACTGTTTTCCTTATGAGCAACTGTTCAAAAAGTGCAGCCTCTCACAATTTCAACACCTAAGTTGAGTTAAGGCATGGAAAAATGGTCAGATGGGCATTTTACTGTGTCATCTGGAAATCAAGTTTTACATGTCATATTTCAAGAAATGACTCACCATCAGATTAGTAGAAATGCTTTAGCATTTATGATAAAGAAACAAGGCCATAGGCCAGGGGAATGGACAAATGACCAGGAGAAAAATGCTGGTCTTTTGTTTTTTGTTAGCCATCATAAATGCTTACTACTGCGATGGGCTGCTCATGTGGACATACGAGGAGAGGATTTATCTACTTCACTTGTTAGCCCTTTGATGGGTTAGGAAATAAAGAAGTCGGCACATCTGTAAATCATTCTGAGTGAGAAACAACCCTCCTTCTCAAGCACAGGAAAGAGGTGGAAAATCAGTGGAATGCAATCTTGCAGCTAGCGGGGGAAGACCCAGTAATAAAGCATACAGAGAGTTAGCATTAAAGTACAATAAAACGCCACAAAACCCAGAAGTTGGATAGACAGAGAGACAAAACTGGATTCTTCTGAATGTGCCCCAAGAGAAAGTAGTGTTTCAACAGTTCTTTTAACGCGGAGGTTTAGCTGAAGGATGTCGGAAGGGGAACAAAGATTGTCCTGTCCAAAGTGTGAGCAGGAAAGGAAAACAGAAAAACAAAGTCAGTGGATCAGAAATGCAGCTTTGAGTATAGAATTCAATACGCCCATCTCAATCACAGCCAAAGATACACATCCTACTACATCTCAATCACAGCCAAAGATATACATCCTACTACATTTTTACTGTGATGACTGACAATAAAATACTGCAAAGCAAAATTACAAAGAACCTTCTATTTGCTTAGTTGGATTTACTCCTAAATAGCAAAATAACATTTGCCCGTCAGTGAGCAGTGCGAGCTTTCAGGACAGAGCTAACATAATGGGATTTTGGCTTAGGGCTGTCTGAGGCCTGAGAGTGGTAAGGTCTCTGAGACAACTTCTTTCTCCATTCATTCTTCCTTAGTAATGAAAAAAGAATGGATCAGAAAGCAAGGACAAAAATGGGGTATGCCGAGGAGAGGCAAGTTTTCTGAGAAAATCAGAGAAATCAAGAAAGCTAACAGAATGAGGAAATAATAATAGTCAGGGAAATTTACTACCCAGAAGCCAAATATGCTGAATGATCAGGTCACCTCCTGGTGGTCATCCCAACCTTCCATTCACAGGTTAAGGAATTACATAAATTCATAAATACATTACTGGAGTAAGCAAATAAAGAGAAAAATCATTGGGCTTGATGACAAGAAAATATTCTTTAACATATGATACATAAGAACTCTAGGGCATAGTATGGATTCAGATATACATTTTTGTAACCTATTATAGCTGTTTTGGGTATACCACGTTTCATAAAGGCATAATAATAAAAGTGACGATCTATATGGCCAACCTCATCAGAGCTTTTAAAGTCACCTTATTCTTCAGTGTTTCACACATAATTTAACTTGCTTAATGACTTAAAAGGAAATTATCTGCTTTTGTACATGTTATCTACACACCGAATCTGGCTGTTAATTTTTCTGTTTTACATTTTCAAAAGAGATCATTATTATACACCTGGGTTTATTTTCATGGCAAACAGAGCAAGTGGGAATGTTCAGGTCGAGGGGGGAGTGCCCGGAGGGAGGGAGAACAGAAGAGGAGAAGGAACACTTCTTTCCTCCTGGGCATACAGACTCAGGAACGCCAGCTTGAGCCTGAGTTAGTAAATTTATTCATTTTCCTTCCCTTTGTCTAGAAGAGTGACTAATTTTTCAGCAGAAAATTTTCAGCAGAAGTAGGCATATGACAGGAACCCTGGGAATGGTGGTGGTGGTGGTGGCAGGGACTTGTGTAGAAGGCAGGCAAGGTGGCCTATGTAGAATGCCTATTTCCTCCTTTTGGTACAGGAAGGGGAGAGGAAGGAAATATGTGTAACCACTTTGGAAAAAGACCTAGTCTTTTAGATTTTGTTTTTTTTCTATCTCTGTACCTGCCTTTGAATAACATAGCTCTGGTAGGACAGGAAAGGCCAGTGTGTAATACTAACAGCGGCCACTTGGCAAAGGCTGACTTAAATTTAAATGCATGTTTTCAGGCACACTCTTCTTGTAGTTTGCAGCTGATGGCAGGACTATTCTGAAAGAATTCTAGTGGCTTTAGATCTGAGACAGGATGATTCTGGAAGACCAGGGGGCAGATGTAACGGCTGTAAAAGCTGTCAGCAGTACTCCGGCAGGTTTTGGCGTAGGCTAAGTCAGCATGTCCTGCTTGTGGAGCCCTTCTCAGAACTCTGCTCTCTACATGGGCAGTGCCTCTGTTTGATCACTCTCATCTTTTCTCTGGCTCCCATTCTCTGTACCAATCCATGCCCTATTCTTTTGTTCAAGACGTGGTGGAGAGCTCGAGCAGAGACTGGGATGTCTGTGTAAGTGGCAACATCCTCAGGACGCAGTAATGTGCACATGCAGATATTAGAACCACTTGTTAGTAATGCAGAATCTGCATGCTGTTTCTTTAGAAATAATATTAAATTTTCTCTTAGTAATGTTTAAAATGGTTTCTTATAAAATAAATAAATAAATAAATAAAACTATGAAAGAAAAATGAACAATTCGCTTCAAATTTGTCCACAGCAATAAAAAAGCTCTTTGCTAACCACTACTTTATGTACATTTCAGTTATTTTATAACTCAGGTTAAAATAAGAAAAAACAACAAAGAAAAAAATGAGAACTAAGAATGACAATCTAGTTAGAGACAAGGAGATCAGACACTCAAGGGAACCCCAGTTGGCTAATGCGGATGCTCTATAGAGCTGGGCTCTCATGTGAAAGAACTCAAAGAGAATATTGCTCACTGGACACAGCTGCTGTGGTCTTCTCAGCTCCTGCTCAGAGAGGTACGGTGAGCTGAGTAAAGAGAGTCACGTAGCTTTCGCAATATATTAACAAGGGTTGGACTTTGAAATCGTGGAATTGCTGGTAAGCCCAGAAGTCCATCTTGAATTTTTGACAACTAACCAAGATGACAGAAGAGAGTCATGTCTTTCTCTTTACAAGATGGACAAAATAAAACATATTAATATGAATTGTAATGATTGTGGTTAATGGAAAAATAATTAAGAAGCACCAAGTTTATTTGTTTAAATTGGTCTATATAGCATATTATTAAATATAATATTCCTTAAGAGTATCATTTTAATTTAATAATTGTTTTTTAAATGGATATTTGAATAAGAAGTATATCAAGTTCATTTCCATTAATTGTACCTATAGATAAAATTTAACTGATTGTACTATTCAGAGGCAATAGACTGCCATTGCAGGACAATGCTTAGAAATGGCCTCTTGTATGCTAAACTCCAAAGTTTAGATCTCAACTGAACAACTGGTGAAATGTGATGAAGTCTATGGTTAACAGCATTGTTTTGGTGTTAATTTATTTTGGTCCACTGAATAATGGTTATACTAGATGTCAACATTAGTGTAAGCTGAGGTGAACTATACACAGGAAGTCTATTTTTGCAGCATTTCTGCTATACTTTCAAAGTATACTTTTTTTTAGAAATATTAAAGCAAATATTAAGAAACTGAAAGCAACAGCAACTTTTTTTTTTTCTTTACAGGCAGAGTGGACAGTGAGAGAGAGAGAGAGACAGAGAGAAAGGTCTTCCTATGCCATTTGTTCACCCTCCAATGGCTGCTGCGGCCGGCATGCTGTGGCCGGCGCACCTCGCTGATCCGATGGCAGGAGCCAGGTGCTTCTCCTGGTCTCCCATGGGGTGCAAGGCCCAAGCACTTGGGCCATCCTCCACTGCGCTCCTGGGCCACAACAGAGAGCTGGCCTGGAAGAGGGGCAACCGGGACAGAATCCGGTGCCCTGACCGGGACTCGAACCTGGTGCGCCGGCGCCGCAAGGCGGAGGATTAGCCTAGTGAGCTGCGACACCAGCCAACAGCAACATTCTTAATATAAGATGTACTTATTTTGAAGGATACATTGTGCAACATATGCAGTTACATAAAAATCAAGCAAGCCAGTGGGGATGTTTAAGAAAACATTAATATTTTTGATTACTTATTACATATAACTTTAAATTTATATATTTTTAAGTTGAATGGTCCTTGGAAATAAAGAGTTGATCAGAAGTATATTGACTCTTGTAATCACGTTAGTAAGGATCTCCTTAGTTCAGTGCTAGTGCTTTCAGATTTTAGAGACTTGCATTTCTGATGTATCTTTAGGACAATGATACCCAAGTATATTTAGGAAACTTAAAAACTGATAAAACTTATTACCTGAGGCACACCAATTTTTCTGCAAGCTTCCAGGAAATTTTCCACATTTCGCCTGCATTTTGCCATCGTTAATTTAGGCTGCAATGAGAAAAGGTAGGAAGATGTGATGTTACTAGTAAATTTAAAAAAAAAATTTGCTAACTTCAAAAACCTTCTTGCGAATCACTTCCTACACTCACTACACTATGGAGCAGAAAGTCAGCCAACTTCCTTCAAAGATCAGATAATAATTGTTAGCTGGAGAGACATAAGAACTGTTGCAACTGCTCAGTTCTGCTTGGAGCTGCAAGGAACCACAGGCAAGGTGTAAACAAACCAATGTGGCTATGTGCCAATACAAGTTTATTTACCAAAATCAGCACCACTCCATATTTTAGTTATCTGGCTTTGATTTTTTTTTAAAGATTTATTTATTTATTTGAAAGTCAGATTTATACAGAGAGAGGTGATGCAGAGAGAGAGAGAGAGGTCTTCCATCCGATGGTTCATTCCCCAGATGGCCGCAACAGCCGGAGATGACCAGTCTGAAGCCAGGAGCTTCTTCTGTGTCTCCCACACTGGTGCAGAGGCCCAAGGACTTGGGCCAGCCTCTACTGCTTTCCCAGGCCATAGCAGAGAGCTGGATTGTAAGAGGAGCAGCTGAGACTAGAACCAGCACCCATATGGGATGCTGGTGCTTCAGGCCAGGGTGTTAATCCACTGCACCACAGTGCTGGCCCTGGTTTTGATTTTTTGCAAGTCAAGTGATAAGCAGAGAAATTTTGGGGGAAATAATTTAAAAAATATTCTTTTTCTAAAAAATTTATTTATTTATTTGAAAAGGCAGGTTATATATATATAGCAATAGATCTTTCATCTGTTGGTCTACTACCCACAAGGCTGCAATGGCTGGGCTGGGTCAGGCTGAAGCCAGAAGCCTGGAACTCCATACAGGTTTCCCATGTGGGTGGCCAGGGCCCAACCACTTGGATCATCTGCTGCTTTCCCAGGTGCATTAGCAGGGAGCTGGTAAGGAATTGGAGCATCTGAGACTTGAGCTGCTGCTCATATGAGATGCCAGTGTTACAGGCAGCAGTTTAACTCACTGTGCCACAAAGCCGGCCTCTATTTTATTCCCACTTTAAAACAACATAAACTAAATAAAACTTGGAGGAATAGCCAGAAAATTAATTAGGTACAGCTCAGAAGTCAAATATAACCACATTTAATACTTGGTTCATTTCCTTTCAGTCTTTTTTCAGAAAAAGAAAATTCAAAAAAATCGACAGTCTTTGTTCATAATATATAAAAGATGCATTATATGTCCACTTTATGGCAACACTTAACTTTTTAAAAATATTTGCATTTTAAAAGATTGGATTAAGGCCAGTGCTGCAGCTACTAGGCTAATCCTCCACCTAGCGGCACCAGCACACCAGGTTCGAGTCCCGGTCAGGGCACCAGATTCTGTCCCGGTTGCCCCTCTTCCAGGCCAGCTCTCTGCTGTGGCCCTGGAGTGCAGTGGAGGATGGCCTAAGTGCTTGGGCCCTGCACCCCACGGGAGACCAGGAGAAGCACCTGGCTCCTGCCTTCGGATCAGCGTGTTGTGCCGGCCGCAGCGGCCATTGGAGGGTGAACCAACGGCAAAGGAAGGCCTTTCTCTCTGTCTCTCTCTCTCTCACTGTCCACTCTGCCTGTCAAAAAAATAAATAAATAAAAATAAATAATAAAAAAAGATTGGGTTAAATAACCTATTTTCCAAAGGGTGACATTTTCCCTAATTAATAACAGCTTGTTTTTCTATAAAGATCTTTGAAGACTAGAAACTCAGTTACATTATATATTTCAGTCAAGTCTCTCACCTGGTGGGTTATCGTGGGATATAATGTAAGAAATAGGAATCTCATTTTCCAGAATGATTAACAATTCCAGTTCTACAAATTCATTGGCTGGGTTCCAATATGTTCAACCAGCGTGCATGGAAGCCAGTCTCCAGAAAAAAAGGTTTCTTCAAAGATGGAAACAACAGTTTGTCACAGGATGAGGGGAAACCAAATAAATAACAGTATTGAAAGTACTGTAATTTTGACTTGAGAAAGGTAGCAAGGGCTAGGATTTGCTTCATCATAAAAGATAATAATACAACAAATGGAATGGAAGAAAAAGAATCATTTTTAAATTTTAAATGAAGAAACTTCCAAAATGATCCAGAAAGAAGACAGTTCAATTCCTATGGAGGGTACCTTATTTTCCCTATGCCACATCCTTCTATAACTGAGGTAAAAAGGTTTAAAAAAAGGAAACATCAGGGTCGGCGCTGTGGCACAGTGGGTTAAAGCCCTGGCCTGACGCGCTGGCATCCTATATGAGCACCAGTTCTAGTCCTGGCTGCTCCTCTTCTGATCAGCTATCTGCTATGGCCTGGGAAAGCAGTAGAAGATGGCCCAGGTCCTTGGGCACCTGCACCCACACAGGAGACCTGGAAGAAGCTCCTGGCTTCTTTGCAGCCATCTGGGGAGTGAACCATCAGATGGAAGACCTCTCTCTGTGTCTCTACCTCTCTCTGTAACTCTTTCAAATACATAAATATTTTTTAAAGATTTATTTATTTATTTGAAAGTCAGAGTTACACACAGAGAGAGAAGGAGGGGCAGATAGAGAGAGAGGTCTTCCATCCACTGTTTCACCCTCAACTGGCTGCAACGGCCGGCGCTGCACTGATCTGAAGCTAGGAGCCAGGAGCTTCTTCTGGGTCTCCCACGTGGGTGCAGGTACCCAAGGACCTGGGCCATCTTCTACTGCTTTCCCAGGCCATAGCAGAGAGCTGGATAGGAAGTGGAGCAGCCGGGACTTGAACCGGCACCCATATGGGATGCTGGCACTGCAGGCGGTGGCTTTACCTGCTATCCCACAGTGCCAGCCCCAATAAAATCTTTTTTAAAAAAGGGGAAACATCTACAATTAAGATAAACTTATCAGGAGAAAAAAAAAAACAATGGGGGTCCACACTGGTTAATGCCCACAGGAGCAGGTTCCTTCCTTCCCATTTTTTACAGGTAAAAGAAGTAGAAGAGAAGGTTGTTACTGGACACATGGCTTTCTCAGCTCCTGGCTACTTAAGGTAAGGGGGAGGTAAGGGGAAATGAGGCAGAGGAGACAGTGACTGGGCTAAGAGCTTCACTTTAAGAGAAACTGGGCACATAAAGACAACACATAACTATTACTTTTCATATATAATTCTTTGTTTGCCAGACATCTTCTCTCCATGTACCAGGCCCTGTGTTCCTTGCAGAAATAATACAACTAGTTTCTCTTCTTATGAGGAGAGTTTAACAACAGGTCAGGATTCTAATCTAAACTTGGGAGAAGTTGGAGCTGTCTGTGAAGGGGCAGACAGCACCGACTATTGATTCTGGTAAAAGAGGATTTTAGGCTACATAAGTAACCCAAAATTTCGGAAACTTGACTGTTCAGATGCCATAATCTATGGAAGGGCAAAAAGGTCTGACAGCATAGGCAGAACAACTGAACAAAAGAACAAAAGGATAGGCTTCATGTTGTTAACTAAAAACTGGCCCAAGAATCATCACCATCTCATACAAAAAAGGAAGGAAGGCTCAGAAGAAAGCTCACAGGGTCTGATTCAATATTCTCTACACGAGCACTACTAGCAACCTAAGACATAAAAGATGAGTGGGTAGGGGCCGGCATAATGGTACAGTTGTGTTAAGCCACTGCCTGCAATGCTGGCATCCCATAACAGAGTTTTGGTTGCTCTGCTTCTGATCTAGCTTCCTACCAATGTGCCTAGGAAAGCAGTGGAAGATGGCCCAAGTCCTTGGGCCCCTGCCACTGAAGTGGGAGAACTGGATGGAGTTCTCTCTTCAGCCTGGCCCAGAACCGGTTGCTGCTGTCATTTGGGAGTGAAGGATCTTTCTCTGTTGCTCTGCCTTTTGAATAAATAAATAAATCTTAACAACAACAAAAAAGGATGAGTAGAATTTCAAATTTCCTCTGGGATTTTCCCTGCAGAGAACAGATTCCTGCTGGATGAAGGGGCAAGGAGTAGACTCTCCACAGGCATTCCTTTCTCCTCTCCCTTAGCATTTCTCACATCCCAGGAATGCAGGCTAGTGTTTCTTTTTTTTTTTTTTCTTTCAAGATTTATTTATTTATTTCAAAGTCAGAGTTACACAGAGAAGGAGAGGCAGAGAGAGAGAGGTCTTCCATCCGATGGTTCACTCCTCAATTGGCCGCAATGGCTGGAGCTGTGCCAATCCGAAACCAGGAGCCAGGAGTTTCTTCCAGGTCTCCCATGCGTGGGCAGGGGCCCAACCACCTGGGCCATCTTCTTCTGCTTTCCCAGGCCATAGCAGAGAGCTGGATTGGAAGAGGAGCAGCCTGGACTATAACCGGCGCCCATATGGGATGCCGGCGCTTGAGGCCAGGGCATTAACTCCCTGTGCCACAGCACCGGCCCCCAGGTTAGTGTTTCATACTCAGTATCCAACTCCTTATTATATTCTTAGGAAAGCTATATATCTACTCTTCAGAAAAGTATACAACTGTATACAATCTTAGGGAGTTCATGGAGCTCCCAAAGCCTGAGGAGTTCATGAATCTCAGGTTACAAATCCCTCTCCTAGAAGCAGCAAACAGAATGGTCAACAGGACACAGGAGAGTACAGATGGACTCAGGATTTTGTCTTAAGCCAACAACACAGTTATCCACTATCCCCAAAAACTTTTCAAGAATTTCAATTGATATAACTCTTGCTTTTTGGATAGCCAATTATAGTCTTGTACAAGTATGGCTTGTTCTGAATAGGAATCTAATGCAAGTTTTAGGAAAGACAGTAATTATAACAACAGCATAATCTGAAAGGAATTAAGAAATAAAAAATTTAGCTATTCTTGAATTTAAAATGGTTCAGAATTTTTTCAGGTTATCCCCAGTGATTTATCACAGTACAATATTTATAATGATTTCTGATATGACTTCTTAGAGTATAAATTGTACTACTAAATTGTAACACCTATGCCTACTGGACAACCAGGCAGTATTTTAACAAATATCTTTGATCCTCTCAAAATAATTAGAAAGATGAATTATGATTTTTTTATTTTTTATTTTATTTTATTTTATTTTATTTTATTTTATTTTATTTTATTTTATAGGCAGAGTGGACAGTGAGAGAGAGACAGACAGAGAGAAAGGTCTTCCTTTGCTGTTGGTTCACCCTCCAATGGCTGCCGCGGCCGGTGTGCTGCGCTGATCCGAAGGCAGGAGCCAGGTGCTTCTCCTAGTCTCCCATGGGGTGCAGGGCCCAAGCACTTGGGCCATCCTCCACTATACTCCCAGGCCACAGCAGAGAGCTGGCCTGGAAGAGGGGCAACCAGGACAGAAAACAACGCCCCGACCGGGACTAGAACCTGGTGTGCTGGCGCCACTAGGCGGAGGATTAGCCTATTGAGCCATGGCGCTGGCCTGATGAATTATAATTTAATAGTTAGATGCTCTACGGATGTAACCACATACACATTTCTGAATCTTTTAAAATGCCTGCATACGTAACATCCCCTTATAACAAAAGGAATCATTTTATGAATGCGGGAAAGAAATCATGACTTGTACAATAAATCCAGAAAGTGTTTATTGTATTATACTCACTAGCCAGTTGTGAAAGACAAATAATAAATTAAATGCACTGATATAGTCAGAAAACTATTAGAGTGCTTATATTTGGTTTAATTTTACATTCTCAAAAAAAAAAATGTTCTAAGAAAGTAAGCCACAAAGTTCTCTGAATGTTTATAGGAACAATATAAGCAAAGAAACAGTCTAAGATGAGGAAGGATAATTCATAAAAAGGAAAAATAGATGTAAATATTTATACTGAAATCTAGTACTCCCTGACAAATATACCGTAAAGCAATATTGACTTATTCAGAATAATCATCACAATTTGAAAGCAGGGTTAATTTTTGCTTTTATTTGAAATATCAGGAGCCAGGGCTGTAGTGTAGCAGGTAAAGCCACTGCCTACAGTGCCAACATTCCATATGGGCACCGGTTTGATTCCCGGCTGCTCTACTTCCAATCCAGCTCCCTGCTTACGCACCTGAGAAAGCAGCAGAAGATAGCCCAAGTCCTTGCGCCCCTGTACCCATGTGAGAAACCTGGAAGAAGCTCTAGGCATTTGGCTTCAGATTGGGCCAGCTCTGGCTGTTGCAGCCATTTGGGGAGTGAATCAGCAGACAGAAGATATTTCTCTCTGCCTTTGCCTCTCTGTAACTATGCCTTTCAAATAAATAATATAAAAAAAAAAGTATCAGACAGTTCCAATCTGGTTAAGTCAAAGTCAATTTCTTCACTTCCAAATGTTATAATGTGGCAGATTTTACATATTTACATGTATCTTAAGTTTATAAAACATTTATTAACAAAAAAGATTCTCCCTTAAACAATTTGCTTAGTAAGGGTCAGGGAACAGTACTTGATTTTAAATATCAAGATACACTATTTTGGGGCTGGTGCTGTGGTGCAGCGGGTTAACGCCCTGGCCTGACGTGCCATCATCCTATGTGGGCACCGGTTCTAGTCCCGGCTGCTCCTCTTCCAATCCAGCTCTCTGCTATGGCCTGGGATAGCAGTGAAGGTTGGCTCAGGTCCTTGGGCCCCTGCACCTGCGTGGGAGACCTGGAGGAGGCTTCTGGCTCCTGGCTTTGGATCTGCACAGCTCCAGCCAGTGCGGCCATCTAAGGAGTGAACCAGCAGATGGAAGACCTCTTTCTCTCTCTGCCTCTCTTCTCTCTGTGTAACTCTTTCAAATAAATAAATCTTAAAAAAAAAAAGAAGATAACACTATTTCATGAAAAACTTTTATTTTTTAAAGAGGACTAATATTCTTGACAGAATGCCTGGCAATGGATAGAAACTCAATAAAAATACGAGTTAATTTTATTGTTTATTTTGTAAGCAAGTCTTAAGTAAGCTTCATCTCATTTTATGCCCTTATTTCCCTAAGGAAAAGGTCTATGTATTTTATTTCTCTAAGCAGTTAAATATCTCTGAAGCAGTTTTATCTTTACTATGCATATTTTATATTCTTGAATGGACAGTTGTATGTTCTGGTGATCAGAATGAAGCTCCTCAGCTACTCGTGCTCTCTGCAGTAGCTTTTAGCACACTTCTGTAGTATTTCCCTTGAAACTGAAGAATGATAGGTGTGTTCTTTTTATTTTTAATTAAAGAAAAGATTCTTAACTTACTTGACAGAAACTGGAAAGAATGAAAAGTGTGAGTGAACCTCTCCCTATTGGTGCTGCCAACAGCACAATTCCTACTGTCTTCATCACCATCTTTAGGACTAAAACCAAGTCTTGCAGTGCATGGTTGACTCTGGTGGTGCTATTGCTCCTCTCTGCCTTTTCTACAAAAAACTAAATGCTTATTTTTTGAGGTTACTAAAGAACAAAGAGGCTCTTTTCCTTAGAAGCACTAAGACAGGACAGGGTCATTAACAGACCCTTGGGACTTTAGTAACAAGAAGTTCTTATTTTTTTTTATTTTTTTTTTTTACAGGCAGAGTGGACAGTGAGAGAGAGAGACAGAGAGAAAGGTCTTCCTTTGCCGTTGGTTCACCCTCCAATGGCCGCCGCGGTCGGCGCGCTGCGGCCGGCGCACCGCGCTCGTCCGATGGCAGGAGCCAGGAGCCAGGTGCTTCTCCTGGTCTCCCATGGGGTGCAGGGCCCAAGCACTTGGGCCATCCTCCACTGCACTCCTGGGCCACAGCAGAGAGCTGGCCTGAAAGAGGGGCAACCGGGACAGAATCCGGCGCCCTGACCGGGACTAGAACCCGGTGTGCCGGCGCCGCAAGGCGGAGGATTAGCCTGTTGAGCCACGGCGCCGGCCAAGAAGTTCTAATAATTAGAACAATCTCAGGTACTTTGGAGGGATGAAGGATTTGACATCTGGAGAGGTAGCAAGACAAATGTTCAGAAGTGGCATCTATAGGCCTTGATACAACTGCCAACGAAGTAAAGACTTTGTATCATAAACTGCTTGCTACTTAATGAGTGACTAGAAAATAAGATGAGGGCAATCCTTGGAAAAGATAAACACTGTACAGTATCCAATCAAAGTCATCAGACGAGGGAACCAAAACCATCACAGAGCAGTAAGTACAATGTGAGAACTTTGATTATATCCTGGTTGTATCTGTGTGTACTAGAGGCAGGGCAGCTATAAAAGATATCCTTAGAGGCAGGCCCCGCAGCTCACTAGGCTAATCCTCTGCTTGCGGCGCCGACACCCCGGGTTCTAGTCCCGGTAGGGGTGCTGGATTCTGTCACGGTTGCTCCTCTTCCAGTCCAGCTCTCTGCTGTGGCCCAGGAGTGCAGTGGAGGATGGCCCAAGTGCTTGGGCCCTGCACCTGCATGGGAGACCAGGAGGAAGCACCTGGCTCCTGGCTTCGGATCGGTGCAGTGTGCCGGCCGTAGCGGCCATTTTGGCCATTTGGGGTGAACCAATGGAAGGAAGAGGAAGGAAGACCTTTCTCTCTCTCTCTCACTGTCCATTCTGCCTGTCAAAAAAAAAAAGATATCCTTAGAGCAACTGGGGAATCAGAATGTAACAGGTGGATGCTGGTGGTGCAGTATCACTTTACGAAGCCTGAGCATCTTTCCTTAACACAACCTCATTCTCTGCTCATGGCATGCAGCTGTCCCCACTCAGCCTCAGCCTAACCTTGCAGGGAGCAAGAACTGTGTCATATCATACCGTGAAGCAGGACAGGTCAGTCCCCTATCAGTCAGTATTAGTGACAGATTATGGGGAAGAGCAAGGTAGCCACAACATTGAAATATACAGGGGGTAAAGTGTTAGGATATTTTCAACTTTCAATTTTTTAAAATTTATTTGAAAACAGAGAGAGAGAGAGAGACAAGTAGTAGGTACTCCAAATGCCTGCAACAGCAGAGGCAGGGCCAGGCTGAAGCCAGGAGCCAGAAACTTAATCCAGGTCTTCCATAGGGTGGTAGGGACCCAAACACTTGAGATTTCACCTGTTGCCTCCCAGGGTGTGGATCAACAGGAAGCTGGGCCAGAAGTGGAGCTGGGACTGAAAACCTAGGTACTCTGACATGGGATGTGGGCATCCCAAGCAGCATTTCAACTGTGCCCAAGGCCCGCCCTAATAACTGCAACTTTTAAATGATGCATTTAAGACACATACAGACTCACAAACACAGACAGGTAAAGCAAACATGGCAAAATGTGATAAATGTCAGGTCTAGGGACTCAGTGGTTTACTGTATTCTTCTTTCAATTTTTCTGAAGCTTGAAAATTTTCATAATAAAGATTTGAAGAAAAAAAAGGGAAGGCTTGTCAAACCAAAGCCTACTCTTTAAAATCTTCCTTTTCACTGGCCTAATTTGGGCTTGTTAACTTCTCTTGCCTGGACTAATACAGGAGCCTCTTAACTAGCATCTTTCTTCTGGCCTTACCATCTCTAACCACTTGTCACTTAGCAGCCAGAGTCATCTTTCTAAACCACAATTATAATCATAGCATTGTTTTCCCTCAATTCCTCCAGTATTTCCTGTCTTCACTAACTCCTTGACACAGTTCATAGGGCCTTTGTCACAGGGGCCCTGGTTTACCTAATTTTGTCCCCTGCTGTTTTAATCTACACCCAGTGTGTGATCCATTCTAAAGAACTTAACTCTTTGAATATGCTAGGTTTTCATTGCTACATGTACTTCCAGTTCAAGCTTTATCCCCTCTAGGAAGGACTTCCTGAGCTTTCCAAGGCAGAGTGGAATAGTCTCTTTATTGTATCCCCATAACACATTTCTCCTATGGCATTTATCATAGACTGTAAGATATTCTTTACAAGTCTAAAAGGATTGTATCCCTAGCACCAGCATATTACCTGCCATTGTGCTTAATAAATGTTTGATAAACAGCCAACATTTTTAAGCATTATAAACTTACTACAGCTGGTGAGGGAACGTGAATGCTTGGGACAGATCGAGGCCGCACGTGATTGGCCAAATGGCAAAGGACAACACCATCAGTTAGAGCTGCTCCCAGGTCACAAGGCAGAGATACTTTCAACCGGTATTCAATATGCTGAAGGAACAGGAAAAGGTGTATTAATTGAAGAGGGATTAACACATAGTATATAATGGAGTTATAATGAAATATAGTTAACTATAAATCAAGGATAAAAAGGTAGTAACTCAAACACAACAATCTCTATTTTACCCTTATAACTCAAGGAGAGTCAATGTATACTTGTATGTCAGTGTGATATGTATTTATGTACATGCAGATAATTTAGTATTACTCTCATAAGATTTCTTTATATCATGAGGAAGAAAGCAAAGGAGCAAATTTTTAAATGAATAGTGCTGGGAATGAAGCTTTACAGAATAACTCACACCATATTTTCTTAGAAAAAAATTGAAAAGAATTTCCTTAATAGAAAAAAATGCAATGGTAATGTACACACTTTCCGTAGTTGATCTATCAGTTTCAGTTCTTCTTCTCTCTGTCTTGTAATGGGATCTGTAGAATCAATGGCAGGCACAGAAGATGGAAGAAGGGATGAAGAATGACCTAGAAAAACATTAATATATAAGACAGAAAGGCGACTGCCAGTTGTATTAAAGTATTTGGATTTGTTTGATCATAGCATCCTTGTAAATATAACACATTCTACTTTCTGAATTGACTTTTAAAAATATTTTTATTATGGAAATTTCAAACATAAACAATAATGGGGAATTCTATAAAATTTCAAATATAAACAATAATATAGATATATATTTATATATAATATTAATATATGTTTACATATTATTTATATAAATACAAATAATAGGGAAATTCTATAAAAACTACAAAATATCCACTACCCATTTGACTCAACTACTTTTATTTGATTACATTCGTTTATTTAAAGATAACATACATAGAGAAAAATATATAAATCATAAACACAGAGATCAATAAATTACCCTTACAAAGTGAACAAAAGCAGGTCTATGCATGTAACACTACCAATACCCAAAAACCTATCTCAAGTGCCCTGCCCACCAGTACCCAAAAGATACCACCAGTATTCTGGACTCCTAACATCATAGATTAGCTCTGTCCATTTTTCAATTTTCTATAAATTAAAGCACATTGCATTTTTCTTCTGTTGTCTGGCTTCTTTTGATCAATATTATGTTTACAAGACTTATCCATGTTGTATTTGGTAATTTGTCCATTTTCATTGCCTAGATTGAATTCCATTGTACAAATAAATCACATTCATTTATCTATTCTGTTGTTGGACATTCCATTTGGGGCCATTATGAATAGTGCTGCTATGCTTATTTTTGTACTTATCTTTTAGTATATGTGTGCATATATTTCTGAAAGTAAAGCTGCTTGATTATAATAGGGTATATAAACGGAATTACTAGTAGATAATGAAAACAGTTTTCCATACTGATTTACACTCCCACCAGCAGTGCAGTGTGGTTTGATTTTTAAATTTTACTGTAAGTACATCTGTAATTTAAAGTCATTATTTTTGACTTGACATTGTTTGTTCCAAGCTCCGGATACTTTCTCCTTTGGCAGTCAGACAGAAATCTATTATATTAACTAAAAGAACATGAGATTTTAAGTAGATTAAAAAAAAAACAAAAACATGGATTCATTTTGAAGAACACAAGCCAGATTTCATCAATACAGAAAAAACAGAACGAGCTCATTACAAAGAGGAGCATCCTCTAAAGCCTCGATATAGCATGTTATTTGTTCTCTCTACAACCTGCTTTTAGGTGCTACAAAGAAACCTCTAACTGAAACAAATTACACAAAGTTTTCCTGTTAAAAGTGCACTCACAGACACGTGCAGAGTGTGTAAAATGCCAACCACTGTTATTCCCTACCCACCAACCCTCTGCTTCTTAAAATCACTATCACCTGCCTTTATTTGCTTCTGCCCTGACAGCTGGTCGGAAAAGGAAGCTTTCAGGGCGCTGGGGCTGATTTCTCTGGACAGCAGCAGGAAAAGCATATGCAGGGGAGTGATGAACTAAATCAGTGATGAAAAGCAAAAATGGGATTAAAGGAGAACAAAAGAAAATTAAAAATAATGTAGACATACATGTTACAAAAGTTCAATAAGTAGCACATAAAGAAGAAAACCAAATTAAATATGGCAATGACATAGAATGATAATTCTGTTTATTCATGAAAAGCCTGGAAGCAGGGAGGATGATTATATGTGTTTTTAATTTCCATGTTATTTCTGGTATATCAATCAACACAGAACAACTGTTAATATCCCAAGCACAGTCTTTTTTCTTTCCCTAAACAGTCTCTTGCAAACCTACAGCCCTCTCAGCTTGTGCTCATTTGTTCATATCAAAGAACTGTGTGGTTGAACAACCGACTGAATTAAAAAAATGGAAAAATGTACAGAAAGTTTCTAATTTTGTTTCTTATTTCCATCTCTGAGAAAAAGAAGCCATCACTGTCTAAAGAGAAACTTATCAGGAAAATTCTAGGAAAGAATTATAATCTTGACATAGTTAATTGCACCTTTATGTCTGTTACCTGTTTCTGTTGTAGGTGAACTTGATATAGCATTACATCTGTCATCACTCTGTGGAGAAACAGAAATAGATCAATAATTATTCAAGAAGAGATATGAGGGTACTTTAAAATGTAAAAAAGTGGAAATAAAAGTTTATTTTTAATTCTTGTGCAAAAGCATTTTGAAATCTACACAGTTTTTCAGAATACATATTTTTCATGAACTTTTCAAGGACCCCTTGTACACAGATTCCAAAATGATGAACCAAAAAAAAAAAAAAAAACAATAAAATAAAATAAAAAACCTCCTCTCAGTTCTATTTTCCACAAACTTTAAAATGCCTTTGTACCTTCCACATATTGGTAACTCTGGGATTATAGAAGAAAAAAATCCATGCAACTCTCCCTCAAAATTAATCTAGAGATGAGAATTTGTCATTATTATTAATTTTGAATGTTCTTTTTAAATGCAAATTTTCCCTTTGTGTTTTATGTAAGGCATTATCTGAAGATGGTCCTGTTATCTAACAGGATTTTCTACAATAATCATCCTAATGAAGAAAATTTCATCAGGAAATATATGGGAAAGACAGAACAAAGGTTTATTTCCTAGTAATATTTCTCTGGAATCATTTCTAAAGTTATTTTTTCTCTTGAGAATAAAATTTAATATTTAAAAAAAGCTGATGGAGTTTTCTTCATTTCAGTGAGGAAAAAGTGTGTTTACAGATATATTTTCTAAAACAGTATTTCAATCTAAGATGTTTGCAATTCATTGACTAAGAGAACCATAAAAAGGAGAGCTAGATAAAGTGGCATAAATTCACCTTCAAAAAGGGAAATATAGTCAAGCTAATTTAAGAAGAAATCTTTGCTGGTTGGTTTAAAGATGCTAAAGACTGGGCAGGGAAGCTGAATCAGTAAAAGCCAGAGCAATCAATTTTTCAGGCCTTAACATTTAATTAAATATAACTTTTATCATATGGTAACTAAGACATTTCTGAACTAAGAATGCCTTTAAAACAAACACATGTACTCATCTGCTCCCATGTCCCACCTCCTTTGGGTTCAATATTTTCAGAAGTCTTATCTCTAGTTCGAATTGTGCCAGATGAAATTAATGACAGAGAACTTAAATTACAAAAAAGAGGAATGGGCATGTAGCTCGGCAGTTAGGTCAGGTTCAATGACCACTTCCAGCTCCTAACTCCAGCTCCCTGCTGATGCAGATCCTGAGAAGCAGAGCTGGCCTACGTAGTCGGGGTCCTGTCATCCACATGGGAGAACTGGATTCTGTTCCCTGCTCTCTGCTTCAGCCAGGCCTAGTTCAGTCCAGGTAACTGCAGCATCTGGGGGTGGATAGGTGCTCTTTTATCTGTCTCTCTAGTAAATAAAAAATCAATACAGCAGAGATGTTGGGGCCAAGGTTGTGGCATAGTAGGTTAAGCCCATATGGGCACTAGTTTGTGTTCTGGCTATGCCACTCCTTATCCAGCTCGCTGCTAATGTATCTGGGAAAGCAATAGGAGATGCCCAAGTACCTGAGATCCTGCCAACCATGTAGGAGACCTCGAAGAAGCTCCTGGCTCCTGACTTCTGCCTGGCCTAGACCTTGCCATTGTTCCCATCTGGGGAGTGAAACAGCAGATCAAAGCTCTCTCCCTCATCTGGGGAGTGAATCAGCAGATGAAAGATGTCGCTCACTCTCTCTTCCTCTCTCTGTAACTTTGTCTTTCAAATAAATAATAAATCTTAAAAAAAAAGATGTTCGGGGGAAAAATTGAAATCCACACATAATTTTTCACAATACACATTTTCTGTGAACTTCTTGAAATTCTCTATCACATCATCAATGAAAAAGACATTCACCAAGCTTATAGATGCAAATAAACTAAGTTTCAGGTGTTGAGGAATAAAATGGAAAATTTAAAATAAATTGAATTTAAAACAAACAGTAACAGCAACTAGTGAAAAGAATAAACAGGTAAATGAGGCAAAAACTTCACAGGGCTGGCGCTGTGCATAGTGGGTAAGGCCGCCACTTGCATTGCTGGCATCCCATGTGGGTGCCAGTTTGAGTCCCAGCTGCTCCACTTCTGATCCAGCTCTCTGCTCTGGCCTGGGAAAGCAGTAAAGATGGACCAAGTCCTTGGGCCCCTGCACCCACATGGGAGACCCAGATGAAGCTCCTGGCTCCTGGCTTTGGATCGGCACATTGCAGCCATCTGGGAGTGAACCAGCAGATGGAAGACCTCTCTCTCTCTCTCTCTGCCTCTCTATAACCCTGCCTTTCAAATAAATAAATAAGTCTTTAAGGAAAAATAAAAAAAAAGGAATGAGGCACTTAGTCTATTTTTAAAAAAATTTTTAAAAAACTTTATTCATAAGGAAATAGATACCTTTCCTTATTTTCAGGGATGTAACAGGTAGGAAGGAGAAAGTTGGCTAAATCAAGACATGCTCAAGGTCCAATGAACATGTAGAAAAACAGTAAAGGCAGAGATTAATTAATATAGGGGGAAAATATATTAAAAGTTATTACAGAAGTTATTTGTAAGACACAGACAAGAAATTTGAGCCCATTAAGGAATAAAAGGGGAAAGTTAACAGGTAACTTTATTAGATGAGAAATGCTGAAATGAACTGATGCTGTAAGGCAATGAATGTCCCCTGCTTCCAGAAACAGCAATTGACAATAAACAATATAACTGGCTGTGATGGAAATGAAGCCAGAATAAAATGATGACTTCTACTATGTACTTTCATTGAACTATCAAGCTAAATGACTTGTACTTGAGAATACTGATGTGATTAGGTCAAGTCACACTTGGGACCATTAATTTCATCTGGGAACTCTTGAAGAACCAGAGGCGCCCCCCCCCCCCCCCAAAAAAAAGGCTAAGGAATAATTTCAGGATGGACACAAACTCATTTTTTAAGCCTGATTAAGCAACAAAAGAAATGAGATCATTCTTAAATAGACTGTATTACTGTAGTAAAAAGTAATTGGGAGGGGATGGGGATGACTGGTGTAGTAGCACAGCAGGTTCAGGCTCCACCTGTGACACCGGCATCCCATTTGGGCACCGGTTTGAGTCCTGGCTGCTCCACTTCCAATCCAGCTCCTTGCTAAAGTGCCTGAGAAAGTGGTTGGGCCCCTGCACCCACGTGGGAGACCCAGAAGACGCTCCAGGCTCTTGGTTTTGGATTGGCCCAGCTGCAGCCATTGTGTCCATTTGGGGAGTGAACCAGCAAATGGAAGATTTTCTTTCTCTGTAATTCTTTCAAATAAAATAAATCTTTTTTTCAAAAGAATTAACTGGGATGCCAAAACATATAGATTAAATCTTCGAAAGTCTGATAGAAGAAAAGTTGGACTTGTCACCTATCTTAAATCTTATGATAGTGACTGTGAAACGAGAAAACACCATCTATTTCACTAACTTCTGGCACATTCATATTTGGCCTTTCTTAACTATGATTCAGAGAGAGTAAGGCTCTGAGATATTCATTGAGTATAACCACTTATCTTCTTGCCTATACTTCTACCATGGTACTAGGAACGAACCTTCCTTGAAAGAATTTTGAAACAAAAATCACTGAAATAATTTTCTTGTTAATACAAATACCAGGGTACTTCAAAAAGTTCATGGAAAATGGAATTAAAAGATAAATTAGGGCTGGCGTTGTAGCCTAGCAGGTTAAGCTACTGCCAGTGATGACAGCAAACCATATGTGTGCTGGCTCGAGTCCTGGCTGCTCTACTTCCAATCCAGCTCCCTGCTAATGGCTTGGAAAAGCAGCAGAAGGTGATGGCCCAAGTACTTGGTCTCCTGCCAACAATGTGGGAGACCCAGAAGTAGCTCCTGGCTTCTGGCTTTGGCCTTGTCTAGCCCTGGCCATTGCAGCCATTTGGGGAGTGAACCAGGGGATGGAAGATCTCTTTCTCTCTGTAACTCTTTCAAATAAATACATTCTTTAAAAAAAGATAAATTTATTTTTGGAGGAAAAAAATTTGAAATCCATGCATACATTTTCCCCCCACCATATGTGTTTTCCACGAACTTTTTGAAGACTGTATAAGGAACACAGTTGAAAGAAGCTGGTTAACCTGGAAGAAAATAATAGATAAAAACTTTTGTCATGAGTCATCCAGGTACACAGAGCATCTTCAATGATGACCAGAGATAAGGTTCATCAGGTTTTAGGTGCTATGAGGTCAGGGGCGGGACAGAGCGATGGCATCAGTATTTAGAAGGATATCAGGCAAAATATGAAATATTATAATAAATTAAAGAAGTAAAAATATCCAAGCAGGAAAATTAAGTATTTAGGAAAAACAAAAGATATGAGATATGAAAATCAGAAATCATTTACAAGAGAAACTACAATTGAAAAAATGAGTCCTGTGCTAATCCTAAAACTGGAGAAACAAATCTGATAAGTTACAGGCTTTCTTTAAGTGAGCAGAACTGATATGAACAAGAACCAGCATTGTAGGTGGAAGCTTAGCCAGAATTCACAGTGCCGGCCCTAGGACATTTACTTTCAAAGATCACCTAATTCCGAATAAATTCCTTGCTTTTAAAGGTCATCTGATTTTAGAAGATCAGGGGGCTGGCACGGTGGCATAGCAGGTAAAGCCACTGCCTGCGGTACCAGCATCCCCTATGGGCGCTGGTTCAGGTCCCAGCTGCTCCATTTCCCATCCAGCTCTCTTTAATGGCCTGGGAAAGTACTGGAAGATGGCCTGAGTCCTTGGGCCCCTGTACCCATGTGGAAGACCTGGAAGAACTTCCTGGTTCCTGGCTTCAGACTGGCACAGCTCCAGCTGTTGTGGCCATTTAGGGAGTGAACCATTGGATGGAAGACCTCTCTCTCTCTCTGCAACTTTACCTTTCAAATAAAATAAATAAATCTTTTTTAAAAAATCAGATGCAAATACTGACAATTAAAATACAAGTGTATATGTTCTGACAAATAACTGCATTTCATAATCTGGGGATTTTTGCTGTAGTTTTTCAAATTCCATTTTTTCTTTAACAAAATGGTTTGTGTACTCAGCCATATCATTATTTCCATAAACTATTAAATCTCATCTTTAGCTTTCTAAATTATTTTCAGTGCCAGGATGGAAGGTGTGGTGTTCAATTCAGATTCTCAAGTCACCAGATCTAGATTTGAACTCAGCCTTACATTTACTAGCTATGTGACCTTGGACAAGTCACATTCTGGACAAGACATTCTGTGTCTCAGTAATCATTTGTAAAAGGGCAATAAGTTTAAGTTGAACTCTTTTTTTGTTAAAGATTTATTTATTTATTTTGAAAGAGAAAGAGAGGATCCTCCATCTACTGGTTCACTCCTCAGATGGCTGCAATTGCCAGTGTTGGGCCAGGACAAAGCCAGGAGCTTCGTTCAGGTCTCCACATGGGTGCAGGGGCCCAAACACCTAGGCCATCTTCTGCTGCTTTGCCCAGGCCATTAATAGGGAGCTGGATTGGAAGTAGAGCAGCTGGGACACAAAATGGTACCTATAGGGGATGCTGTCACCTCAGTTGGCAGCTTTACCCCCTATGCCACAATGCCAGCCCCTAATCTTAACTCTTGATTGTTGCTATGAGAGTAGACAAAATTTTGGTAGAGTGTTTGGATCATCAGGGCTCTCAATGTTTTTCTACACTGATTTATTAATTGTTCTCATGCCAATTAATGTCCACTAAAACTCCAGAGGCTGGTGGTTGCATTCCTCTACAGGACTGCCCAGTTAAAATGTGCATAAATCCATCTCAAAGGAAATGAAAATGACAGAATACACAGACGTTCTGACAATGACTGTTAAACTAATAGGAATCTCCTGCTGAAGCGTGTGATTCATGCAGTGGTATGCACAGTGTCAGCAGTTACCCGCACATGAGACCGGAACTGCCAGACACTAGACTTTGAACTTCTAATTTTCAATACTACTGTGAACAAATTAACATAAAACATGATGGGAAAAGCATTCTATAAATGGTCAGAATTCTCTTCCAAAGCTGTAAGACTAAAACTCTTTACACTCATTTTCAGCTAATGAACAGGAAAAAAGTCAGTATTACAAGTACATAGCATTCCAATTAATGGGTTTTGTTTGACATAAAAAAACAAGAACAATCTTGAAATGTATTTAAAACCAAAAGCACAGTATTTTCATTAGCTTAAATATATAATAAGACAAAGTCAGACACAATGTTGTGTAATTAATGTTATGGAAAGAGACTCCATTTGACACATAGGTGACTCATGAGCTGAAGGAATGATTAATGAAGCAAGTACATCTGGAATTAGAAAATATATTAAAGACACAAATATCATGCTATGTCCTCTTTCCCTAAGTGATGTACAAATCCAATAAGGTTCTCAACATGATGCTTTACTCTTTTGAACTACAGTTGCATAATTTGGGGACATTAGGTAAATCACAAATGGTAGTACAGGGAAATAGTTTTAGTTACTTGTAAAGCATTTACTGATACTGCTCATCATGTTTTATGGTATTCAGATAATCTCTCAGTGAAAAGTACAATAGCTGTTCTTCAATTTCTAGAGATAATATTGTAAAACTCGATTTTGTGCAAGACTCTTACCACTAACAAGGCACTATCATCAGTGTGTTGAGACCTTCGGGATGGGAAGGGACACTGGAGAGATGGAGAAAAATGAAGCAATGTCAAAAACAAACTATGCACACACATGACTTATCTCACAAATATACACACAAGGAAAGAGACATATTAAGACACACTTTTGAAGATACTGAGAGTCAGCAACACGTTCATAGTCATCTGGAATTCATGCACGATAGAAGCTGGTAAATTTCAGTACTAAAAATCAGGACTGATTTTCTTTCAAACAGTTTAAAAAACTTTAAATATGAACTACCGCCTAAAATTTTTTCTAAAGCAAGGAAGAAACAGGGATAACTGTTCCCATACAAGAAAGCTGAAGTATAGATACAGCAATAACAGAAAGAATTTGGGGTCACTTAGTAAGTTAGTGAAAATTAAATAATAAACACAGAGTCATGATTTCTAGTCTAGGCATCCCTTCATTGAATTCCTTAGACAAACTAATAGTATAATTAAAAATTTTGAAACTGTTCATGTAATTTTCCTGTGAAGCTTTAGATATTATAGAATGAATTACTTGAGAATGATCATCGAGAAGGAAATGTTGTGTCAACAAATGAAAAATGTATGAAACTTAGTAAGCTTTATCCAAAGTTTTATATAGAATTATTACAGTCACCACCAACACAGTAAAGACCTGACTGTTAGGTTTTCAACCACCATTTTACAGAAAACAAAGTCCATATTCACACAAAATGTCTTTATGAATTTTAAGGGAAATAATGATCATGAATTGAAACAATTAGAATGTAAAAATAAAGGGAAAATGGCTCATGTAGAATTTAACTATAATAAAAATATTCACCTAGTTATCTTCATTTTAATAAATCAAACAGGTGTATACATTTTAAAAAGGTGAAGCAATGAATTTTATGTTAACTTATAATAAAATATTACTTGATATTATACAACTAACGTATACAAAGTACAACTGATAACACTGAAGTGACCACTAAAGTGGAAAAGACCATGGAGGGTCTTTTTTAAGATTGCCACAATTTACAAGCGTCAGATCAGTTCTCAGGGCTCTGTCTCATTACACAGCAAGCTTCCAAAATGGATGGGATGTGATAATGTCCCAGAGGGCTGAGGCAGGGAGGCACATCACAATCTCTTGATGGTTATGTATGGATGAAAGGAAATCTGATATACAGATTCTAAAAACAACTCCCTGGTCTGCATCTTCTCCCTCAAAGTAGAATTTTGTGATTGAAAAAAAGAAAATGGCAATATTTTGATCACTGAAAACATGATAATCACACCCAAAACATGTCATTCCATTGCAAAAACAAATTCCAAAGAACAGATGCCGATGTAGACTTACCTCACCATCTAAGGCGGGCTGTTGTTTCTGTGGACTTTGTGATGCTTTTTGCTGTATGACCCCGCCCCCACCAAGAAAAGGAAAGTTGGTTAGAACCAGGACCACTGGAAAAGATAAATTCTATTTACTAAAATAATCATAACTCACGAATGTATCTCTTGAAAAGAACATTTTTCTAGAGTTACTGTTAGATCGCCCTTGGGGCTGGCGCAGGTTAACGCCCTGGCCTGAAGTGCTGGCATCTCATATGGGAGCTGGTTCAAGACCTGGCTGCTCCACTTCTGATCCAGCTCTCTGCTATGGCCTGGGAAAACAGTAGAAGATGGCCCAAGTCCTTGGGCCCCTGCACCCTCATGGGAGACCTGGAAGAAACTCCTGGCTCCTGATCGGTGCAGCTCTGGCGGCTGCGGCCAATTGGGGAATGAACCAGCGGATGGAAGACCTCTCTCTCTCTCTCTCTCTCCCCCCCCCTCTCCCTCCCTCCCTCCCTCCCTCTTTCCTTCCCTTCCTCCCTCTCCTCTCTTTGCATAACTCTGACTTTCAAATAAATAAATAAATCTTTAAAAAAAAAAAAGGTGAGGTCGCCTTTTCCCTTAAATATATCATAATTTAAATGAGGATGAGCAACAAACTGATAAACAATACTTTCCTTTATCAATGAGAATTATACATTTTTAAAAACTACATGTACACGTACACAAATACATTTATAATTAGAGTATTGCTCTCTCACTGTATTTTCTCAATGAAATCATTCTATCTTTTTTTTGACAGGCAGAGTGGATAGTGAGAGAGAGAGACAGAGAGAAAGGTCTTCCTTTGCCGTTGGTTCACCCTCCAATGGCTGCCGCAGATGGTGTGCTGCGGCCCGCGCACCGCACTCATCCGATGGCAGGAGCCAGGTGCTAGGTGCTTTTTCCTGGTCTCCCATGGGGTGCAGGGCCCAAGCACTTGGCCCATCCTCCACTGCACTCCTAGGCCACAGCAGAGGACTGGCCTGGAAGGGGGCAACCGGGACAGAATCCAGCGCCCCGACCGGGACTAGAACCCGGTGTACCGGCGCTGCAAGGCGGAGGATTAGCCTGTTGAGCCACGGCGCCGGCCGAAATCATTCTATCTTTTTAATGGCTTTAAATATCCCTCTACTGGTTAACAATTCTAGCTATCAGCCAAATCTCAGGTTTGTATTTTTAACTCCTGTAGAAACTCTCCATGTGGAAACTCCACTACCATCTCATGTTCAACATAACCCAAAACAAATTATTACCCTGCATTTGTTAATTTCTATATTACCATGTCAAATAATAACACTGAATATCTGTGTGGTCAGTGTTTTGCAATGTGTTCTTATACAGAGTATCTCAAATGATCTTTCTTTTTATGTGAGATAAACATCACATTCATTTAGAGATAAGGATATTAAAAAGAAAGGTTGTGTGACATGTATAAGATCAGAAAGTTTGTAAGTAGCAGAAGTAAGATTTGCACCTACGTCTTCTGACTCCAAATCCTACAGGCTTTCACAATGCTAGACTCCCATTAAAACTATTTGGCCTCATACCTTTCTTTGGGGGCTTCTTTTTTCACTAATTTCCAATGATTTATTTATCAGTCACTATTCATCTATGTATAAGATATACTGATGCATCTTTTGAAAACTCTTTTAAAATATTTTTTATTTATTTTCCTTGAAAGTCAGTTACACAGGGAGAAGGAGAGGCAGAGAGAGAGAGAGAGGTCTTCCATTCGATGGTTCACTCCCTAGATGGCTGCAATGGCTGAAGCTGTGCTGATCCGAAGCCAGGAGCCAGGAGCCAGGAGCCAGGAGCTTTTTCCGGCCTCCGGTGTGGGTGCAGGGGCCCAAGAACTTGGGCCATCTTCTACAGCTTTCCCAGGCCATAGTAGAGAGTTGGATTGGAAGTGAAGCAGCCGGGACTCGAATTGGTGCTCATATGGGATACCAGCACCGCAGGCAGTGGCTTTACCCGCTACACCACAGTGCCATCCCCAAGATTAAGGATTCTTAAGGCAGGATGGCTCCAAACTACTCTGGGATGACAATGTTACATTGCCTCTTAGTAATTAATAATACCTTACAATCTGTTCTAGGTGCTGTGCTTTTTCTGTAAAATGTTGTGCACAACATTTTACAGAAATTAACTCATTTTTTAAAAAAAGATTTATTTATTTATTTGAAAGGTGGAGTTACAGAAGCAGAGAGAGATAGAGACAGAGATCTTCCATCCACTGGTTCACTCCCCAAATGGCTGAAATGGCTGGAGTTGAGCTGATCCGAAGCCAGGAACCAGGAGCTTTTTCCAGGTCTCCCATATGGGTGCAGGGATCCAAGGACTTGGGCCATCTTCTACTGCTTTCCCAGGCAATAGCAAGGAGCTGGCTCAGAAGTGGAGCAGCCACTGGGGCCGGTGCTATGGCACAGCAGGTTAAAGCCCTGGCCTGCAGTGTCGGTGTCCCATATGGGCACCAGTATGAGTTCTGGGTCCACTTCCAATCCAGCTCTCTGCTGTGGCTTGGGAAAGCAGTAGAAGATGGCCCAATTCCTTGGGTCCATGGACCTGCGTGGGAGACCCAGAAGAAGCTCCTGATCAGCTCAACTCTACTCATTGCAGCCATTTGGGGAGTGAACCAGCAGATGGAAGACTTTCTCTCTCTCTCTCTCTCTCTCTCTCTCTCTCTCTCCCCCTCCCTCTCTCCTTCCCTCCCTCCCTCTGTCAAATAAATAAATCCTTTAAAAATTTTTAAAATAAATAAATAAAATAATAATAATAAAAAAAGAAGTAAAGTAGCTGGGACTTGAACCGGTGTCCATATGGGATGCCAGCAATGCAGGCAGTGGCTTTACCCACTACGCCACAGCGCTGGTCCCAGAAATTAACTCATTATTTTGCCTTCTTACTACATCTTGTAAGAAATAATCATTGTAGATAGTCTTGATTAAATGCCAAATTAGAGTTTGACCTTGATCTGTCAGGCAGGAGAGAACAATTTTAAGCTCCTAAGCAGGAGAAAAACATGAGAGTAGAGATACTTCTGTAATACTTCTCAAAAGCAAACCTTTTTATGTTAATATGTTAGGAAGAAATATTAGAAAAGATATTAAGGGCTGGAACTGGGGTACAGGGCAAGTTAAGCCACTGCCTGCAGTGCCCACATCCCGTAAAGGCATTGGTTCATGTTCCGGCTACTCTACTTCCCATCCAGCTCCCTGCTAATGCGCTTGGGAAAGTAGCAGAAGGTGGCCCCAGTGCTTGGGTCCCTGTGCCTATGTGGGAGATGTGGATGAAGCTCCTGGCTCCTGGCTTCTGCTGGCCCAATCTGGGGAATGAATTAGCAGATGGAAGATATCTCTATTTCTCTCTTTAACTTTGCCTTTCAAATAAATAAATCTTAAAAAAAAAATAAAAAAGATAATTAGAATGAGGAAAATGAAGCAAAGTAAAATTGAAATATTTAGACTAGATTACAAAAATAAAGGCATATGACTATATGATTTCTAAGTGTCTAAGGGTTGGCAGTGTTGCACAGTGGCATGCATTTAGAATCAGAGATATCTGAATTTGAATCCAGCTTTGCCACTCACTTTGTGCTTGACTTCTGGAAAGTTACTGAGTCATCCAGTGCCTTTAGTTTCCCCATTTATATAATACTTAACAAAAATCTTTTTATTTTATTTTTATCTACATGGAATGCAGAGACAGAGACAGACAGAGATCTTCCATTCAATAGTTCATTCACCAAATGCCCACAACAGCCATGGCTGAGCTAGGCCAAACCCAGGAGCCCAGAAACAAATCTAGGTCTCCCAAGTGAGTGGTAAGAACCCAAGTACTTGAGTCACACTTCTGCCTCCAAGGTGTGCATTAGCAGAAAGCAGGAAACAGGAAGCAGAAATGGAGCTGGAGAGAAAGGAGTTAGAGGACAAGAGTGATTCATTCATGTAATCATTCATTTAATAAATATTTATTGACCTTTACTATGAGCAAAGACCTGCTACGATGCAGAGATACAGCAGTGAGTAAAACAGACATGCTGGGGTCAGCGCTGTGGCGCAGCAGGTTAAAGCCCTGGCCTGAAGTGCTGGCATCCCATATGGGCGCTGGTTCTAGTTCCGGCTGCTCCACTTTTGATCCAGCTCTCTGCTGAGGCCTGGGAAAGTAGTAGAAGATGGCCCAAGTCCTTGGGTCCCTGTACCCAAGTGGGAGACTTGGAGGAAAATGTTGACTCCTGGCTTTGGATTGGCACAAATCTGGCCATTGTGGCCATCTGGGGAGTGAACCAGCGGATGGAAGACCTCTCTCTCTGTCTCTACCTCTCTCTGTAACTCTTTCAAATAAATAAAATAGATCTTTAAAAAAAAATACATGCTTCCTGTCTTCATGGATTTTACAGGTAAATGAGACAGATATTAAGAAAACAAAATTATAAATACTTACTTAAATATGAAGAAAAAATCCAATGTGATTTCAAAACAAAAAGGTATGTGATACAAGTAAAATAAAAAGAATAAGGATTCACATAGTACCACAGAGGCTGCAAAAATGTTAAGCAAAGAAATATTAAATGAGATTATTGGGGCCAGCACTGTAGCATAGTGGGTAAAGCCACTATGTAGAGTGCTGGCATCTCATATGGGCACCGGTTCGAGTCCCAGCTGCTCCACTTTCAATGCAGCTCTCTGCTGTGCCTGCGAAAGCAGTGGAAGATGGCCCAAGTCCTAGGGCCCCTGCACCTGCGTGGGAGACCCAGAAGGGACTCCTAGCTTTGGACTGGTGCAGCTCTGGCTCTTGCGGCCAACTGGGGAGAGAACCAGTGGATGGAAGACCTCTTTCTCTCTCTGCCTCTCCTCTGTGTTACTCTGAGTTTCAAATAATAAATAAATCTTTAAAAATAAGTAAATAAATAAAAGGGATTATTCACTGAGTGGGTATGGAGATCAATATAAAGAATCAAAGATGACTGTAAAGGATCAAATTTGCATGTAGCAAATTTTTGGTATTTACTAGAGTAAGGAATTTGAAGAGAGGTTCAGAGAATACTACTTTACATTTGCATGGCCCTTTTGAAAAAAAGTTTTATTATTCACTTATTTGAAAGGCATAGGTGGGAAGAGTGGCGACACAGAGAGTAAGAGAGAGAAAAAGAGATTTCTATCCATTGGTTCACTCGCCAAATGCTTGCAACAGCTGAGTCTGGACCAGGCCAAAACAAGGAGCCAGGAACCTCATCCAGGTCTCCCATGGGTGTCAGGGAACCAGGTATGTGGGCCATCATCTGCTGCCTCTCAGGTGCATCAGCAGGCAGCTGGATAAAAAGTGGAGGTGGAACTTGATTCCAGGCACTCTAATATGGGATATGGACATGGCAAGTAGAGGCTTCCCAGCTGTGTCACAATTGCTCCTGCATGGCACTTTTACACACACTGCCACTTTCATAATCTTGCTGATGTTTACTGTGACACTGGAGAGTAAGGAAATGGCAGCTGGATGGCAGAGTGATGACAGACTGCTCAAGGGGAACAGATTACTGTTAAAAAACAAGATAATCACAATAGGCATGAGGACAATTAATCACAAATAGGGATAGTCACTTGATACTGATATTGATATTCAGTCAAGAACCTTTATATCAGAGAGAAAAATGTTGATGAAAACCAGTGGCTTCCGCAAAAACAAGCACTTGCTGCTAAGTAACTTTGAATTCAAATGACTCACCTTGACAAAGTCCAGGACAGCATCTCTCTGAATCTGCTTGGTCCTTATTTTCTCCTCTTCATACTGCAGGGCAGCAAGCTGTGCCTCTCTCCGAGTGCGCTCGACTAACTGTTCTCTTCGCCGATGAAGTTCCAAGTCTGCATGTGACAGCTGGAACAAAAAGCATCATTTTGCAAGCCCAAGTGAGGATAAGGATCAACTTATCAATACTCCTTATCAACTTAGGAAACCTACTGCTGACCTAAGCAACTTTTACTTTGAAGTCACCTAGCACTTCCTTAAATGTGTTACTGCTAATCCTTCTCTCACCTTTGTACTATTTTACATGTACTATAAAATCATTATGGAGGTGAAGATTTCTGTCTAGTATTTAAAAACACTGTTAGCAAGTATCATGTGTATATGGCATAATTTCCGATTGAGGAGACAGGTAATAAAGTTTACAAGTATCTGAAAATTGATAGAAATTTAAATAGAAAACTATTTTAATCAAAAAAATTAAAACATTAAGAAAAGTCTACAAACAATTACCTGATTGTGACTTGGTGACAGGGACAAGAGAGAGGATGGCTCAGCTGTAACCCTGACACAAAAAAAGAAAAAAGAAAGGGAAAACTTTTTGATAACATAAGATACATAAAGAACAAGTGAAACTGCTTTCGTTGTTAATGTTGCTTTCTATTAATCAGTAGGCAAATTGTCTAGTTACAATGAAAGAGCAAGTACATTTTGTAAACTTGAGCCCGAGTCATTAAATTAAACCACAAGGAATACCTGATGTCTCCAACTCATGTTTCATATAATGATATCACTGATCAATCTATAGCTAGGTAACAAATGTATGTCAGCCAATATTAATGACAGTTAAATGAGATCAAGTTTCGAACAGTATCATTTCCTTATAACACATGTAACTATTATCTTCTTTACTACCATGATTGAAACAAGATACAAGTAAATTGAGATCCTTTTTCATACACAGCCATTTTATCAACAGAAATCTGAAATACTACAGAACTTGGTAACTTGTAAAGCAATTGTACCTTTATTTTCAATTGATGAAAAATTGAAATAATAAAGTTTATTGGTTTTTATTCTTTAAAAAAACCTATTTCATGCTATTACATTAAAAAGTACTATTTGCCCCTTATCAATATTATTATTTTTAAAAATTTATTTATTTGAAAGGTAGAATGACAGAGAAAGAGAGAAAAAACAGAGGAAAAGATATTCCATTTGCTGGTTCACTCTCTAAATGGCAGCAACAGCCAGGACCAGTTCAGGTCAAAACCAGGAACTCCATTAGGGTCTCCTTAATTGGGAGGCAGGGGCCCAACAACTTGGGCCATCATCTGATGCCTCCTACGTGCATTAGCAAGAAGCTGGGTTGGAAGTATGTAGTAGCTGGGACTTAACTCAGGTACTCCAACATGGGATGCAGATGTCCTAAGCGGATGCTTAACCCTCTGTGCCACGACATCTACTCTTCAGTTTTAATTCTTATGGTTTGAAATTTACCTTTTTCTTGAACCAGATTTATTGTTTCAAGCCTGTGCAACTCATCTGTGTGTATGAAATTTAAAATGTTGGAGTAGTGACTTTTTGAATTTAGGGTCTGAAATTTGAAGCTATGATCATTATCCTTTCAGGCTGATTTAAATGCTTTGTAATCAGTGTGCTATTGGGGAAATAAAAGACAATTCCTCAAAGCTCCAGCAGTTTCTCCTTACCTGCTATTACCAAGAGTTTTCAACGTGGCATTCAGACTCTCAAGCCCACTCTGGAGTCCTTCCTCAGGCAGGCCTCCAGTGACCACATATTAATTCCTTACTTCAAGCCTACTCTTAAGATATCAATTAATTACTGGAGCCAACCCACTTGAGCAATCACATCTGTTTCTCAGGGTGCACATTAGCAGGAAGATGGAATACGGAGTGGAGCCAGGACTCAAATTTGAGCAGTCTGATATGTGATGCAAGCATCCCACATTTGTATTTTAATAGCTGTGCCAAACCCCTTGCCCTGGCATCATTCTTACACTTTTCTTTTCTTCTTCTTCTTCTTTTTTTTTTTTTTTTTAAGATTTTATTTATTTCTTTGAGAGGTAGAGTTACAGACAGTGAGAGGGAGAGATAGAGAAAACTCTTCCGTCTGCTGCTTCACTCCCCAAATGGCTGCAACAGCCGGAGCTGTGCCTATCTGAAGCCAGGAGCCAGGAGCTTCTTCCTCAAATAGATGCAACAGTAGGGGTTGTGCCAGGCTGAAGCCAGGAGCCCAGAGCTACTTCTGGGTCTTCTATGTTGGTGCAAGGGCCTAAGCACTTGGGCCACCTTCTGCTACTTTCCCAGGTGCATTGACAGGGAGCTGGATCAGAAGTGGAGCAGCCAGGACTCAAACCGGTGCCCATATGGGATGCTGGTACTGAAGGCCATGGCTTAACTCTCTGTGCCACAGTGCCAGCCCAATTATATACTTTAATTAAAGAAATTAACTGCAATTTTCTCTAAAGATCACTAATTTCACTGCTACAATTTCCTATAGCTTTTATTGGCCATCTATAGATGAACTGGAATAAAACAGGAAAAAAAGAAGTAAATTCATTTTAAGAGGGTTTATGTGACAACTGTAATACTATTTTTTTTTTAAAGATTTATTTTATTTATTTGAAAGACAGAGTTACAGAAAGAGATAGAGACAGTAGAGAGGTCTTGCATCCGCTGGTTCATTCCCCCAGATGACTGTAGTGGCCGGAGCTGTGCCGATCCGAAGCTAGGAGCCGAGAGCTTCTTCCGGGTCTCCCATGGGGGTACAGGGGCCCAAGGGCTTGGACCATCTTCCACTGATTTCCCAGGCCATAGCAGGGAGCTGGATCAGAAATAGAGCAGCCGGGACTAGAACCAGCACCCATATGGGATGCTGGCACTTCAGGCTAGGGCTTCAACCCACTGCGCCACAGCGCTAGCCCCTGCAATACTATTTTTAACAGTGTCTTTAAACCATTTAATACCTATCTTCTACCACATTTCTTTCTTTTTTATTATTTGAGAGAGAGAGAAGGAAACAGAATTCCTACCTGCTGGTTAACTCCCCAAATGCCCACAACAGCTGGGGCTGGGCTGGGGCAAAATTGGGAACCTGGAACTCAGTCCAGGTCTCGCAGATGGGTGACAGGGACTCAGGTAATTGAGTTATCACCTGCTGTCTCCCCAGGTATGAATCAGCAGAAAGCTGGAAATGGGAGCAGAGGCAGGACTAAGGTACTCTAATATGGGATGCCAGAGTCTTAACCACTGTGCCAAAGACCCACCCCAAAGTAGTTTTCTTTTTCTGCTCACTAGCATAGGTCTGGAATGAATACCCAGCAAGTAGCAATTTGTCAAACTGACTCAATTCCTTTGAATCTTTGTAGCAGACAGACTGCTGAGATAGATTATTTTTTTGTTAATATGTTATTCAGCTTACAGACAAGGTCTGTGGACTTCAGATCTGTCAGTCATTTTAAGGTGATTTTGTTTTTAATTCATTATTTCATTTAAATGGAAGACCCAGGAGGGCAGGGACTTTCATTTAAGTTCATAGTTATACTACCACATTTAGCAAATTACTTGGCGCATAGATTTTCTACAAATATCTGTTACCTAAATAAATGAAATACATATGTAGTGATCTTAGAGCTTAACTGGTTCCTGGAATAAAGTATGAAGTTCTTATACAAGGACCATATTAAGCTCTAGTGATTTGCAACATCCAATTAAAAAGTAATAAAGCTTTAGTTTCCAGCACTAAAGCTGATTAAACACTCTGAAAGACTCTTCCAATGGAAACAACTAAAATTCTGATTAACAAGATAACTTTTAACATATATTGCTGAGGTGCCATAAAAACAAAGAATCCAGAGATTCTGAAAAAGAAATAAAAACAAGGACATTCAATTAAGGTGTGGTAGGCTTATTTTTGGGCCCCACAATCTCTACTCTTACCTCTGCACCTAGGTCTTACTCCAATAAATATGTTGCATTACATGGCAAAGGGACTTTACAGATGAAATTCAAGCTACCACTTGCTTGAAATTAAAATGACAGAGATTGCTAGGTAGTCCTAATGTACTCAGCAGCATTTAAAAGCAAGAGAAAAGCCAAAGAATTTGTGAGATGCAGCAGAGAAGCAGGTTAGAAAGATCTAAAATGTGAGAAGAATTTGGCCTACTAGTGTTGCTTGAAACTGAAGTGGGGAGGAATGGGGGCAGTTGCGGCATGGCAGCTTAAGCTGCCACCTGCAACAATGGCATCCCATAAGGGTGCTGGTTTGACTCTAGCTGCTCCACTTCCAAATCAGCTTCCTGTTAATGCACCTGGGAAAGCAGTGGAAGATGGCCCTATTTGGGCCCCTGCACCCACAGGGGAGACCCCTTGCACCTATATGGGAAACCTGGATGAAGTTTCTAGGTCCTGGCTTTGGCGTGGCCCAACCTCAGCTCTTACAACTATTTGGGGAATGAACCAGCAGATGAAGATTTATTTATTTGTTTGAAAGGCAGAGTTACACAGAGAGAGGAGAGGCAGAGAGAGAGAGAGGTCTTTGATTCGCTGGTTCACTCCCCAATTTGCTGCAATGGCCAGAGCTGTGCCGATCTGAAGCCAGGAGCCAGGAAATTTCTTGGGGTCTCCCACCTCGGTGCAGGGGCCCAAGGACTTGGGCCATCTTCTACTGCTTTCCCAGGCTATAGCAGAGAACTGGATTGGAAGAGGAGCAGCCAGGACTAGAACTGGCGCCCATATGGGATACCAGCGTTTCAGGCCAGGGCATTAACCCGCTGCACCACAGTGCCGGCCCCCAAATAAATAAATCTTTAAACAAAAAGAGAGAAAAAGGGTAATAAAACTGAAGGGATCATAAACGAAGGAATGGTGCAGACTCTAAAAGCAGATAATGACCCCCCAACTGACAGTCAGCAATGTTAACAGGGACTCATTCCCATAATCACAAGGAATTTAATTCTGCCAACAATAGATACAAGGCCTGAAAAACAGTTTCCTATACTCATCAGATAAGAATTGAGGTCAGCCAGCACCTTGACTTTCGCCTTGGAAGACTGAAGCAGAGAACCTGCCTATACTTCTGTCCCACAGAACTGTGACACAACAACTGTGTATTGTTTTAAGCTGCTGAATTTGTAACAGAAAACTAATACATAAGGTAACTAAGTAAAAAAGCTGGCTTTTACCTTGAGGGTTTCTGCTAAATCCTAGGGAACTTGAGCCCACCCAAGGGAAGGAAATGTAACAGAAACTCCTGCATGAAACTGGAATCTCAAAAGATTGTATTCTCAGTATAAATATACATGGCAGCTAAAAAGCCATTCTAAGATAAACATCAAAGCATGTGAAATTTAACTAAAGTTCAATGAATGAAGTGATAAGATTATCAAATGCTACGTTACAAGATTTCTTTCTTTCACTACTCTTCCTACATTTTCTTTATTCCATCTCACCTTTGTCCCTGAGATAACTTTAATACTCTAGTGTGAATAAAAAAACTACATGTGATAGGTTGTTCTACACATAAATTTACTGCTACTTAAGAACAGGCATATGGAGCCGGCTCTGTGACTCAGTGAGTAAACCGCTGCCTGCAGTGCTGGCATCCTGTGTGGGTATGCTGGTTCCAGTTCTGGCTGCTCCACTTTGGATCCAGATCTCTGCTATGACCTGGGAAAGCAGTAGAAGATGGCCAAAGTCCTTGGGCCCCTGCACCTACGTGGGAGACTCCAAGGAAATTCCTGGCTCCTGGCTTCCAATCAGCCCAGCTCCAGCCGTTGCAGTCATTTGGGGAATGAACCAGTGGATGGACTCTCTCTCTATTCCTCTGTCTCTCTGTAATTCCACCTTTCAAATAAATAAATCTTTTTTTTTTTTTTTAAAAAAAAAAAGAACAAGCATATTAAGTCTACTATTTTAAGACCTTAAAAACAGAGAGGAGGCAAGAACCAAAGACTGGAACATTTTTAACTATGAAAAGGTTTATGACAAGAAACCTTTTTGAACTTAAGATGAGAAGCAGTGCTCTAAATGGTCATGCTAATTTTAGAAATATTCTGAGGTACCTACTGACTATGGAAACATAATAATAATTGAGATGGGAATGAATATACACATCACTATCTGTTATCCAGTCAAAAGTTCAAATAAAAAAAATTGGAGATTTCTGTTTCAAATCTCCTTTTTGTATGAATCCACATAGTATCACCACAAAATCCCATTGCCATTAAGTATATTCAAATCAGTTAATTATATAAGTTTAGGTGATCTGAATGTATAATCAATCAATTTACCTCTTTTTAATTACATGAGCACAAGAGCACATTATCACTCACTTTTTAAATACATATCTAAAACACATAATATCTAAACATTCTCTTTATACACAAAACTTCACAAAACCATATTCATCTCATCTCATCATTGAGTTTCAAGAAAGAAACAAGTAAGCAGAATTGGTTTTTCACACCTGCTTTGATGTGAGTATCTTCTTACATCTTCTGTTTTTTGAAGCTCCCTAATGGCTACTGGCTTTATTGGTGAACCCTAGACCAAAAAAGCAGAAATAAATCAATTCAACATATGAATCCGGGATTGTGATTACACAGTTCACACTCAACTTGACATTTAGGGATCTGAACAATATACTAAAAAATACTTAAGAGAATCTTCAAATGTTAAGTTTATGTTTAAAAGCATATAGGCCATATTACTGCTTTGATAAACAGAAATATTCATAATCTACATTATTTTTAGATTTCCTTCTTACTGTATATAAATTATAGTAACCAGATACAGTCTTGTTTACTGAATGATAAGATGGCAGGGTTGGAGAGGAAGTTGGAGGTAATCTAGTACAAACTTCTATCTAAGACAGGAATTCTTACCTGCCCTACCCTAACAGTTGCTCAGTTTCTCTTGAAGATTTCTGGTAATAAGGAGCACACTTGGGCAGATTATGTTTCTCTACTTCTTCCCTACCAAAAATTGTTTCTTATTTTAGCCATACAAATAGTCTTGGGTTTGTAGAATATAAAAGAAAAGCAATTTCTATTTATACTAAAATACAGTATTAATTTAAAAAGAAATACTGGTAGTTCATGCACAAACTGAAAGACCATTTCAAGAAGCATTACTGAGAAATTAAACTGGCTTAAGTGATATGGATTACACACTGACAAACGAAATTATAAATCAAAGATAAAGGCTTAAAGATTATCATAGTACACACTTGTCAACTTAAATCTACAGAAGCTATACATCTTATTTCAACACCAAAAAAAAAAAAATCAAAGTGGGTATTCTTAAAGAGAATGATAAGGAAAAAAATATTTTCTTCTAAACTGTGTAGACAAAAAAAATCAAATGCAAAAACTATTTATAGTATACCTCTAAGTAGGTCCATTACTCATAACCAGAAAATCTTCTTTAGTGTGTTACTTAAAAGGCTAATGTTGACCTAAAATCTGAGTATAAGGGGGCTGGCATTGTGGTGCAACAGGTTAAGCTGCCACCTGAGACATCTACATCCCATATGGGAGCACTGGTTCATGTCCAGGCTATTCAGTTTCTGATCCAGCTTCCAGCCAATGTGCCTGGGAGGCACTGCATGATGGCCCAAGTTCTTGGGTTCCTGCCACCCATATGGGAGAATCAGATGGAGTCCCTGGCTCCTGGTTTTGGTCAGGCCAAGCCCTGGTTATTGTGGGCATCTAGAGAATGAACCAGTGGATAAAAGATAAGATCAAGGTCTCTGTCTCATTAAAAAAAAAAAAAAAAATCTGAGCATGAAGATCACGTACATTGAGCTAGAACCCTAATTAGAGAATAATTATTCTAATTTTAGTGACATTGCTATTTTTTTAAATAAAAATCTCTCCCCCAATGTTATGTAGTGACTTAGCACCCTGGTTTTATGATTGTAAGGAAAAGGGAAGCAGAACAGCGAGGAGACAGGACACAAACTCACAGCCAAAATGAATTTATTCAAGGGAAAAAATAAATTTGCAGAGGTGGCCAATGCACACAGGCTGAACACATGGCAGAGGGCACAGCCCACCAGTGAGTTGGGCCTTATGCACCTTAAGGTGGGCTAAGGGTCCAGAGTGAGGGTGGGGGGCAGTAGTCAGAGGTGACTTTCTTCATACAGGTTTTTCAGGTTATTGGGTCTTACAAACTAGGTAAAGAATGCAGAAGATGGAGTGGGGAAAAGTACAGGGCATGGGACTGAACAGGTCTCTTGAAAGAATGTAGGATCCATCAGCGAAACTGATTTACTTTCAGACATGGAACTAAGATGGCTGAGGCTTGTGTTCTTGTTCCACCATTTCAATTCCTGGCAGCTGGCCACCTCTGCAAATTTATTGTTCTTGAATAAATTCATTTTGGCTGTGAGTTCATATCCTGTCTTCTCTGTTCTACTCCTCTTTTCCTTACAATGCTACTGTAATTATCTAAATTTAATGCAAGAGATAGGTGAAATTTTTCATGACAAAATGAATAAGAGTGATTTAATTTTAAAAATAAGTATAAATCATCCCTATTCAGGCAGAGTTGGTATATGTATGTAGGAGATATAACAACATTAGAGAACAGCAGTGTTTCAAAGAACACACTAGTTTTTTTTAAAAAAACATTTTTAGATACTATTCAGAAATATGAAAAGATATTTCTTCGCTTGTAAAACCATTTAAAATGGGGTAGGCATTTTGGCAGTGGTTAAGCTGCTGTTTAAAATGCCTGAATTTCGTATCAGAGTGCCTGGGTTGGAGTCCTGGCTCTGCTTCTGATTCCACCTTCCTGCTAATGCACACCCTGGGTCACAGCAGGTGATGGCTCCAGTAGTTGTGTCCCTGCCTCCCATGCAGGAGACTCAGATTAAGTTCTAGGTTCCTGGTTTCAGCCCAGCCCAGCTTCACCTCTTGTGGGTATTCGGGGAGTCAACCAGCAAATGGGAGATCGCTTTCTCTGTGTGTGTGTCTGTTTCTCTGTATCTGTCTCTGCCTTTCAAATAAAATAAATTTACAAAAAGAATAAAATAATACTGTTGCATCATATTTTCACTGATGCCAAATTTTAGAAAGCATTATAACATTGAAGTCATGGAGACTTCTGATATATAATTATATAAATTGCCAGATATAATGGTTAGTCAAAATTAAAAAAATATATTACAGAAGAGCCAACATAATAAAGAAATGACACTATAATTTTTCATAGTATATAACAGTCATTTCTACTTTTAGTAGTAATACCCCATCTATCCTAATTAACCATATAATGATCAAAGAGAAAGACCACAAGAAAAGAAAAAGAACTTTAAAATTATGATGTGCCATTGTAAATTTTATTTCAAAGTAGTTGTCCTCTGCTCCAACAGGGAAGCTGATAGCCTAAACCACAAGTAGCTTCATCAGTCAATGGATACATTGCTATCTCTGGGCTGAGGGACTTTAACATTTTTCAACTTTAGATACAGGAATGTATTACGTTCAGAGGCCCTCAGATAAAAAAAGAAAAAAAAAGAGAAGGATATATATACTTTTAAAGAATGAGAGTTTCATTCCACATGCCCTACTTGAGGTGATGACTTCTAAAAGGCTAATAATAAATACATCACACTCCAAAAAGGCCCCAAGTGTTTCTGAAAAGAGCCCTGGTCAGAGTCCGGGAAAGGCTCCAGACATCAGCATCACACACTAGAGTGGAGCCATTTTATTTCACTGACTCTAATGAAGAATGTGATTCTCCCTGAGACCCTTGGGGAATTGGCAAAGGTTCTACAGTGGGCTGAATGCTCATTTGTCTTCTAAGGCGAGTCAATGCTCCACTACAAGAGACACCCAAGAATTTATCAGCAAACAATTTGTATTCTGTGTGACTAAGCATAAAGCTCCAACATAATTAAACTTCTTATAGAAATTCTATGGTTGTCTGTGTGTTGCCTCAAAAGTCAACTGTTAGGCTTCATTTTTAATTAATTACTGACTAAACTATGATTTACCAGTTAGCAACAATAAAAAAAAAAAGTAACAACAAAGAAAAGCATAATATTCCTTTGTATTTTCTTCACAGGCCTTTGGCTACTTTTAATACTTTTTATTTTTCTTCAAAATTCTGAAATTGCTCTTCTTATCTGAAAATAAATCTAAACCTAAACTCTTTGCTTTTCTGAGTCATTTTGAAAAACTCAGGATTGAAATCAGAAGTGAACAGAATAAAACAATTAGGCCTAAAACCAACAAATCACTGATGTGACAGAAATTTACATGATCATGAATTGTTCTGACGAGGGAGCAGCATCATGTTTAGGCTTAAATGTGTGTACTACCTCATGAGAGATACGCCGTTGTTCAATATATGCCATAAACTGTGAACTGAGGCTGTCTGAGTCCAGGCCCTTGGGCTGTCTCACCTCCTCCTCTTCTTCCTCTGCAGCACAGCTGTCAATGTAGTCAATCTGATCCAGATCATGCTCTACTGTACACCACACACACACACACACACACACACACACACCAGAAAAAAAAGTCAAGTTAAAACAACCAATAAAAGATTTTAACTTAAATTAATGCTCTCTCCTTTCCCTGACATCTTCTATTCTGAAACTGAAAGAAATTCTAAGAAGTTTCAATTACGTAAGCCTTTATTATTTAGTCCATGCCCAATCACAAAAATAAGTCTCCAGAAAACTGTAGTCCTAATTCACTAAAGAATGCAGGAAATGATAGAAATGATTGAAATAGAGACCTCTAACATTTCTTTTTCCTTTGGTTAGCTCCTTAATGTTTTAAACAAGGCAGCCTGAAAGGGTGAGATAGATTAAATTTTAAAGATTGGGGCTGGTGCTGTGGCGTAGCAGGTAAAGCTGCTGCCTGTGCTGCCGGCATCCCATATGGGTACCGGTTCTAGTCGTGGCTGCTCCATTTCCAATGCAGCTCTCTGCTGATGGCCTGGGAAAGCAGTAGAGGATGGCCCAATTCCTTGGGCCCCTGCACCCATGTGGGAGACCCAGAAGAAACTCCTGGATCTTGGCTCCGGATTGGCTCAGCTATGGCTGTTGCGGCCAGTTGGAGAGTGAACCAGTAGATGGAAGACCTCTGTCTCTCTCTGCTTCTCCTCCTCTCTCTGTGTAACTTTAGCTTTCAAATAAATAAATAAATCTTAAAAAAAATTTTTTTTAAGATTGATTCTTTTAACATTTTAGATTTAGGCCTTCAGAATATCTCACCAGGGAGCTGGAGCCAGAAAACCCAATATATGCAACTCAAAAAAAATAGAAGGCAATACAAAAAAGAAAGCATAGGAGTAAAGCTGAGTTGCAGAGAAAGAAAGTTATTGGCTCCCATTAGGAAGAAATAACTACTGGTTACTCTGAATGTAACTGTTGTCAGTTAAGGTTTTTGTTTCTGTTTTTAAATAAACCATGATCAGAACGAAGATGTTTCCTATTTAGAAACTTATTTGTTAGGGGTCAGTGTTGTAGATATTTTGCAGCATTTAGAAGAGAATCATTTGAGGATTTTATTCTTCTCAAAATGCTGTATGATGACAAGTAACATATAAATAAGACTTAGCCACACCACTGTTTTACCTGTAAGCTTGGGGCTACTACACTATTTTTTAACTTAAAGTAATTATTTGTTAACACTTAGTTAAATGGCACAATAGAATTGAAACTGGCCACAGCAGAGAGCTGGAATGGAAGAGGAGCAACCAGGACAGAATCCGGTGCCTCAACTGGGACTAGAACCCGAGGTACTGGCACCAAAGGCAGAGGATTAGCCTAGTGAGCCGTGGCACTGGCCATAACACACATTTTCTATGAACTTTTCAAAGACCACTTGTATGCATGGATTTCAAAATTTCTGCATCAAAATAAACCTTTTTTTTTTTTTTACAGGCGGAGTTAGACAGTGAGAGAGAGAGAACAGAGAGAAAGGTCTTCCTTCTGTTGGTTCACCCCCCAAAATGGCCGCTACAGCCAGCGCGCTGCACCGATCCAAAGCCAGGAGCCAGGTGCTTCCTCCTGGTTTCCCATGCAGGTACAGGGCCCAAACACTTGGGCCATCCTCCACTGTCTTCCCGGGCTACAGCAGAGAGCTGGACTAAAAGAGGGGCAACCGGGACAGAACCGGCACCCCAACCGGGACTAGAATCCGGAGTGCCAGCACCGCAGGCAGAGGATTAGCCTAGTGAGCCGTGCTGCCGGCCATAAACCTAACTTTAATTCTATTTTCCACAAACTTTTGAAATATCTTTGTATAATTAATACAAATATCAATTATATTTTATATTCTTTTTTTCCCTTAAAATATTTATTTATTTATTTGAAAGTCTGAGTTTCAGAGAGAGAAGGAAAGGCAGAAGGACCCACCATTCACTGGATCACTGCCCAAATGGTCCTAACAGGTTGAGCTAGGCAGGCCAAAGCCAGAAGCCAAGAACTTCAGAGAAGTTTCCCTTTTGGGTAGCAGGGGACCCAAGTACTTGGGCCACTATCTGCCGCCCTCCTAGGCTCAAAAGCAGTGAGCTGGATTAGAAGTAGAGCAGCTGGGACTTGAACCAGCACTCTAATATGGGATGATGGTGTTGCAAGCAGCTATTTAAACTACTGCACCACAATGCTGGCCTCTATATTCTTTTTTCATATGAAGTCTTCAAAATCTGTTGTGTATTTTACATGAACAGTGCCTCTCAATACAGAAAAGCCACATTTCCAATGAGGGATATCTACTGGTGGCTAGTGGCTACCATTTTGGACAACACAGATCCAGATACTTTACGTCTTAAGTGAACTAATGGGAAAGATATTTCACCTGAGAACAAAATTAAGCGAAAATTACTGAAATGAGAATGGCATGGTAAGTGACAGGTATAAAAAATAACATAAAAAGATACACAAAACAAAGACAGCAAACCAGTTAATGGAAATAATCATTCAGGGATAAAAGCCCTTTTCAGAAAATACCTGAGTTGCAAAGCAAAGTCTTTTCTAATTTGTAAATGACTCAGAAAATGTAAACATTAGGATTTGGTAAGTCAAACTAAAGCAATATGGAACAGAATGCTAAAACTGAGAGTCTGCATTACAGGACAAGTGCTGTGGCCCAGCAGGTTAAAGTGGCTACTTAGGACATCTGCATTCCATATCAGAGAGTCCCTGCTAGTCTACTTCCAATCCAGCACCCTGCTAATGCGCCTGGGAAGGCAGACGATGATGGTCCAAGTACCTGGGCTCCTGTCACCCACATGGGAGACCAGGATGGAGCCCCTGGATTCTGGCTTCAGCCTGGCCCAGCAAAACTATTGCAGCCACTTGGGGAGTGAACCAGCAGAAACTCTTTTGCTCTTTCCTTGGTCTCTCCCTCTCTATCACTCTGCCTTTCAAATAAGTAAACCTTAAAAAAAGTTACAGAATTTTAAATGTTAGAATAAGAAAAACTGGGATTCAGATGCCCTTGAAGAGCATATTCCAGATGAAAGAAAAATAAACAGTAAGCAATGCACTGAATTACTGAAAAACATCAAACAATGACTACAGGAAGAATCTTAAAAAAGGAGAATGGTACTTTAAAAGAACATCATGGTTAAATCAAGATGAACAAAGATCTGTTTCTGGTGAAACTGCCTCTAATAACTTTCTTCCAAAAGTAAAAACAAAAGACAAACTATGTTTTTGTTTTTTTTATTAAAAACTCTATGTTTTAATTGCAAGCCTGGGGGCTGGCGCTGTGGCGCAGTAGGTTAATCTTCCACCTGCAGTGCTGGTACCCCATATGGATGCCGGTTGTAGTCTTGACTGCTCCTCTTCCAATGCAGTTCTCTGCTATGGCTTGGGAAAGCAGCAGAAGAAAGCTCAAGTACTTGGGCCCCTGCAACCCTGTGGGAGACCAGAAAGAAGCACCTGGCTTCGGATCGACACAACTCTGGCTGTTGCAGCCACTTGGGGAGTAAACCAACAGAAGGAAGACTTTTCTCTCTGTCTCTCTCTCTAACTGTCTATAACTCTACCTCTCAAATAAATAAGTAAAATCTTAAAAAAAAAAAAGAACTGCAAGCCTGAAAACAGACACTGAACTTTAATACCAAGAGAAAATAAATTTTTTTCAGTCATTATGAAAAGAAGTCTTTAAAAGAAGAGTAAAGCAACTATGGGCACACCAAAAAAGGACGTGTGAAAAAGACTACTTAAAAAAGTTACAGTGATTATTAAGACTTCAGATGTCATTGGAATTATGTTTACCTCCACCGTTTGTTACTACTAAGCTGTTGTGATTCTCTTGGTACTGGCTTTCTCTTCTTAGTCTCTGCTCTTTAGTAATCTCTGCTACTCGAAGAGGCAGATCTGAAAATTCATCTGTAGGCTTAAAAAAATAGAAACATTTTAATAAAAACAATTTCTAATTTTACTTTACAAGCATGTATAGTATGGGCATGTTACAAACTCATTGAAACTTATATTTGAGAAGAAATAGCAAAAACTTTGGTGATAGTTGTACCACAATGTGAACATACTTAATGTAGTGAAATGTATACTTAGAAATGGTTAAAATGGTTAATTTTATATTATGTATATTTTGCCACAATTTTAACAAAAAGAAGAAACAGAAGTTTTAATGGCTCTGTAAACACAGTATGTACATAAGGCATCTATGTATATGTATCTGTATGTACAGTGCCACACTATGTACACTGCCACCCAGATACCCATACACTAGCCATTCCCAAGTACAAATGGGCTGTGGTGTAAAATTAATTTGCTTTGTACTCTTAATGAAACAGTGTTAAAAGTGCTAGGCTACCGGCTTTTCTAACAAAAGCTTTTGTTGCTATTTATTCCAATTTATAGCTAAAATATACTTTGGTGACTTAGAAAAGCAGAAAATACAGGATCAAGAGTTAAAACAGAAAAATAATAGCTAAGAAAGTTATTTATCTTGAGCATGTGGATATTTTTCTCTAAGGTTCCTGTCATTTGCTTCCTCAATTTCCAGCACCCTTCTACTACCTCTGCTCAAGATGATACAACTCTTCAAATTTTAGGCCTCAGGTTTAATTTGCTCAGCTCCTGTTTGGCTTTCCAGGGTATGAAATTATTTGTACCATGAGGTAAGAAGCATGTAAAAATAAAAGCACATGGTAAAGAGATGGTAAATAAACAGAAAGCCATTTTGAATGGTAGGACTATATAGGAATTTTGTCCCTCTCTTGATATTTTTATATTTTATGTAATAAGAAACTGAGTCCCATTAAGATACTTTCCACTTTAAATCATTTGATTTTTTTCTTCCTCAGGAGTGATAACACACAGAATAGGAGAAACACTTACCTCATTCCCTGACCATCTTTTATCACCACTGTCCACACTGTTGAAACCGGAATCTAGGGCTCCATAAGAGCGACTTGAGTACAGTTCTTCATGGCTGCCAAAAAGAGACTTCACTTGTTACTATAAAGTGTGTATTTTAAAAATTAACATTTGAGGGGGCCAGCATAGCAGCTAAAGCTACCAATTGCAATGCTGGTATCCCAAAAAGGTGCAAGTTCATGTCCCTGCTAATGGCTGGAAAAAGCAGAAGATGGCCCAAGTACTTGGGCCCCTACTACCCACGTAAGAGACAAGGATGAAGTTCCTAGTTTCCTCCTTCAGCCGTGCTTAGCCCCAGCCATTGTGGCCACTTGTGGAGTGAACCAGCAGATGGAAAATCTCTCCCCCTCTACCCCTGTAACTCTTTCAAATAAATACATAAATCTTAAAACAATTAATGTTTGAAATAAACCAGATGAATTCTGACTAATAAACATTTTCAAGGCACTTAACTACCTATTAAGCCTAACTGGGTATTTTTAATTTTTAATATGAAAAATACAAATAGAAATAAAGTAAACAAAATAGTATGAACCCCATGTATTTATCATCCAGCTTCAAAAATGCTGTCATTCTACAACTCTTATTTCTTTTTTTTTTGGACAGGCAGAGTGGACAGTGAGAGAGACAGAGAGAGAAAGGTCTTTGCCGTTGGTTCACCCTCCATTGGCCGCCGCGGCTGGCGCGCTGCGGCCGGCACAACGCGCTAATCCAAAGGCAGGATCCAGGTGCTTATCCTGGTCTCCCATGGGGTGCAGGGCCCAAGCACTTGGGCCATCCTCCACTGCACTCCCTGGCCACAGCAGAGAGCTGGCCTGGAAGAGGGGCAACCGGGACAGAATCCGGCGCCCTGACCGGGACTAGAGCCTGGTGTGCTGGCGGAGGATTAGCCTATTGAGCCTCAGCGCCGGCCTACAACTCTTATTTCATCTATGCCTCCACCCATTTCCTTTATCCCACTCAACTGTTTTCACTTTTAAAATATTTATTTATTTATTTGAGAAGCAGAGAGATAGATCAAGCTTCCATTTGTTGATCCACCCCTCCATGCCTGCAATGGCTATGGCAAGGCTGGGCCAAAGCCGGGAGGCAGGAACTCAACGAAGGTCTCCCATGTATTAGGTAGGAATCGAATGACTTGAGTCACCACTGCTGCTTCCCGGGGCCCGCATGGCAGAAAGCTGGAGCTGGGGATCAAACCCAGGTACTCCAACATGGGACACAAAGCTTCTTCTTAATTCTTAGGCTTAAGTGCCCGCCCATTTTTATTTTTAACAGCTATCAGCTATTTTTTTAAAGTAAAATTTACATACATGGAAATGTACACATTTTAGCATGTATGTTTTATAGCATATACCTATATCACGATATAGAACTTTTCTACTTTGGTACCAAGTTTCATGCATCCTTTCCTGGCTAATTTTTCTCACCCTGCCTGCCCCTGTGTGGTCTCTGACTTTTCCACCTCAGATTAATGTGAAAGCTCAATAATTGTCCCCAAAAATGCCTGCCTCCCAATCCTTAGAACTTTTTTTTTTTGACAGGCAGAGTGGACAGTGAGAGAGAGAGACAGGGAGAAAGGTCTTCCTTTTGCCATTGGTTCACCCTCCAATGGCTGCCGCAGCCGGCGCACCACGCTGATCCGAAGCCAGGAGCCAGTTGCTTATCCTGGTCTCCCATGGGGTGCAGGACCCAAGCACTTGGGCCATCCTCCACTACACTCTCAGGCCACAGCAGAGAGCTGGCCTGGAAGAGGGATGACCGGGACTAGAACCCAGTGTGCCAGCACCGCAGGCAGAGGATTAGCCTATTGAGCCGCAGCGCCGGCTCAACACCTTCTAAGACAAAGAGAACTAAGGATGAAGATAGAAATAAGGTTACTACTTTTCAGCTGACCCTAAAATAGCAAGATTACTCTGAATTTTATTTTAAAATGGGCCCAATATAATCACAAGGTCTTTGAAAGTAGAAGAGGGAAGCAAAAGAGAAGGTCAGTGTGATGTGATGCTGACTCAAAGAAGGAAGGAGCCATGAGCCAGGAAAGGCAGACAGCCACTAGAAGTCAGAAAAGACAAGGGAGCAGATTCTACTCAGGGCCCACAGAAAGGAACACAATCCTATCAGCATCTTGATTTTAGCTCGATGAAAACGCATTAAACTTCTGACTTAGAGAACTGGAAAATACAGTTAGTTTTGCTTATTTGAAAACTTAAAAAAAAATACAATAACTTTCTGTCTGGCTTTTTTTGTTCAGTATCATGTCAGTGACAGTCATGATGTTCTTTTAATCACTAACTTTCCTTTGTACGAATACAGTTTTAAGAATCCACTTTCAGATGATGGGCACATAGATTGTTTGCAGTTTGGTGTTATGGTGAATAAAGCTGCCATGAACATCAGTGACAAAGTCTTGTATAAACATTTGCTTTCATTGCTCTGGGTAGATGCCTTGGAGTAGAGGGGTGAGTTATATGGTATTAGGATTAGCTTTTTAAAAAACTGCCAGATCTGTTCTCAAAAATAGTCAAACATTTCTACTAGAAATGTTATTTGTGTTACAGTTGCCAATATGTTAATGCTAGTCAAAATTTTAACTATTCTGGTGAGTCAAAGTGGTATCACACTATCTCACTGTGATTTTAATTTGTATTTCTCTGATGACTAGTGATGCTGCATATTTTACTGTATGCTTATTGGCCATTCTTATTATCTTTTTTTAAGTTTTATTATTATTTGAGAAGTAGAGTTACAGACAAGAGAGGGAGAGACAAAGAAAGGTTTTCCATCCACTGGTTCACTCCCCAAATAGCTGCAATGGCCAGAGCTGGGCCGATCCAAAACCAGGAGCTTCTTCCAGGTCTCTAAAATGGGTACAGGGGCCCAAGAACTTGGGCCATCCTCTACTGCTTTCCCAGACCATCAGCAGAAAGCTGGATTGGAAGAGGAGCAGCTGGGACACAAATCAGTGCCTATAGGGGATGCCGGCACCACAGGCACTGTGCCTTTGTACCACCACATAACTGCCTTTAGTTCTCTCAGTCATAAATATCAGGACCGAAGATGTTGTTGGTGATCATCTTCTATCAGTATGTATGATATGTATACTTGTATAAATATACTAATAGTTATTAGTATATTTAATTAAATATATTATTTAATATTAATTTGTATTAATTTGTGTTTTAACACTCAGATTGGAGCTGATGTTTTCCATCTCCTTCAAAGTATCTATGTAACTCTTTAATAGCCAGACCAAAAACCTTAGAACCTCATCTACAAGGTTATCTCTCATAACTTTACACACAAGAAAAATACAAGGGAAGCGACCTTTTTGTGATTAAATTCACTGTTCTTTACCTTCATAAATATCTGTCAAGCACTTGAGCCAGGGATAAGGTAGTGAAGAAGAAAGGCATGGTCTGTACCAAAGGGTAGACAAAACCCTGTGGAGGAACAGTTTATTTCCCTAACAAATTATGTTTTGTACAACTGAAATTTTCAGACAGTTTGAGTTTGTTCCTTTACACTTAAATCTTTCATTTCAATAAGTTCTGATACAAGCTTAAAATTAGAATGCAAATTTCACTTCTGAAAATGATATGTATTTAAAATAACATTTTCTTAATGAGCATTACTTTTTTTATTTTATTATTTTTTTTTCGACCTCACTTTTTACAAGGAAGCCGTGGGCTTTCATCGGCTTAGGCAGTCTTTTTAGAAGCCCTCAGAGAGGGCTGGCGCTGTGGCTTAGCAAGTAAAGCCACCACTTGCAGTGCTGGCATCCCATAAGGGTGCTGGTTCAGGTCCTGGATGCTAAACTTCTGATCCGGCTCTCTGCTGTGGCCTGGGAAAGCAACAGAAGATGGCCCAAGTCCTTGGGCCCCTGCACCAGTGTGGGAGACCTGGAAGAAGCTCCTGGCTCCTGGCTTCGGATCGGCACAGCTCCAGCCATTGCGGCCAATTGGGGAGTGAACCAGTGAATGGAAGACCTCTCTCTCTCTGCCTCTCCTTCTCTTTCTCTCTCTGTGTAACTCTGACTTTCAAGTAAAATAAAATAAATCTTTAAAAAAAAAAAAGGCCTCAACTTGCAGGAATGTAATCCCTCCTACAGCAGGGAAAAGGAACCACAGGCCAGTCACCTCTACACCCATGTCTCCTCTGCCTATGTCTACACCACAGCACCACCATGCTGCTCTCTGTGGGCCCAACGAGGAGACGCTCTCGGAGGCTGCGCCCTGAGGAGCTGTTGCCCAAAGGCAAGCACCCAGGCTGTGCTCCTCCCCATGGGAAAAAGGGGTTTGGGACGCGGGGCGAGTTCTCTGAGGGCTTCTCAGGTCTCCGCAGGTGAAGGTAGGAAGAATGCATGTGGTCCAAAAACCCAAATGGAAGAGCCTTCAGGGCCGTGGCAAGGTCCAGAGGTGTAGAGAGCCCGGCGGAGTGTGGGAGAGGCCATGCCCAGAACGGGGTCCCACAGGAGACAGCCGTGAATGAGTATTAATTATTATAATCTTTGTAGTAGAGTAATAACTTAAAATATTGAAAAAGGAAGGGTTATTTGCATATATGCCTAATGATATAAAACTGCCTGTTTTCAGAGCTTTAATTTTTTAAATATCTTACCAGAATTATGAAGAACAGCATATGGATATTAAAAATATCTGTAAGAGTCATGGCTTTTAAAAACATTGAGACATTATTAGTACTTCCACAGCACCATTATGCCCCTTTCACAAGACATCTTCATGTTCTTCTTTCAGAGTTAAACATTAGAAATTTTGGGTTTATCATGTGCCTGCTTGTTAGATTTTTTTGTCTTCAAATTAATTTTTGTACTTGTAAATATGTCTGCTTTTGTAAACTCTATCCATGGATATTTGTTAATCTGTTTTAAAAAAGGAAACTAAGAAACAAGGTCAGGGCTGGTGCTGTGGTACAAAAGGTTAAACATTCTGCAGTACCAGCATCCCAAATGGGCCCCAGTTTGAGAACTGGCTGCTCCACTTAATGATACAGCTCCCTGCTAATGTGCCTGTGAAAGCAGAGAGGATGGTCCAAGAGCTTGGGCCCTACCCATGTGGGAGACCTGGATGAAGCTTCTGGCTCCTGGATTTGGCCTGGCCTACCCCTGGCCATTGTGGCCATTTGGGGAATAAAGGGGGGATGAAGATCTTTCTGTCTCTCCCTCGCTTTAATTCTTACTTTCAAATAAATGTCTTTAAAAAAAAGCAAGCTCATTAGCACTGACTTTTAAGCAAAAATTGACAGATTCCAAGAGAAGACCTGAGGGGTTCTCTGTTGAGTACAGTTCATGAGCATTAGTGCAGCTTCACTGGGACATCTATCTTGCCTGTTTCAAGGCCTCACATTTAATTCCTGTTACTGAAGATTATTTCATATGGTTTGGTCTGCCAAGTAGATGACTTTATAAGTCATGTGCTATGGAGCAGAGGGATTCACAGTCTAAAAGATACTGAAGTGATGTTAGTAGTAAAAAATTCAACCTCTTCATTTTCCCTCTGGGAAAAATGAAGCCCAAAAAGTGCAAATGACTTGCCTTAAGTCACAAGCTCGTGAGCAACAGAGCTAATATTTAAGTCACTTAGAAGACTGGCATTCAGCTGGGGATTCCCCAGGGGACACTGGCAATGTCTGGAGACATTTTGTTTGTCACACTTAAGAGGGTGCCACTGGTATCTAGGAGGCAAAGCCCAGGCATGCTGCTAAAATTGTTAAAATACACAGGACAACACAACAAAGAATAATCTAGCCTAAAACATCAATATGCCAAGGCTGTTAAATCATGACTTAGAACTACACTTTCTCAGATCGATGTAATCAACTTTACACTTAACACAAGCATTCTGAGAATAAGAGTGCTAAAACAGGATAATTATCTTTAGTCAAACATTCAAACAAATTTAAAGATACAGTTTGCATCCTGTGCAAGAATATAACAGATAAAAGAATAAGAACATACTCACCAGGAGCCAAAACCCAAGGGTCTCCTATCGTAATCTGGTAGATCAGGAGCAATCTTACAAGCTTGTATGTTCAAGTACTTAAAGATGTGGATTTTGCCTTTTATACATATCTAAAGAAAGTAATGTATAAAGGTAATCAAATTACTATGAGTCTAAAACATATATTCTTTTACTGTAGTGAGCTTTTTACATAATATAAACAGAATACAAGACATTTCTGTCAAGTATGTACAATAATTTTTTTAAAAAGTTTTATTTATTTAAAAGGCAGAGTTGCAGAGAGAGAATGGGGGGGGGGGCAGAGGCAGATAGAGAGGTCTTCCATCTGCTGGTTCACTCCCCAAATGGCCCCAATGGCCAGAGCTGGGCCAGACGAAGCTAAGAGCCAGCAGCTCCATCTGGGCCTCCCAGATGGGTGCAGTGTTATTTAAGTATTTAACTGGTAAATATAAGTTTATATTTTCTAATCACTTATAAGTTTCAGTAACACACAAAATAGATAAATAATGATTACACTATTAGAATACTACATAAGCTTATAATGCTCATTAGTTATGTATAGTCAATGATTTAAAGAATTTTTCCTCAATAAATAAATTATAATGGTAATTTTCGCCTTTAGGAATCCAACAATCATACATGATTATGCTTTTCATTCTGTTTTCTGTAATAAAGAGAGCAAGAAATGATGAAATATTACAGTCATATACATTTCTATTGCTACCTACTGTAAACGTCAAAGTCTTTAAAGTTTATGAGACCCTTTTACTATTATTAAGTTTAGTCATAAGGTTTTTTTTTTTTTAAGATTTTTAAAATTTATTTTTGAAAGGTAGGATTACAGACAGTGAGAGGGAGAGACATAGAGAAAGGTCTTCCATCCACTAGCTCACTCCCTAAATGCCCGCAACGGCTAGAGCTGGGCTGGTCCAAAGCCAGGAGCTGGGAGCCTCTTTAGGGTCTCCCATGCAGGTCCAGGGGCCCAAGTGCTTGGGCCACCTTCTACTGCTTTCCCAGGCCATAGCAGAGAGCTGGATTGTAAGAGGAGCAGCCGGGATTTGAACTGGTGCACACATGGGATGCTGGCACCACAGGTGGAGGATTAACCTACTGTGCCACAGAGCCAGCCCATAGTCATAAGGTTTTATAGTTATCAGGGCCAGCACTATGGCACAGTAGCTTAAGTCACACCCAAGCTGGTTCGAGTTCTGGCTGCTCCACTACCTATCCAGCTCTCTGCTAAAGAACCTAGGAAAGCAGCAGAAGATGGCCCAAACACTTGGGCCCCTGCACCCATGTGGGAGACCCAGATAAAAGTCCTGACTCCTGGCTTTGCTCTGGCCCAGCCCTGGCCGTTGTGGCCATTGGAGAGTGAACCAGTAGATGAAGATTCTCTCTCTCTCTCTCCCTCTCTGCCTCTACCTCTCTCTCTCTCTGTGTAACTGCCTTTCAAATAAATAAATAAATCTAAAAAAAAAAAGAAAAGAAACTTTAAAAAAAGAACTTAATTTCTAACCGGCAGATAATTGTGCATAATTAAATTTCAAATTTCAAGAAAAGCCTGTAACATACTTCTACTCTGATTTACCTGTGCAGGAGGCGACTGTAGTGGGTTGTTATCTAGGGTTATCATTTGGAGGTGCCGCAGGTTCCGATAACAGACAGGGATTGTTGTAATTTTATTGCATGAGAAGTCTAACCGTATCAAAGGCAACTCTGCCAGCTCTGCATGAAGGTAGAACAGAAATGAATAAAGAATGATATTTTAAAACTAGAAAGTTTTTACAAGAGTTTCTAGTTAAATACGGTGGGCTTACCAGGTACTCAGTTCCATTCTCTCTTCATGATTAACTGATGTGATAAAATGGTGTTAAATAAAATCCAGCTGCCTACAGATATGAATACCAGTAAAAAGAGAGTGGTTTGACTTCCTCCCCCACAATCCTCACACCCTGCCTCTCAGAAAGTCTCAGAAGCTGGAGCCTCTGGTATCAAAAAGGTGAGGATGAAAGAGGAATGAGACAGTCTACATAAGGAGTAGATGCCTCACACAAGTGGAGCACTGTCCCTCCAGTCAGAATCAGCAAATGATTTTCCAGTGAAACTGAATCAAAAAGGTTCTAAACTCAGGGACCCCAGGTATAATGGAAAGTCACAATAAGTTGTCACTTGAAAATGGAGGACATAAATCTAAGTTTACACACTTAGTAATACCTTAGCACCATCTCACCCTACCCCACCTTATCCCCAGCTCTTGAATGCTAGTAGTTAGGAATACACACAATAACGTAGGAGAAATGGGACATCTTCCTCTTAAGAAACTACAAAAGTCCTACACAAAAGACTGCAGACACCAATTCGGAATTTTTCCTAATAAAATATTTCTCTTGCTGCTTAATGATCATTATACAATTTCTGCCCAATATACTCAGAATTTCTCATTAGTTATAACCAGACAGCATATGATTCACAGGCATTCAGAGAAGTCTGACATGTTAAGATGGAAATCAAAACAAACCATCCAACTGAAAAAAGGAACTCAGAAGAAACAGGTAACATATAAGAAATAGAATAAAATTTTCAAAGGCTAGAATTAATACCCTTAATTTAGAGAAATAAGATACTAAACAAGTAAAACATGAAAGGAATGATTAAAACAAAACACAGAATACAAAGAGTCTTAGAAATGGCAAACATGTCAGAAACTGAAACTTCAGAAGAATAGTTGGGCAACAAATGGTTGGAATTTCAGTTATAGGGTAACAAAATATGACAAATGAATGATAAAAAGGGTAAGAAATACCATGGAAGAGAGGGTCAGTGTTGCAGCATCACAGGTTAAGCTTGTGATGCCAGCATCCATAGGGTTCAGGTTTGAGTCCCAGTTGTTCTACTTCTGATCCAGCTTCCTGCTAATGTGTCCAAGGAAAGCAGCAGAAGATGGTCCCTGCCACTCACAAGGGAGACCAAAATGGAGTACAAGGCTCATGGCTTCAGCTGTTGTAGTCATTTGGGGAGTGAAACAGCAGATGGAAGATCTCTCCGTGTACCTCCCTCTCTCTAACTCTGCTTTCAAGTAAATAAATAAATCTTTAAAAAAACATATCATAGGGGCTGGTGCTATGGCACAGCAGGTTAAAGCCCTGGTCTGCAACACCAGCATCCCATATGTGTGCTGGTTTGAGTCCTGGCTGCTCCACTGCCAATCCAGCTCTCTGCTGATGGCCTAGGAAAGCAGTAGAAGATGGCCCAAGTCCTTGGGCCCCTGCACCCAAGTGGGAGACCTGGAAGAAGCTCCTGGCTCCTGGCTTCGGATCAGTGCAGCTCCAGCTGTTGCGGCCAATTGGGAAGACCTCTCTCTCTCTGCCTCTCCTCTCTCTCTGTAACTCTTTCAAATAAATAAATAAATCTTAAAAAAAAAAAAAAGAAAAAAGATTGATTGATTGATTTGAGAGAGAAAGAGACAAAGAGAAATATCTTCAATCAGCCAGCTCTAGGCCAAGCCAAAGCCAGGAGCTAGGAATTCCATCCATGTCTCCCACACAGGTGGTAGGGACCCATCTTCCATTGCTTTCCCAGGCACATTAGCACAAAGGTGGATTGGAAGCAGAGCAGAAGTAATTCAAACTGGCACTCTGATATGGAACGCCAGTGTTTTGAGCAGTTGTTTAACTCGCTATATAATAATCCTGGCCCCTCAAACAAGTTGCTAATCCAGGGTGCGTATAAAGACATTTCAAATGAGGTCTCAAAAAAAAAAAAATTCTCCTATGACACAGTCTCAGGAAACTGCTTGAAGATGTTCTCCAGCAAAACAGAGAGGAAATTAAGAAAGAAGATGTAAAATCCAGGAATAAGAGTATTCAACACAGAACAAAGAAAACTGGGCAGCAACACTAGAGCATAACCAGTCCATTTCAGAAAGGAAATAAAAGGGCTCATTGTAGGAGATAGGCAAGCAAAAAAGTGATAGATAATTCATGTGGTTTAAGAACACTGCTGGACTCTGCTGTGGCCTGGGAAGGCAGTGGAGGATGGCCCAAGTGCTTGGGTCCCTGTACCCGCATTGGAGACCGGAGGAAGCACCTTGCTCCTGGCTTCGGATGGGTGCAGCGCCGGCTGTGGTGGCCATTAGGGGAGTGAACCAAGGGAAGAAAGACCTTTCTCTCTGTCTGTCTCTCACTGTCTATAACTCTCTCTCTGTCTCTGTCTCTGACTGTCTAACTCTACCTGTCAAAAATAAATAAATTAAATAAATATAGAACACTGCTTGAAAAAAGAAGATGGAACTAGCTATTGTTACTTAAAAAAGCCAAGTACATTAAAAAATGAGGAATTATTATTCTAGAAAATAACAAGATGTACAAGGAAGAAAATAAAATCAGAGTATATCATTTGAAATGGCAAGGAATAGTATTTATATAATTATAAGCAAAGTGATAGCAAATAATTATTTAAACAAAAATATGGTAAAACTACACTGGTAAAAGATGAGAGGAGGGAAGTAAAAGTAGAATATAGTGATAGTATGAGGAAATAAAATCCTTATCTACCCAAATAGGAAAATTATATAAATGTCAAAGACAATAATGCCAGTAATAGTGTTAGAAGCATATCATTTAGAAATAAGTTAACAAATACTGCTGAAAGACTCAAAGGAGTTCAATGACAGTAAATGATCCTGGCCATTGAAGCTGGGATGTGGGGTGGTCTGAGGCATAGGAATGCTATTATTTATTTTAAGCTTTTTAATACTGTTTGATGCAATACTTTATTGATGAAATTTTAAATTAATTTAAAGTCAAAACAATATAACAAAAGATGTACCATGATACCTACACTAAGTGTAACATGTTAAGAGACAACCAACAATCCACAGGAATTCCTGTATTATCTTATGTAGCTGTTGGAATAAAGCTTTACCTGCATTTCTATTTAACTGAATATGCTAAGATTACAATATAAGCTGTTTAAAAAACACAGAAAACTTTGTGTGATTCACAGTTTTATTAGAGCATACATTCAAAGTAAGATACACAAATAAATTAGATGATAAAACTATTACTCTGTAATTGTCATTTTTTAAAAGATTTATTTATTTATTTGAAAGAGTTAGAGAGAGAAGGAGAGGCAGAGAGGGCGGAGCAGGTCTTCCATCTGCTGGTTCACGCCCCAGTTGGCCACAATGGCCAGAGCTGGGCCAATCCAAAGCCAGGAGCCAGGAACTTCTTCCAGGTCTCCCACTCGGATACAGGGAACCAAGGAATTGGGTCATCTTCTATTGCTTTCCCAGGCCATCAGCAGAGAGCTGGATTGGAAGTGGAGCAGCCAGGACCCAAACAGGTGCCCATATGACATGCTAGCATTGCAGGCGGTGGCTTTCCCTGCTACAACACAGCACTGGCCCCATAACTGTCATTTGAAATCCCCAATATTATTTTCGTCACAACTCCAGTGTTTTCATTAGTTGATTTCAAATTATGTAAGTATTAATACATGAGTAAATCTTTAAAGATTAACCACAGTAGGTGGAAATTCTGGGTTAAAAGATTGTGTGTCGGGGGCTAGTGCTGTGGTGTAGCAGGTAAAGCTGCTGCCTGCAGTGCCAGCATCCCATATGGGCGCCTGTTTGAGTCCCAGTTGCTCCACTTCCAATCCAGCTCTCTGCTATGGTCTGGGAAAGTAATAGGAGATGGCCCAAGTGCTTGGGCCCCTGTACCTGCGTGGGAGACCTAGAAGAAGCTCCTGGCTTTGGATTGGTGCAGTTCCGGCCGTTGTGGCTATCTGAGGAGTGAACCAGAGGATGGAAGAACTCTCTCTCTCTCTCTGTCTCTCCTTCTCTCTGTGTAACTCTGGCATTCAAATAAATAAATAAATCTTTAAAAAAAAAGAAAAGAAAAGATCATGTGTAGGGGCCAGTGCTATGGCGCAGGGGTTAAAGCCCCAGCATGCAGTGCTGGCATTCCATGTGGGCACTGGTTCGAGTCCCGAATGTTCCACTTCCAAGGCAGCTCTGCTGATGTGTCTGGGAAAGCAGCAGAGGATGGCCCAAGCCCTTAGGCCCCTGCACCCACATGGGAGACTGGGAAGAAGCTCCTGGATCCTGGCTTCAGATTGGCTCAGCTCCAGCCATTGCGGCCACTTGGGGAGTGAACCAGCAGATGGAAGACCTCTCTCTCTCTTTCAAATAAATAAAACAAAACTTACAAAATAAAAAAGATCATGTATATGATTTATTATACATTACAAGTCATGTTCTACAGAAGAATCTAGAAAGCCATTGTCATGAAAACACATTCTGAGGATTCCTGATCTTTCACATGTACATTCTGAAATGTTTATGCATGAATTCTTGGGATCTGTTTCAAAATGGAGGAAAGTGGATGAGGGGACAGATGAAGCAAAGCTGCCTGAGCTGTTAATTATTGCAGCTGAGTGACAGGGTACATGGAGGTTCATTGTATATGACATTCTCCATAACAAAATTAACGCTATTCTCAATCTAATAAAATAATGGTTCTCTCCATTTTCTGTTTTCTAAGTTTTTATTTCATGAATTTGAATCTATGAAAGATTGATAAGTACACATAATTCATCATTTTCATTATTCAAATACATATACCAGAGTTTACGTTAGCCAAAAATGAATCTCACCCTATTCATTACTCAGTCTACGAATAATTTCCACACTATTAATTAGCCTCTGTTTAACATTTTCAGTGAAGTTTAAAGTTAAGTTTAGCTTAAAGTTCATGTTTAAAACAGTGCTACTTGCAGGAATGTTTATCATTATAATAAACTATCCCTTTATCAAAACATATTATATTTTCCCCAGTTACATTTATCCTGAGTTACTGATTACATAAGTTCACAAGATCTAAAAATAGTATCATTGGTTAATAGTGGTCAAAACTTTTCACTAAAGTCTTTTAAAATCTGCAATGGACCAGGTAAGATTATTAAATAAATCAATAAATCTCAAACACTAGCCCTAACTCATCCATTTTTGTTTGTGTCCATCAACCTAAGAAATCTTTAAAATGTAAATAACAATTTTCTTACCTTCAGGCAAACGTACTAAGTGATTTCTTCTTACATTAAGGTCTCTCAAGGCCTCCAGATTACCAATTTGGGAAGGTATAGTTTGAATTTCATTGCAGCTCACATCCTATTTTGAATACAAAATAAAGATACTTTTAATATTATAAACTTTACTACCATAAATTATCTACAAAATGAAATGAGAAGATAATACCATAAGGTTCTTCCCAGTTTTAAAAAAATATTGATTCTGTGTCCAAGAATAATTTCACAATTTTTTTTAAAGATGCTACTTATTATTTATGTGAGATGTAGAGTTACAGAAAGAGTGAGTGAGAGACAGAGGGAGAAGTCTTCCATCCACTGGTTCATTCCCTAAATGGCCACAATGGCTGGAGCTGGGCCAATCAGAAGCCAGGAGCCAGAAGCCAGGAGCTTTTTCTGGGTCTCCCATGTGGGTGCAAGAGCCCAAGCACTTAGGCCATCTTCTACTGCTTTCCCAGGCTATTAGCAGAGAGCTCGATCGGAAGTGGTACAGCCGTGACTCAAGCCAGCACCCATCTGGGATGATGGCACTGCAGGCAGAGGCTTAGCCTACTATGCCACAGCGTGGGCCCTCCGTAGTGTTTGCTGGTATTTAATTTTTTTTTAAGCCAGGTCAGCACTATCATAAATTATTTAATTTCTTCTTCTTCTTTTTTTTTTTTTTTTAAGATTTATTTACTTATTTGAAACAGAGAGAGAGACTGACCCTTCCATCTGCTGGTTCACTCCCCAGCCAGGGCTGGGCCAGGCTGAAGCCAGTAGCCAGGAGCTTCTTCCAGATCTCCCACATGGGTATAGGGGTCAAAGTACTTGGGTCATCTTCCACTACTTTTCCAGGCCATAGCAGAGAGCTGGATTGGAAGTGGAGCAACCGGGACTCAAATCAGCATCCATTAGGGATGTCAGCACTGCAGACAGCAGTTTAATATGCTGTACCACAGTGCCAGCCTCGGTATTTAATTTTTAAAATTTATAGCTATTTGGCCATTTGGAGAATGAAGCAGCAGAAGGAAGATCTCTCCTTGTCTTTCTTCCACTCTCTGTAACTCTGCCTTTCAAATAAATACAAAATTCAATATTAAAAAAAAAACTTACAGGTTTTTGATGGGTTCTACGTATTTTATACAATCTACATGAATGTTGTGAGCATAACTAAAATTAAATGATTTAGGATGTGAATAGGTGGTCTAGAAAATCAGATTAAATAAAAATATTGGTGGAAAAGTAGAAAAGAGTATAAAGCTTTTTTAAAAAGATTGATTTAGGATAATATTTTAATTTTATATTATTGTAATGAAACTTGAAAAATACAACAATGATAAAAATCATAATGATAAAATTATTTGAGGGGCAGGCATTTGGTGCAATGGTTAAGACAATGCTTGGGATGCCTACTTCCCAAAGTAGATTGTCTAGGTTTGAGTTCTGGCTCTACTTCTGCTCCAGTTTCCTGCTAATGTGTACAACTGGGAGGTGGCAGGTGATGGCTCAAGCACTTGGGCCCCTGTAACCCATGTGGGAAACCCAAAGTGAGTTCCTCACTCCCAGCTCTGACGTGGCTCACTCCTGGATGGGTACAGGCTGTTGGAAACCAAACCAGCAGGCGGATGATCTGTCTCCCCTTATCCCTTTCTCCCCCTTTCAAATAAAATGAAAAAAAAGAAAGAAAGAAAGAAAGAAAGAAAAATCCATGGATGATGACTGAAATAATTCTTAAATGATTGTCATGGAAAATGATAAAGTACGAAATTCAAAATGTTGCAAACTAAGACCTCCCAGAATAATCTGTAAACTATAATGATGTACAGCAGAACAAAGTGCTAAGCTGTCACACTAACTTTTTTTTTTTTTTGACAGGCAGAGTGGACACTGAGAGAGAGAGACAGACAGAAAGGTCTTCCTTTTGTCGTTGGTTCACCCTCCAATGGCCGCCGCTGCCGGCGTGTTGCGGCCGGCGCACCGCGCTCATCCGATGGCAGGAACCAGGTGCTTCTCCTGGTCTCCCATGGGGTGCAAAGCCCAAGTACTTGGGCCATCCTCCACTGCACTCCCGGGCCACAGCAGAGAGCTGGCCTGGAAGAGGGGCAACCGGGACAGAATCCGGCGCCCCGACCGGGACTAGAACCTGGTGTGCCGGTGCCGCAAGGCAGAGGATTAGCCTATTGAGCCACGGCGCCGGCCTCAGGTTACTAATTTTTACTCTCCCACAAAATCTCCCTAAGAGTAAGGGTTATCAGTTAATTTTCTTTGTGGAAACAAAAAACAGCTTCTGTGAGATATATCTTTTAAATATTTAGAATTGAGTTAGTAGGCACAAAAAAGCTTAAATGATTTGAAAATAAATGTAAGGATCTGCAGTGTAATTTTTTATAGAAAGCTTTTATTTAAAAAGTATAAATTTCATAAGTACAACTTTTGGATTATAGGCATTCTTCCCTCCATTCCCATCCTCCCACTGCCAAACCATCCTACCTCCTACTCCCTCTCCCACCTTATTCTTCATTAAGATGTATTTTTAATTATCTTTATATACAGAATATTAACTCTATGCTACGTAAAGATTTCAACAGTTTGTACCCCCCCCACACACACAAAATATAAAGTACTGTTTGAAGACTAGTTTTAGCATTAGTTCTCTTAGTACAACACATTAAGGACAGAGGTCTTACATGGGGAACAAGTGCACAGCGACTCCTGTTGTTGATTTAACAACTGACACTCTTATTTATGATGTCAGTGATCACCTGAGGCTCTTGTCACCACCAGTTCATGTTATTAACCCAAGTTCTGAAGAAACAGTAACAAATACACAATTTGGTTTCATTTCCCAGATCTGACTCTCAAAACAGTAGTCTAGCATCTAGACTTGTATGTGAATTTAAGAGTTATTTATTTCAAAGACAGAACTACAGAGAGAGTGAGAGAGAGTGAGAGAGAGATATCTTCCTTCTGCTGATTCACTCCCCTAATGGTTGCAACAGCTAGGCCAGGGCCAGGCCAAAGCCAGGAGCTTCTTCTAGGTCTTCTAAGAGAGTGCAGGGGCCCAAGCACTTGGGCCATCACCTGCTGTTTTCCCAGGCCATCAGCAGGGAGGTGGATCAGAAGTGGAGCAGCCTAGATAAGAACCAGCACCCCTGTGGGATGCCAGTGCTGCAGGTGGCAGCTTTACCGCTATGCCGGAGCTCCAGCCTCTATGTGTGAATTTTTACAAGTAATCTCTTATATTTATAATCTATCTGCAAAAGAGTGCTCTAATTTGTGTTCCAACTAGAAAATATGTATATTAATTTTTTGTCTTTGATAAACATCTTTGTTAATAAACCTACAATGAATTGTCCTCCCAAACCTCAATGGACATAATTGCGTTTGACCATTTCAGAAATAAAAATATGGGTTTTATAGTTAAGGTAGGTTGATTTTAAGTACTACTTTGGCAATGTAACTTTGGGCTAATTATTTAACCTGAGTACTAGTTTTCCCAGTCATAAAATTAGGATAATTTCAGTACACCTAATACTACTGTGACGGAATGAGAAATGTCTTATTCCATCATAACATAATTACTCAAGTAGTGGTTTCTTATCACTTAAAAGGAGTGGTAAGGGTCAGCACTCTGGTGAATTGGGAAAAGCTACCACCTGTAGTGCTGGCATCCCATATGGGAGTCGGTTCAAGTCCTGGCTGCTCCATTTCTTCTTCTTTTTTTTAAAAAATTATTTTATTTATTTGAAAGACAGTTACAGAGAGATGGAGAGCCAGAGAGAGAGGTCTTCCGTTTCTCTGGTTCACTTTCCAAATGACTGCAAAAGCCAGAACTGAGCTGATCCAAAGCCAGGAGCCAGGAGTTTCTTCCTGGTTTCCCACATACTTGGGATCTCAAATGTTTTATAACACAGAAATCACTTAATATTGGTCAGAACATAATTCTAATGATATTTTCCCACTCTGTGTGGGCCTTTTAAACTTGTATTTTCAGGGTTTTTTTTTTTTTTTAAGATCTATTTATTTATTTGAAAGGCAGAGTTATACAGAGGCAGAGACAGATAGAGAGAGAGGTCCTCCATCTGCTGGTTTACTCTCCAAATGGCCACAACAGCTGGAGCTAGGCTGATCTGAAGCCAGGAACCGGGAGCTTCTTCTGGGTCTCCTATTAAGGTGTATGGGCCCAAGCACTTGGGCCATCTTCTATTGCTTTCCCAGGCACATTAGCAGGGAGCTGGATGGGAAGCGGAATGGTTGGGATTGAACCAGCGTCCATATGGGAGGCTGGCGCTGCAGGCAGCAGCTTTACCTGCTACATCACAGTGCCGGCCCCTATAATCCTTTCTTAATTCTGTGGTAAAGCACCTGAGAACTGACCATTCAGTAAAACTTCATTAGCTGATTATCAATTTTGGGAAAAACCTTAAAAACATATCTTAAAAGATTTTTACCATGCAAGAGTATGATATGGTCTATGGAGATTACATACCAAACAACAAAATATTAACTTACAAGTTCTGTCAAGTATCTGAGGTGTCCAATTTCTTCTGGAAGTGAGACCAATTTGTTATTACTAGCAATTAAGACTTTTAATGGTAAATTACACAAATGTACTGGCAACGTTGACAGCTGGTTTCGACTAAATGGGTAAATAGAAAAAGAGAAGAGTCAGAACCCACTACTGAAGAAAAATTTTTCATCTTTCCCATTCTAGACTCAGTAAAATAATAAATATGAAACAAAGAATAAACAAGACATCTTATTTGAATTTTAGCGTTCCAGTTGTGGTTTCAGGCACAGCACTGAACTCATCTGCATGTTACAAAGATTGTATATTGAGGGTCTTAATATTTCTACTACTTATCTTACAGGGTACTTGCAAAATGAATGTAAATAATAAAGTGCTATATAAACATACTTTATTAAAGTAAAATTTATGTAAGAAAAAAACTATCTAAAAAAGTAGTAGATAACTATCAACACTTGTTCTTCCTTCTAAAGAGCTATAAATAAAATCATTTGCAACTTATTTGCCTCACCATTACATTATAACCAAATACACTTAAGTGACTCAAATATAGCTCCATGCAAGACAAGTGATATTCTGTGACTTCATATATTAACAAAGGAATCCTTTTATTTATATAAAAAACATGAAAATTGGAACCAAAAATGAAATAAAACACATCTTTCATTAGGATAAAAAATAAACTGAAATTTTTCTTGGGTGAATCTCACTTCTTAATCCTTAGGAGCCTATTTTCTTTTTTGACAGGCAGAGTGGACAGTGAGAGAGAGAGAGAGACAGAGAGAAAGGTCTTCCTTTTTTCTGTTGGTTCACCCCCCAATGGCCACTGTAGCTGGCGCATCGCGCTGATCCAAAGCCAGGAGCCAGGTGCTTCTCCTGGTCTCCCATGCAGGTACAGGGCCCAAGCACTTGGGCCATCCTCCACTGCCTTCCTGGGCCATAGCAGAGAGCTGGACAGGAAGAGGAGCAACCGGGACAGAATCCAGCACCCCGACCAGGACTAGAATCCGGGGAGCTGGCACTGCAGGCAGAGGATTAGCCTATTGAGCTGCAGCGCTGGCCCAATTCCCTATTTTCAAGATATTTTGCTGATTTAACTAATATAAACCACAAGCCTTTAATACTTTTTCATACAATAATTATTGTACTTATGGATATTTATCTGAAGGAAACAGAAAAATTAATCATTTATATTAAAAGTTTTCTACTAATATTACTTTACTTTATCATGAAAACTAGAACACCAAAAAGAAAAATAGGTTTTTAGAAAGTATATAAAATGTACAACAAATGATTATATTTACAAATATTTCCAAAAAAATATTTCATGACATAGGGAAAAATTCATTTAAAACTTGATTGAATGACTAAAATCCACTTAAAAACAAAAGGAAAAGAGTAATAATTATGTAACCCAGATACAACATTTTCATGAATTTCCTTTATGCTTTTCTATATTTGTGAATTTTCTCCAATGAACAGTTTTTATAGTGAAATAAAAAAAACAAAATTCTTGTAAGATGTTAAAAAAAATGAAAGAGCTGCATAAGTGCATTTATACACTTGGAACTTAATATAATAACAATGCAGGACCAAAAGAAGCAATTTCAGATTTACTAGTCTTATTTGAAGAAGGTCATTTGAAAGTATAATTAGACAATCATTATTATAAGGCAGCTGCAAGCTTATCAGGCTAATGGCTAGTAGGGTCTGTAATTACTACAAAGCTGAAGATAAAGGGAGAAACTACAGGTACCTTAGGAAACACTGGTAACATATCCTAACAGCATGAACAAATACTACTAATAACAGATAATGTAAATATGAAAGAGATGAGAAAAATGAAAAAACAACATAAAACAAACTTTTTTTTAAAAAAAGAATATTCTTACCTAACATTCAAGAATGTTAGAGCTTGCAGATTTAGAATTGCCTCTGGGATATACCGAATACAATTTTGATACAAGTTGAGATTTTCAAGAGAAACAAAGTGACAGGCTTCTATAGGAATTTCTGAGAGGCGATTTCGTGACAAATCTGAAAGAAAAAAATAAAGTTTAAAATGAGCCCTTAGAACTTTAACATATGTCTTTAAATTGGTTGTTGGGAGATGCTTATTCCTTTTGAGATTCCACATATACTAAAAAATAAAACTTACTTTTTGTGAACAACAGAGTTCTAGTGTGTATCTGCCTGCAAATTCCAACAAAGATTATATAACCAAATTCCAAATATTCTAGGAAAAAGCAGATCCCTAAAATCCACTTTTCCAAAGACAATACAAAACATGAGATTCTTACAAAAGGAAAACAAAAAAAATATTTTCCTTCATCAAAGGTTACCAGGATCATGTCAAAAGGACTTAGGAAACAACTCTGTCCTGCTAAGCAAAGATGAGACAATGTGAGTTTCAATGAAGATAATAACTGCAGTGAACTGAAATTCATCATACAACGAACTACGTTAGTTTATAATAACACATCTTTTCCCAACAGATGACAAAAGACCAGTTCCTTATCTTTTAAACTGGTGAATTAACAGAAAGAATCCAAATATTTATCCTGCCTTAGCTCTATGAAGGTATGACTGGTAGTGAAATAGGGAGATGAAGTGAGGCATGTCTACAATCAGAAATCATACGCCTCCCACTAGAATAAACTATCACATATGGCCTTGCCAAGAGAACCACAATTAGAATGTGAACCTAATCAGGCCTTTAGACAGCCCCAAACTTCCAGAAAATGCAGAGGACAAAGAACAGGCTGATACACCATCACTCCATCATTACCCATCTAGAGTTTTAAATTTTTTTTTTTTTTATTTGAGAGGCAGAGATACATAGAGGGCTCCCTTTGTTTCTTCAGTCCCCAAATGACCACAATAAGCAAGGAGCCAAGAATACCATTCAGGTTTCCCATATGTATGGCAATGACCCAATTGCTTGAGTTACCATCTGCTGTCTCCCAGGGTGCACATTGGCAGGAAGCTGGAATTGGGAGATGAATCAACTTGGGGCAAATTCGGTCCAATTTGAATTCCTGGTGACTGATTTCAGCCCAGCCCAAGTCTCTGTGTTTTAGGCATTTGGGAAGTAAACCCTCTCTTTCAAATAAAAAAAATTTGAAAAATAAAATAACAATTACTTGTTAATTTTGAATAATTAGCTAACTTAAAATATCTACTTTTAAAATCAGAGTTTTTAAGAGTTCCCTTAAGTTTTGCCACTAAAAAAATATTCATTTGAGGCAGGGAGCAAGTGAGCTGTTTCTTCCTTGATTTGATTCAATAATTTTTTAATATGCTATGAATTCATAAATGAAGAGACTGAATTAGTCATAAACTATATTATAGATAACACAGTAAGATAATATTAGTTTATAAGGTATATTTCCTGTCATAATCCATAAAAAAGAAAACTTTGCATCCCAAGAAATACAATAAACGAGGAAAAGAAAAATAAATCTTACCCTTTAGCTAGGAACAAAAAGGGGGGGGGTGGCAATGGGGTCAAGCCACTGCCTCCAGTGCTGGCATCCCTTATGGGCGACGGTTCGAGTCCTGGCTGCTTCACTTCTGATCCAGCTCTCTGCTATGGCCTCAGAAAGCAATGAAAGATGGTCCAAGTCCTTGGGCTGGGCCCCTGTACTCATGTGGGGGAGTGGGAAGAAGCTCCTGGCTCCTGGCTTCTGATCAGCCCAGCTCTGGCCATTGCAGTCATTTGGAGAGTGAACCAGCGGATGGAAGACTTCTCTGCCTCTGCCTCTATTTCTTTGTAACTCTTTCAAATAAATAAATAAATCTTTAAAAAAATGTTTTACTTCTTTAACTTTTTTCTAGTTATAAAAGCAATATATTTTATCTTCATAATGCAGAAGACTGTACTAAACATAAAATGTGTTCAACTAGAGTGTTACCCCAGATGCCCCAGTGGAGCTCCTACTAACTATAATCCCTTTCCCTGCCTTGATAATATACTGATTTTTGTGATAAACATTTCTTTGACAGTTTTACATTTTAGCACTTCATAATTTGTAGTTTTGCCTCCTGTGTTATAACATTTCCTGTTAACTGCTGTAATATATTGCTACAAACTCAGTGGTACAACACAAACTTACTACTTCACAGTTCTAGAGGTCAGAGGTTGGAAATGGGTCTCACTGGGCTAAAACTAAGGTGTCAGTAAGGCCGTGTGAATTCTGGGGGCCTTTAGGGGAGAGTTCATTTCCTTCCACTTTTAGCTTCTACAGACTGCCCACATTCCTTGGCTCATATCTCCATTCCCCCATCTTCAAAGCAGCAAGGTTAGGACGAATTCTCCTCATGGTAGCATCTCTATGATTCTCCCTCTTCTGCCTCCTTCTTCCACAATTAAGAATCCCTGTGACATTGTCTGCTCCCTGCATGTGTTTCTGCCCCCTACCCAAGATAATCCCCAAAACTCTTCCTATTTTAAAGTCAGCTGATTAGTAATATTAATTTTCTGTACCATGTAACCTAGTATGTTCAGGTTATAGGGATTAGGATGGGGACATCTTTGAGGAGCCATAATTTTACCTATCACATCTCTGACTTTCTAAAAATAGAAGCATACTTTATGTGTATACCTTTGTGACATATTCAACATTTGAGATCCATTCATGTAGCTGCATACCACAGCATTTCTTGTCTTTTCTTTTTTTTTCTTTTTTGACAGGCAGAGCGGACAGTGAGAGAGAGAGAGAGAGAGAGAGAGAGAAAGGTTTTCCTTTTTTCCATTGGTTCACCCTCCGTTGGCCGCAGCCAGTGCACTGCAGCCGGCCCAACGCGCTGATCCGAAGCCAGGAGCTAAGTGCTTATTCTGGTCTCCCATGCGGGTGCAGGGCCCAAGGACTTGGGCCATCCTCCACTGCACTCCTGGGCCATAGCAGAGAGCTGGCCTGGAAGAGGGGCAACGGGGACAGAATCCAGCGCCCTGACCGGGACTAGAACCCGGGGTGCCTATTGAGCCACAGCACCGGCTCTTGCCTTTTCTTAAAAGATTTTTATTTACCTGACATAAAATATTTATTTTATTTGAAAGGCAGAGATACACAGAAAAAGAGAGGGAGAGATATAGAGAGAGGTATTTTCCATCTGCTGGTTCACTCCCGTCCCCCAAAAGACCACAATGGCCAGGGCTGGGTCAGGCTGAAGCCAGGAGTCAGAAGCTTCATATGGGTCTCCAAGCACTTGGGCCATCTTCCACTGCTTTCCCAGGCACACCAGCAAGGATGCTGGCACTGCAGACAATGGCTCACTTGCTATGCCACAGTGCCAGCTACTCCTTTGTACTACTTATTCCAATTGTACACCAATCTCTCTCTCTCTCTCTCTCACACACACACACACACATACACATATGTAATATGACCACTATTTTCAAAAAAGATTTACTTGAAAGGCAGAGCTACAGAGAGGCAGAAGCAGAGAGAGAGAGAATCTTCCATCCGCTGGTTCACTCCCCACATGGCCCAATAGCTGGAGCTGGACCTGTCTGAAGCCTGAAGCCAGGAGCCAGGAGCTTCTTCTGAGTCTCCCATGCAGGTGCAGGGGCCCAAGCACTTGGGCCATCTTCTTCTGCTCTCCCAGGCCATAGCAGAGAGCTGGATCAGAAGTGGAGCAGTCAGGTCTTGAACTGGCACCCATATGGGATGCCAGCACTACAGACAGCAGCTTTACCCACTACACCACAGTGCCAGCCCCAAGAGTACTATCTTAAAATTTATTTTTTATTTATTTAAAAGACAAACAAACAGAAAGAGAGGTGATAACAGTGTGTGCTCCCATTTGCTGGTTCACTCCCCAAATGCCTTAAGATGCAGGAGACAGCTGTTGGAGCCCAGGAACTGAACTCAGGCATGTTGGTGAGGGACACAGCATCTGAATCCCAAGCATTATTTTTTTTGGTAAGACTTATTTATTTAAAAGTCAGAGAGAAAGTTACACACGCACACGCACACACACAGAGAGAGAGAGAGACAGAGAGAGATGACTCCCCAATCGGCCGCAATGGCCAGTGCTGTACCGATCTGAAGTCAGGAGCCAGGAGCTTCTTCCAGGTCTCCCATGCAGGTGCAGGGGCCCAAGGACTTGGGCCATCTTCTACTGCTTTCCCAGGCCATAGCAGAGAGCTAGTTCAGAAGTGGAACAGCTGGGACTCAAACTAGTACCCACATGGGGTGCCGGCACTGCAGGTGGTAGCTTTACCTGCTATGCCACAGTGCCAGCCCTTCCATTACAATTTAACCAGGCAGTTCCTTATGGGATTTTTAACTGCTGTGCCAAATGCCTACCCCAATAGGTATTTTTCAAGTTTTGTTATCTAACCCATTTGTTTCTCACAGAAATATAGAAACAAAACTAGTTTTTGTATGTTGATTTTGTAGCTGGTATTCTTGGTAAATGTTTTTATCACTTCATATAATTTTTGGCAGATTATTTTGGGTTGTTTATATCTATAATTACATGTCCTATAAATAATGAAAGTTTTGATTTATTAATTTAATTTCCTTACTGTGCTGGCTAGAACCTCCAATACAATGCTGAATAAAAGTAGCAACAAAATATCCTTGTTCTATTTCTAATTTCAAAGATTTTCTGTGGGCTGGTGTTGTGGAGTAGAGGGTAAAGCCTCTGCCTGCAGTGCCAGCATCCCATATGGGTGCTGGTTCAAGTCCTGGCTGCTCTGCTTCTCATCCAGCTCTCTGCTGGGAAAGCAGTAAAAGATGGCCCAAGTTCTTGGGCTCTTGCACCCTTGTGGGAGACTTGGAAGAAGCTTCTGGCTCCTGGCCTTATCACATTAAGGAAATTCTTTTCTATTCTTATTTGTTAAGTTTTTATCAGTAATGAGTGCTTAATTTGTCAATTACTTCTTTCTCTATCTCTTGAGATTATAAAAATTTTATATTTTATATTAATTATCAAATTACTGTTTACCCTTCACTTCATTATTCTTCAAAATTTTTATTGTTCTTATGAATCTTTCATTTTATTACTGTGAAATTAATATTCTAATATTAAAAACCTTACATTCCTGAGCTAAGTCCAACTTACTCACGATGCATTATCCTTCTTCATATTAGCTGGATTAATTCTGTTAATATCGGCTCAAGATTTTTTCATATGTGATCATGAATATGTTTGGACTGTAATTTTCTTTTTGCATAATGTCAGCATATGATGCCAATACTGTGCGTGCTAGTCTTGTGAAATTTATTCTGAGTGCACTTCTACATTTTTGCAATTAAAAATAATTTTAAAAACTTAATTAAGAAGACAGACAGATGTGAGAGGGGGGAGAGGAAGGGGAGAGCGAGAAAGCTTCTACCTGCTAGTTCACTCTCCAAATGCCTGCAACAAGTGGGGCTGGTCTGGGGGCAAAGCCAAGAGCTAGAAACTCAATCCAGGTCCCCACATGGGTGGTAGGAACCCAGTCTAGTCCCGGTTGGGGCACCGGATTCTGTCCCGGTTGCCCCTTTTCCTGTCCAGCTCTCTGCTGTGGCCCGGGAGGGCAGTGGAGGATGGCCCAAGTGCTTGGCCACCTGCATCAGAATGGGAGACCAGGAGGAAGCACCTGGAGGTGTGCTGGCCGCAGCGGCCATTGGAGGGGGTGGTGAACCAACTGAAAAGGAAGACCTTTCTCCTGTCTCTCTCTCTCACTGTACACTCTGCCTGTAAAAAAAAAAAAAAAAAAAAAAAAAAAAGAAAGAAAGAAAGAAAGGAAGGCCCAAGCACTTGGGCCCCTGCACCTGCATGAGAGACCCGGAAGAAGCTCCTGGTTCCTTTCTTCGGATTGGCTCAGCTCCAGCCATTGCAGCCATTTGGGGAGTGAACCAGCGGATGCAAGACCTTTCTCTCTGCCTCTCCCTCTCACTGTCTGTAACTCTACCTCTTAAATAAATAAAACCTTAAAAACAAAACAAAACAAAAAACCTTGGGGCCAGTGCGGTGGCATAGCATGCACTGCTGCCTGCCACCTCTATTGCTGGCATCCCATATGGGCACTAATTTGAGCCCCTGCTATTCCACTTCCGATCTACTGCTCTGCTATGGCCCCAGAATGCAGTGGAGGATGGCCCAATTGCTTGAGCCCCTGCACCCCCCGTGGGAGACCCGGAAGAAGCTCCTGGCTCCTGGCTTTGGATCTGCGCAGCTCTGGCTGTTGCGGCCAACTGGGGAGTGAACCAGCCAGTTCTCTCTCTCACTCTCTCTCTCTCTCTCTCTACTGCAGAGATTAGGGGAGTAAACCAGCAGATGGGAGCTCTTTTGCCAAAATAAATAAATTTTTTTTTAAAATCTAATGTGTTGTTCTCAAAATAGGAAAGAAATGTTATCTGCCTCTTTTTAGTGATATGTACCTTAAAAATCTCTTTAAAATTACAATATTTTCTAATAATCATATATTGTGCCTCAGCAATAAACTGAATAATATACATATTACAGAAACAAAAGTCCAAAGTATTCTTGAACTTTGAATCTCAAAATTAGTCTCACAACTGTGTAACAACTATGAAACAGTGTTTATTAACTTCTTTCCTTCCTAACCTTATTTTTCTTTGTCAGGGAGAAAAACAGTTTAACATTTTATTCTATTTGGTTATGTAATTATGAAACGAGGACTTATTTCTTTTAAATCAGAATGATTAAGCCAGGAAAACCTAGATGCATTCCAGCCCAAACACAAATTAATGTTTTCAACAGTATGGCATTTATTAAGAAATGCTGGCTTTCAAAAGTCTTATGTTCTAATAATTCCTTTAGGCTATCCCACACAATGACATCATCCTTACCAAATAAAGCCCATTATGCAACACCCCCTACACAGTACCATCACTTTCTAGAAGAACAGACACTATTATGAATGACTAAAAGCATCAGAGATTATGACAAATATCTGAGTTCATAATTTTCAACACTGAACAATGTGAAATTTAAAAGAATATTATTCCTATAAAATAAAGAATAATATTCTTTAATAATAAAAACTGGCATATTCAAATTACCAAAAAATTTCTAAAACACACATTCAATATGAAAGTAAAAAGCCAAATTCTAAAGGAATGTTAAGTCCCTAAAGAATTATATAAAAGTAACAGCTTAAAATATTGATAAGTATTTAACAAATGACTTTAATACTATTTATGGTGCATCTCACGGACTAAAGAATACCATGGAGAGAAAGTACACAAAATTATCCATTAAATGAAAATACTGTGATGACAAATGACACTTTAACACTTTTGAAATTTTTTCTTTAAATCTGCCACTTTAAAAAAAATAAAGTATTTCATTTTTAATTTCAACTATTATGCCATTCTCTTAAAATTTTCTTGAAAGTGAATACAATAAAATTATCTTATTTTAGATATTAATGTTAATTATGCAACCCAGAGAGGTCATAAAAGAAATGATTTTCTAACATTTTTAATTTAAAAAGTCATATTATTTTATATAACATTGGGGTTATCTTTTAAAAACTTTAAAATTTTTATTTTTGTCAAATAATTGAATTTATATACTTCAAAGCACCAATTAGTTCTGCTTTTGGGAAGATGGAACGGACAGATGTACTTTTTCCTACTCCTTCACTGAGTACAACTAAAAATCTTGGACATTACTTATGAAACATATATAAGAAGACTAAAAGCTTGAGGGATGACAGCTGGGGACCTCCAGAACTCAAAGGACAACAGCGATGAACTCTCAAGTTTTCCAGGCTTGAAGCTATACAGCTAACAAGTCCAACTTAGCAACCCAGAAACACCAATGGGCAGAGACAAAGAAACAGTCTGCTCTCTCTAGCCAAAGGATCAGGAAAGGGGCAGCTCAGCTAGATAGGACACTTCTATACAATAACTGCTCTGCTTCAGCCAAACACCTCAGAAAAAATCGTGGCCTCATCCTTACCCAAGCCAGCAAACGCTGACTGGGGAGCTGAAGCTACCCTTGCCACACTGAAACAATGCATTTCAGCAGCTCCTACTCTCTTCCTACTGGGGTAGTATTAGGAGAAAACCAAATAAGGAGTTGGAATTTTCTTCTCTGATGGAAGGTAATGAATCCCCCTTCTCTACCAAGAATAGGTCAGTGGAGACCATGTAGGGAGCCTGGACTTCCACCCTGACCAGCAGTAACATGACTATTTATCATCTAACTCATGTGGGTCAGAGAAGGCCTAGTAGAGGGTCAGACCTGTCACCACCGGCCAACATCAACATTCCCTGCCCCTGTGGTATCAGTAGCAGGGGGCTATGAGAACAGTAATGACATACTTCTACCCCTTCCAGCCCTGGAGGTACCATGGGAGACCTGGTGAGGAGCTGACACTCCCTACCTGCACAGCAGAAACAGGATTCCTTCCTGCATATTCAGGTTTCCATGAATGCCTAGCAGCAAACCTGGATCTCTGCCTCCACAGGGCAGTCATGAGGTAGCCATGACTTCCTCCCCAGGCAGAGAGGAAACCAGTTAAAACAGGAGTTTAAGTTTCAACTTATACTACCAAGTACCAGAAAGATCTCAAACTCAAGGAAAAAAACAATCAACAAATGTCAAAAGTGAAGTGACAGAAACATTAGACTACCCTAAAAATGTTTCAGTGAGCAATTGTAAACTCTCTTGAAACAAATGAAAAACAAAGCCTCAGCTAAGAAATAAGATATGAAGAACCAAATGAAAATTTTATAACTAGAAAATACGATAACAAGGGCTGGAGTTGCAGCACAGGGTACCAATTTAAGACCTGGCTGTACCACTTCAGGTTCAGCTCCATGCAAATATGTCTGGGAAAGCAGTGCAAGATGGCCCAAGTATTTAGGAGACCTGGATGCAGCTCCTGGGTCCTGGCTTCAGCACGGCTCAGCCCCAGCCTCAGCCACTGTGGCCATTTAGGGGAGTGAACCAGTGGATGGAAGATCTCTCTCTCTCTCTTCATCTCTCTCCATCTCTTTTTAAAGAAAACACAATAACCAAAACAAAAAACTACATGGATGGTTCCAACAGAAGGAAGATACAGAGGACAGAATCTAAATACTGGAAAATAAAACAATGGAAATTAAACAATCTGTGGGACTACAACAAAAATCTGATTTTCATGTCATTAAAAGTCCTAGAAAGGGGACAGCTCTGTGGCTTAGCAAGTAGAGCTGCCACCTGCAGTGTCAGCATCCCATATGGGGGTGAGTTTGAGTCTTGGTTCCTCCACTTCCCATCCAGCTCTCTGCTATGTAAAAATAGCAGCAGAAAGTAGTAGAAGATGGCCCAAGCGCTTGGGCCCCTGCGTCACATGGGAGACCTGGAAGAAGCTCCTGGCTCCTGGGTTTGGATCAGCTCAGCTCTGGCTGTTGAGACCATCTGGGGAGTGAACCAGTAGATGGAAGACCTCTCTCTGCCTCTGCCGTTCTGTAACTCTGCCTTTCAAATACATAAATAAATAAAATCTTTAAAAAAAAGAATCCTGGAAGAAGAGAAAGAAGATGTTGCTAAAAAACAAGTTGAAGAAATAGTATCTGAAAGTTTCCTAAATTTAGCAAGCCATGAAACTACAGGTTCAAGAAGCAGAGCAAACCCCAAACAAGACAACCTCCCATCCCCCCAAATACACCAAGACACATTCTAATTAAACTGAAAACTAAAGACAATGAAAAAAAATCTTAAAAGCACTGAGGGGCCGGTGCTGCGGCTCAATAGGCTAATCCTCCGCCTTGTGGCACCGGCACACTGGGTTTTAGTCCCAGTTGGGGCACCAAATTCTGTTCCGGTTGCCCCTCTTCCAGGCCAGCTCTCTGCTGTGGTGCAGGGAGTGCGGTGGAGGATGGCCCAAGTACTTGGGCCCTGCACCCCATGGGAAACCAGGATAAGCACCTGGCTCCTGCCTTCAGATCAGTGCGGTGCGCCAGCCGCGGCGGCCACTGGAGGGTGAACCAATGGCAAAGGAAGACCTTTCTCTCTGTCTCTCTCTCTCACTGTCCACTCTGCCTGTCAAAAAAAAAAAAAAAAAAAAAAAAAAGCACTGAGGAACAATTGAAATGACAATAGATTTCATATCAGAAACAATGGATGGAAGACATACGCCAGCAGCACACATCTTACAAATACTGAGAAAAAACTTGCTTATGCAAAATCATATGCTCACCAAAATAAAATATCCTTCAAGAGTCAAAAGAAAATCAAGATATCCTCAGATGAATGAAAACCAAGAGATTTTATTGCCAGCAGACCCCAACTAAAAGAATGGCTAAAGGAAGCTCGCTGAACAGAAAGATAAAAGAAAGGAACTTGGGGCCAGCATTGTGGCTTAGCAGGTAAAGTCATTGCCTTTAAAGTCATCATGATGTGGGCATACCATGTAGGTGTTGGTTCATGCCCCAGGTGCTCCACTTCCAATCCAGCTCACTGTTAGGCCTGGGAAAAGCAGTGGAAGATGGCCCAAGTACTTAGGCCCTGACACCCATGTGGCAGACCTCCCGGCTCCTGGCTTTGGCCTGGCCCTGCTGGAAGATCTCTGTTTCTCCATTTGGGGAATGAACCTGCAGCAGATGGGAGATGTCTATGTCTATCTGCCTTGTGCATTAAATAAATAAATAAATAAATAAATAAATAAATATTTAGAAACAAAAGGTTAACAGCTACAAAGCCATGCAGACTAAGATTGCTTTCATTTTTGTATCTAAACGGGACATAAAGAGTACAAAGGACACAGATTAAAGATGTAAGTGAATAGATTTATCTCCTAGGTGCCTCCCATATCTATTACAGAGGTCTGAAATGATTTCTATTCTGAACTCATGCAATCTTCAGTTTTACATTAATGGTACTTTTTAAAGATTTATTTTTATTTATTTGAAAGACAGCTACAGAAAGAGATAGAGAGAGAGACAGCAAGAGAATCTTTCATCCACTGGTTCACTCCCCAAATAGCCAAAACGGCCAGAGCTGAGCCAATCCAAAGCAAGGAGACATGAACTTCTTTCAGGTCTCCCATGTGGGTGCAGGGACCCAAGGATTTGGGACATCCTCTGTTGCTTTCCCAGGCACATTAGCAGAGAGCTGGATTGGAAGTGGGGTAGCCAGGATTCAAACCAGCACCCAAATGGAAGGCCAGCACTGCAGGCCAGGGCTTTAACCCACTGCGCTACAGCGCTGACCTCATGTTAATGGTATTAAGTGTGTGGAAACTTACTCTATGGTGTTTACAGATGGAGTTTTTTTTTTTTTTTAATGTTTATTTATTTATTTGAAAGGCAGAGTTAGAGAGAATCTTCCATCAGTGGTTCACTCCCTAAATGGCCACAAAGGCTAGAACTGGGCCAGTCCAAAGTCAGAAGCCAGGGACTTCTGGGTCTCCCATATGGGTGTAGGGGCCCAAGCATTTGGGCCATCCTCCACTGCTTTCCCAAGTGCCTTAGCAGGGAGCTGGATCAGAAGTGTGGCAGCAGGGACTCAAACAAGAACCTGTATAGGATACCAGCACCACAGGTGGCAGCTTTACCTACTATGCTACAGCATGGGCCCCACAGGTGGAGTTTATGAAAGTGGTTAGAGGCCGGCGCCGCAGCTCACTAGGCTAATCCTCCGCCTTGCGGTGCCGGCACACCGGGTTCTAGTCCCAGTCGGGGCACCGGATCCTGTCCCGGTTGCCCCTCTTACAGGCCAGCTCTCTGCTGTGGCCAGGGAGTGCAGTGGAGGATGGCCCAAGTGCTTGGGCCCTGCACCCCATGGGAGACCAGGAGAAACACCTGGCTCCTGCCTTTGGATCAGCACGGTGTGACGGCTGCAGCGCGCTGGCCGCGGCAGCCATTGTGGGGTGAACCAACGGCAAAGGAAGACTTTTCTCTCTGTTTCTTTCTCTCACTGTCCACTCTGCCTGTCAAAAAATTTAAAAAAATAAAAAGAAAAGAATGTGATTAGATAAGATTAGGTCCTTAGGTGAAGCTCCTATGATTGAATCTTGGTGACTTTATAAGGAGGAGTGGAAAAACAACACAGATACAGACAGACATACTTACTCTTGGCCTTTTGCCATGTGATCCTCCATGCTGCCTGAGAACTCTGCTAACAAGGCCATTGCCAGATGAGGGCCCTAAGATCACACACCTCTGGAAAGAATGAACTAAGTAAACCTTTGACCTTTATAAAGTTTGCTGCCTCAGGTATTTTACTACAGTAATGGAGCTCATTAATACAGAGGTCATCCAACGTTTAGTAGCTTATATATCTAATGAAGAATAAGAAATCAAACCACTTGATACCTTTTCTACCATTAGGCTGAGGGAGAGCTGGGTCATCATACCAGGGTCTAGTTACCATTTATAGGACAATTCTTACTGCACAACAGCCACAGTTTCATGATCCTATCTTATTCCCTCACCAATCCTACAGCAAATGTGAGAATGCAAGCCCTTCACACTGCCACTCTAAAATTTCCTAACAAGGTGCCCTTCTTTTCATTACACGGGACATTTGGTGGGCCCTTCAATCGAGACACTCGTGTCCTTCAGTTTTGAAAAACTGTAATGAATTGTTTTCCTCTTCCTCTGTTTTCTCTTTCTGGAACCAGAAAGATCAAATGTCTTACCTCCTAGACTATAAGATCCTTCTCTCTTTCCTCTTACCTGTCTTTCTGGGTTCCTTCACCTTTAGTCTAAACCTTTCTGCTTAATATTTTTACCTCTGATAGATATAATACTTTCTTTTTACAAACTATTTTATTAATATATTTGAAAGGCACAGTCAGACAGAGATTGCACATCTGATGGTTCAATTCCCAAATGCCTGCAATAGTCAGGCTGAGCCAAGTCAAAGCTAGGAGCTAGGAACTCAATCTGGGTCCCTCACATGGTGTCAGGGACCCAAGTATTTGAGCCATCACCTGCTGCCTCCCAAGATTTGCATAAGCAGGAATATGGAATAGGGAGCAGAGCTGGGATTGGAATCCAAAAACTCTGATACGGCATGCAGGCATCAAGTGGGGATTTAAATGCTATGCCAAATTCCTGCCCCAGATGTAACACTTTCAATTTCCAAGAGCTCTTTCTTGTTCTTTATTTTCCAATGTTCTTCACAAATAGATCTCTATCATATGTCATGAATGGAATATCTTTTTTCTCTGCTTTTAAGGACATCAATTTTAGATTTTTACAAGGTTTTTTCTCTTTTGTCTCGCTGCTTTTTCTGGGTTTCTCTCATCCAAGTACTAACCAGGCCCAACCCTCCTTAGCTTAAGAAGTCAGATGAGGCCGGTGCCGCAGCTCAACATGCTAATCCTCTGCCTTGCGGCGCCGGCACACCGGGTTCTAGTGCCGGTTTGGGCACTGGATTCTGTCCCGGTTGCCCCTCTTACAGGCCAGCTCTCTGCTGTGGCCCGGGAGTGCAGTGGAGGATGGCCCAAGTGCTTAGGCCCTGCACCCCATGGGAAACCAGGAGAAGCACCTGGCTCCTGCCTTTGGATCAGCGTGGTGCACCGGCCACAGCGTGCCAGCCACGGTGGCCATTGGAGGGTGAACCAACTGCAAAAGGAAGACCTTTCTCTCTGTCTCTCTCACTGTCCACTCTGCCTGTCAAAAATTTAAAAAAAAAAAAAGAAGTCAGATGAGATCGGGTGTGTTCAAGGTAATATGGCCATAGACTGGGCTTCTTTGTTATATTTTTCTTTGTTTTTGATGACAAAGATATTCTCTGAAATTCTAGTGATATTTATTTTTCTTTACTATTTAAAAACCTAACACTGGGGTGGCATAGGTTTTGCAGTTAACATACGACTTGAGATGCTTAGATTAAAGTTCTGGCTCTATATCTGATCCAGCTTCCTGCTAATGCATATACTGGGAGGCAGCAGGTGAAGCCTCAAGTGCTCGGGTTCCTGTGGACCACATGAGATACCCGGATTGAGTTCCAGGCTCCTGGCTTCAGTTTGGCACAGCCCTAGCTGTTGCAGACATTTGGGTAGTGAACTAGCAGGTGAAAGATCTCTATTTATTTAAAAATAAATAAACCAAAATTAGAAAAAAATAGAAATAAAAATATAACACTAAAATTCTTGTTGGAAGCTCTATATGTATCCTGTCTTGGTGATATGACAGACTCCCCTGTATGGTAACGTAAGGACCTGGCTGTTTCATTTGGGTTCTACAAATATCAGTATCCAGGAAAAGTATTCCCAGTAACTGGAAAAAGCTTGGAGATCTTACCATTCTGTATGTCAACTGTCCTTGAGTTTTTCACTTGGTGTTTTATCCTCATCTTTAGCTGTGTCTATAAAAAAAACCCAGAGCTAAATCTAATCTAAGTCTTCCAGAAAGTAAGTCTTCCTAATTTTTCTCTCATACATACATCTCCTTAAAAACATACAACAGTGGTAAGAGCTTTAATAACAAGTCTTCCTGGAAAAGTTATTAGGAATGGTCCATACATCATATTTTATCAGCTTGTATTCATTTGTTCAGGAAAAACAATCATGTATACTCAATGTTTTGGGAAAATGGCTTTGTTTTCCACATACTCTAAGAGAGTGGGATGCTGAAAAATGTACGTAGGCTGATAAAACTGTGATCCATATTTCCAAAACTGAGCCATAAAAAAGCAAAAATTTAACAAGAGAAATGAAAATTTAAATCAAACTCAGAATTCCAACTGAATTTAGCAATATGAGCTATGCTTATAGTCTGGAGATCTGCATGGGCTGTTTTTTGTTTTTAAGATTTACTTATTTATTTGAAAGGGGAGTTACAGACAGGCAGAGAGACAGAGAGATCTTCCATCCGCTGGCCCACTCCCCAAATGGCCCCAACGGCCGGAGCTGGGCCAATCCAAAGGCAGGAGCTTCTTCCAGGTCTCCCACATGGGTACAGGGGCCCAAGGACTTGGGCCATCTTCTATTGCTTTCCCAGGCCAAAGCAGAAAGCCAGATTGGAAGTGGAGCAGCCGGGTCTCAAACTGGTGCCCATTTGGGATGTTGGCACTGTAGGTGACAGCTTTACCTGCTATGCCACAGCACCGGCCCCTAGTGATCTGTGTTCTAGTTCTGTTTTGTTGAGCTGGGTTAGTGTAAAAGAGAAATTATATAGATTCAAAAAGCATACTTTAAAAACTTGTATCTATGCTTCAAAAGCTGTTTCATGCCTAGAATGGTGTCTGGAAAACAGGCATGGAATATGTTTACCACTCAACAAAGAAACGTGGCACTGAAATAAGCAGAAGGAAAAGGAAGGAGAAAAAAAAAGGAAGGGAATAGTTGCTAAGCACATGTGAACCTAGATTTCTATGAATTCAAAGCTAATGCATAAGTAAACTAGCTCTACTACTGGTATACAACCCTATACTATAAATTATTATTTTAAAATGCTGAGATAGGTATGTTATTAGTAGGTAGCTCCATTATCTTAGTAAAAATCAGGGATTTTGTAAGAGATACTTCTTTAATACAAATATTAAACACCATCATTAAATTAAATTACTTCCTCAGACACAGAGACTCTCACTAAATATTACCTTTAAGATGCACAGAAATCATAGGTTAGTTAAACATGCTATACTTGCACTCTTCAATGTCAGTAGACTGGACTGACCTTCAAACCATAAGAATGTCAAAAAATTGTAATGGGAAGAAATGGGGGCTATTTTTCTGAGTTGCACAAATGCTCCCTCTCCTACCTTCCAATATCTTTTGGAATTTTTATTGTTTAATTTCCCAGGCATGGGGTGGTGATTGATTATGGATTTTTAAAAGTATTTAATAAAACAAAATGTTTTCATACTATGATCAGATCATTATTACCTAACACTACCCCAAATGATCCCTACAAAGTAACAGTATGAGAAGGGTGGAGGTAAGATAATCAAGTATTGGTTTCCATATGGCAACATGCAACACATAAGAACTTCCAAATGGAAACTTATAATCACAAAGATTTTAAAATACTGCTCTTCCAGGGCTAGCACCATGGTGCCACAGGTCAAGCAGCCGCCTAGGATGCTGGCACCCCTATGGGCACTGATTCAAGTCCCAGCCGTTCCACTTCCAATCCAGCTCCCTGCTAATGCGTCTGGGAAAGCAACAGAAGATGGCCCAAGTATTTGGACCCCTGTCACTTAACGTGGGAAACTTGGAAGAAGCTCCTTGCTACTGGTTTTAGCCTGGTCCAGCTGTAGTGGCCATTTAAGGAGTGAACCAGCAGACAGATCTCTGTCTCCTCCCTCCCCAAAATCTGCCTCTCAAATAAAAACAAATAAATCTTCAAATAAAAAAATCTGGTCTTCTGGCCGGCGCCGTGGCTCAACAGGCTAATCCTCCGCCTTGCGGCGCCGGCACACCAGGTTCTAGTCCCGGTCGAGGCGCCGGATTCTGTCCCGGTTGCCCCTCTTCCAGGCCAGCCCTCTGCTGTGGCCCGGGAGTGCAGTGGAGGATGGTCCAAGTGCTTGGGCCCTGCACCCCATGGGAGACCAGGAAAAGCACCTAGCACCTGGCTCCTGCCATTGGATGAGCGTGGTGCGCCGGCCGCAGCGCGCCGACCGCGACAGCCATTGTAGGGTGAACCAACGGCAAAGGAAGACCTTTCTCTCTGTCTCTCTCTCTCACTGTCCACTCTGCCTGTCAAAAAAAAAAAAAAAAAAAAAAATCTGGTCTTCCAAAATTGGAGCTTGAAAGTTTAGATAAATCCCTTGGTTTGTAGATTGTCAAAATTAATTAATGTTCTGAATTTACTGGGGAAGTTTTATTTATTTATTTATTTATGTTTTGACAGGCAGAGTGGACAGTGAGAGAGAGAGAGACAGAGAAAGGTCTTCCTTTGCCTTTGGTTCACCCTACAATGGCTGTCGCGGCCGGCGCGCTGCGGCCGGCGCACCACGCTCATCCAATGGCAGGAGCCAGGTGCTAGGTGCTTTTCCTGGTCTCCCATGGGGTGCAGGGCCCAAGCACTTGGACCATCCTCCACTGCACTCCCGGGCCACAGCAGAGGGCTGGCCTGGAAGAGGGGCGACCGGGACTAGAACCGAGTGTGCCCGGCGCCGCAAGGCGGAGGATTAGCCTGTTGAGCCACGGCGCCGGCCTACTGGGGAAGTTTTGTTAATGAATTATATAATTAACATGAAGTTGTCTACATTCCTTGGCAGTGGCTATCAAACTTTAGCATATATTACGGTGACATGGAGCTTGTTAAAATACTGACTGGCAGCCCCTACCTCTGGAACTTTTGATACCACAGATCTGGTGTACGGCTAAATAATAAATAACAATGTCCCAAGTAATGCTATTGCTGCTGGTCTTGGATCTGTGCTACAAGAACAGTGCTCTGTGGCAAGAAAATGGTCTACCCCGGGGAACTGTATATTGGTTGAATAAGACTGGGATTTCCAGTCTAAGATAATAGTTTGAATGCTTTAAGCCATGAGCAACAGCTGTACTTTTTCTTCCTCAGAGAACTTAAATGATTGGGTTATATAAATATCTGTGCTTCTGTTTGCACACATTTGGAAAATATACTAAGAAATTTGAGGGGCTGGTGCTGTGGCGTAGAGGGTAAAGCCACCACCTTCAGTGCCAGCATCCCATATTGGCACCAGTTCGAGTCCCGGCTGCTCCACTTTCGATCCAGCTCTCTGCTGTGGCCTGGGAAAGCAGTAGAAGATTGCCCAAGTCCTTGGGCCCCTGCACCCACATGAGAGACCTGGAGGAAGCTGCTGGCTCCTGGCTTTGGATCAGTGCAGCTCCAGCTGTTGAGGCCAGTTTGGGAGTGAACCAGTAGATGAAAGACCTCTCTCTCTCTCTCTCTCTCTGTAACTCTTTCAAAGAAATAAATAAATCTAAAAAAAAAAGAAATTTGAACACAATTATTATTATGAAATTGTAATTGTGACACAGTTGTACCTTGCTATAAGATTTCTTACTCCAGAAAACATATAGGAGAATAAGAATAATTCAAACCTATGGTATGTAATCTAATGATAATAATACAAGAAAAATGGAAAGATATGGGTCATGCCAAGAACCCTGGAAAAATAATGAGCTGCCTCTAGGGCAGAGCAAAGAATTTACTGTATTCTGTAAAGACCACAACTACTCACTCACAGTAGTTATGAAATAACTCAATAATTTATTCTGGCTAATCATTTTAATTTGAATTTAAGTAACGGCTCTTAAATTACTTAGTATGTTATAAAAACCTAAAGGTTATGACAAGTCATCATGCACATATACTATAAATATTCCTTTGTTTAAATAAAGAAAATAAATCTTTGGTGAAACTGGCCTTCATTAATCTAAGAAATTAGACTAACCGCACTGAATAAACTAAGGAAGCTAAATTCAGGGGCCTTCAAAAATACGGACTCAGGAGTGAGTATCTGAGCAGTTAAGACATATGCAATCCCAGAATGGAATGCTTAGGTATGCTGTTTGCCTCCAGCTCGACTCTAGCTTCCTGCTAAAGCAAACCCGAGGAGGTTCCAGTGATAGCTGAAGTGGTTGGATCTCTGCCACCCATATGGAAGACATGGGTTTAATTCCTGGCTCCTGGCTTTGGCCTCCAGCTCATAGTAGTTGCAGGCATTTGCAGACTAAACCACTGCATGGCAGTTCACTCTCTCAAATAAAGAAAGAAAGAAATTTTTAAAAATATGGGTTCAGGGCCAGCATTGTGGCATAGTAAATTAAGCCTCTGTCTGAGATGCCTGCATCTCATGTGGGCATCAGTTCAAGCTCCAGCTGCTCTACTTTCGATCTAGTACCCTGCTAATGTGTCTGGGAAAGCAGCAAGGAAGGTCCAACTACCTAGGCCCTTGCATCTATGTGTGAGACCCAGAAGAAGCTCCTGGCTCCTGACTGGATCAGACCACTCCAGCTGTTGCAGCCATTTGGCGGGTGAACCATCAAATGGAAGATCTCTCTCTCTCTATCTCTATCTCTCTCTCTCTCTCCCTCTGTCCCTCGGCCTTTCAAATAAATAAATTAAAAAAAAAAAAAACTTTAAAAAAGTGGGTTCAATGGCATCATAAAAATAAAATTTGTTGGCCATCACCGTGGCTCAATAACCTAATCCTCTGCCTGCGGCGCCCGCACACAGGGTTCTAGTCCCGGTTGGGGTGCCAGTTCTGTCCCAGTTGCCCCTCTTCCAGCTCTCTGTTGTGGCCCGGGAGTGCAGTGGAGGATGGCCCAAGTCCTTGGGCCCTGCACTCGCATGGGAGACCAGAAGCACCTGGCTCCTGGCTTTGGATCAGCGCGGTGTGCCAGCCACAGCGCGCCGGGCCTAGTGGCCGTTGGGGGGTGAACAAACGGAAAAGGAAGACCTTTCTCTCTCTCTCTCACTGTCCACTCTGCCTGTCCAAAAAAAAAAAAAAATTAATTAAATTAAATAAAATTTCTTGAAAATTAAGAATAGTGGAGTGGGCGCCGTGGCACTGTAGGTTAATCCTCTGCCTGCATTGCCAGCATCCCATATGGGTGCCAGTTCTAGTCCCGGCTGTTCCTCTTCCAATCTAGCTCTCTGCTGTGGCCTAGGAAAGCAGTGGAGGATGGCCCAAGCACCTGGGCCCCTACACCCGCTTGAGAGACCCAGAAGAGGCTCTCTGGCTCCTGGCTTCAGATTTGCGCAGCTCCAGCTGTGTGGCCATTTGGGGAGCTGCCTCTAAGGCAAGAGATGGAAGACCTTTCTCTCTGTCTCTGCTTCTATCTACAACTCTCTCTCTCAAATAAATAAAATCTTTTAAAAAAAATTTAAGAATCACAAGTTGGCATTTAAATGTTGATTTTATAAAACTTTGATAGTATTTGTATATTATTTTATTTAAAGGGCAGAAAGAAAAATAGAGAAAGAGAGAGAAAGAGAGAGAGAGAAACAGAGGTCTTTCTTCTGCTGGTTCATTATCCAAATGCCTACAACAGCCATGTCTGGGTCAGGCCGAAGCTAGGAGCTGAGAATTCAACCTAGGTCTCTCACATAGGTGGCAGGAACCCAAGTACTGAGCCATTATCTGCTGCCTCTCAGGGTGCGTATTAGCATGAAGCTCAAACCCAGGCATTCTAATATGGGATGTTGGTATCCTAAGCAATGTCTTAACTTCTGTGCCAAATGCTTACACCTTGATAGTATTTTAATTCAAAACATACTTTGGTATAATACTTGTATATAGTAATATAGCATATAAAATATGACTATCCTAGACATGAAAAAGAAGAAAAGCTGGTAACTCAGCATAGGACAAAAATAAGGAACAACTTTAATATTAAAGTAAGAAAAGAATCTCGTCAAGTAAGAGTTAAGGCTTACCACATTCATGACTCTGAAAGATTCTTGCTCTTCCACATAAAATAATCTAAGCTGTCCCTGATGTCATCCTGTCTAGCATCAGCTGCCACTGAAATGATTTTAAGATTTATTTTTATTTATTTGATAGGTAGAGTTACAGAAGCAGGAGGAGAGACAGGGGGTGGGTGAGAGGGAGACAGACAAAGTTTCCTCTGTTGGTTCACTCCGCAAATGGCCACAACAGCTGATGCCAAGCCAGGCAAAAGCCAGCATCCAGGCTTCTTCTGGGTCTCCCATGTGGGTACAGGGGCCCAAGTACATTAGCAGGGAGTTGTATCAGAAGTAGAGCAGTCAGCTGGCGCTTTGGCATAGTGGTAAAGCCGCCACATGCAGTGCTGGCACCCCATATGGGCACCAGTTCAAGACCTAGCTGTTCCACTTTCGATCCAGCTCTCTGCTATTGCCTGGGAAAGCAGTAGAAGATGGCTCAAGTCTTTGGGCCCCTGCACTTGCATGGGAGCTCCTGGCTCCTGGTTGTGGCCACCTGAGGAGTGAACTGGCAGATGGAAGATTTCTCTCTGCTTCTGCCTCTCCCTCTCTATAACTCTCTGCCTTTCAAATAAACAAACAAATCTTTAAAAAAGAGATAGAGAGAGAGAGAGAGAGAGAGAGAGAGAGAAGAAGAAAAGAAGGAGGAGGAGAAGGAGAGCTTCTCGCAAAAAAACAAAACAAAACAACTCCCACACACACACACACATATATATATATATATATTGAAAAAAAGTTGGCCGGCGCCGTGGCTCAACAGGCTAATCCTCCGCCTTGCGGCGCCGGCACACCGGGTTCTAGTCCCGGTCGGGGCACCGATTCTGTCCCGGTTGCCCCTCTTCCAGGCCAGCCCTCTGCTGTGGCCCAGGAGTGCAGTGGAGGATGGCCCAGGTGCTTGGGCCCTGCACCCCATGGGGAGACCAGGAAAAGCACCTGGCTCCTGGCTCCTGCCATCGGACGATCGCGGTGCGCCGGCCGCAGCGCGCAGTCCGCGGCGGCCATTGGAGGGTGAACCAACGGCAAAAGGAAGACCTTTCTCTCTGTCTCTCTCTCTCACTGTCCACTCTGCCTGTAAAAAAAAAAAAAAAAAAAAAAAAAAAAAAAAAAAGAAAAAAAGTAACCAGGGCTCCCTAAGGATAACAAGTGTCTTATTCAGGGAAAGGAGATACAAGATGGGCCTAGAAAAATCTTTGTTTTTGGAATGCAATTCCCAAGTTTTCAGTAGCAGTAAATTTTGAGTGGCGAAAGAGGTTTGCCACACATGGTTTAGGAAGTGCTATGCAAGTATGGAATGCAAGTATAATCACTTACACATCCTAATTCTCTATGATTCCTAAGATTCTAAAAAGTAAAAGTAACAAGAAGGGTATTATAAAAAATGCCTATTATGAAAAATTCCCCTACTAATGTGAAAAAAAGAGTAAGATATAGATTCTGTGGCAAATGTCTTCTATTTCTATTTGTTATTATCTATGTTGAAATATAAGGAAAATTTTTCCAAATTGCAAACACTATGATAAAACAACAAAATTAACAAACCTATGATGGCCACTGTTGATTTGATCCCAACAATGTTTGGGTCCTAGTGTTACTAAATAATGTCTTCACAAGCAAGAAATGCAACTAAACAACAGTTTTCTAAAAGCAGGTATTAGAAACAAATACAACAATGAAAAACACAGCCCCACTTCTGGTATAACTATTCTCAGCAGAAAGCTACATCTTGAGGACAGATTTAGGGACAAGAAAACTCAAAAATACTGAGCTCTGGAGTCAGGCTGAGATTTCTGTACTGATACTTATGCCATTTATTACAGATTTTTACTTTTCAGCCTAACTCACACAGGGGCCCAGCTAAACCAAAGCATAATCCAAAGGACTTACTAATATCCATTTAACTCTAGTCATACACATATCCGTTATATGCTCAACACATAATAGCTAAGAACAAAGTAACTGGTGACATCACTTTCTTTTTTTGTCTACTGTACTTCCCAAATGGGTCCTTTTTCTTTTTCTAATAGACTAGGATTAACAGTATTCAACTCAGTCACCCCATGTTGTAAATATGAATAAATAGAAATCCTCTGGAAAAGGAACAACTTTAATTACCTGATGAACTTTAAAGCACTATTTCTCAATCTGTAATGCAAAGGCAGACTCTAATTCTGAAATAGGTTTTGCATTACTTATAGGACCCTTATATATCTCCATAAAATGGATATGAAAAATTACTGTGCTCCAAAATAAATATTAGAGTACAGAAGCAGAGTCTAAGGAAGTATTTCTCAGTGGTAGTTCTTGACCACCTCACCATCAAAACAACCATCAAAAGTTTTTTAAGATGTAGCTTAACGGACCACACCCCATACATCTTGAATCAGACACTAGGAGCCAGATTCTATAATGAACTTTTTTTAAAAATTGCCACAGAGGCAGGCACTGTGTTGCAGTGGATTAAGTCATTGCTTGGGATGCCTGCCTCCCATATCAGAGAGCCAGTTCAAGCCCAGCTCCTCTGCTTCCAATCCAGCTTCCTGCCAATACATTCCACCAGTTTCCTGTTAATGCATCCCAGGAGGCAGGAGGTGATGGCTCCAGTGCTTGGGCCTCTGCTCCATCCCTCTCTGTGATACTCTGCCTTTCAAGTGGATAAAAACAGGGACCAGCATTGCGGCTTGGCAGGTAAAGCTATCACCTGGACACCAGCATCTCATTTGGGTGCTAATTCAAGTCCCAGCTGGTCCACTTCTGATCCAGCTCCCTGCTAAAAGCAGCAGGAGATGGACCAAGTACTTGGGCCTCTGACATTCACATGGGAGATGTGGAAGAAGCTCCTGGTTCTGGCTTTGGCCTGACCCAGCCCCAACTGTTGGAGACACCTGGGGGAGTGAATCAGCAGATGGAAGATCTCTTTCTCTCTCTCTTTCCTCTCTCTCTTAACTCCAACTTTTTGTTACTTTTTAAGTGGATGAAAATAAATAAACTTTTTTTAAGGTGCCACAATTTTATGTACACTAAAGTTTTGGAACCAATAGGCTCCAGTTTATAAACTGATAATAGATGGCCAGAAACTACAAATTTAGTAGGCTAAACTAGGCAGCACCATGTTACCAGGCTAAGATTCTCCTTAAATTGTGACTGGCATAATTATCAAAATTGTAAATAGTGAATACACATGGAAAGCCTGCTACATATTAGGGGCTTACCATTTGTCAAAGATCTAGAAATTATCATTTTGCCACTTGTTCTATCTTAAAGCACTAGCAGTACATATAGCATCATCACTCTTATACTCTAGGACACGAAATTAAAGAGGACAGAATGCCTGGCTGTCTGACACCAAAAGGAAGCATAATCTATAGTATTGAGAATGTTTTGCTTGAATTCTATTATAACACTGAAGCCCTGAGGGTTCCCATTAAATCCAGTTACACAGAAGTCAGTTGTCACTATTTCCAAAGCTTAGCAAGAAAATGTTCTTAATCATTTCCTCTTTTTGCTTTTTCACTCACCCATACATTCATCTTCTCATTCATTCAGTAAATACTCAAAGATTATATGCCAACAAACTGGATAAACTCAAAGAAATGGATACATGTCTAGACACAAACAACCTACCAAGACAGAATCATGATGAAACAGAAAATCTGAACTTAACCAACAGAAAGGAGATTGAATCAGTAATCAAAAGTGTCCCATCAAAGAAAAGTCCATGACCTGATGGCTTCATGGCTGAATTCTAATATTTAAACACCAATCCTTTTCAAACTCTTCTAAGAAACCTAAGTGGAAGCAATACCTCCAAATTTTTTATGAGCCCAGCATTACTCTCATACAAAGTCAGACAAGAAAATAAAATGACAGGCCAATATACTTAACACAAAAATTTTCAACAAAATAGTAGCAAACTGAATTCAAAAGCACATTAAAAAGATCATTCATCATGACCAAATGGGTTTTATCCCCAGGATACAAGGATGGTTCAACATATACAAATCATTTTTCTTCGGATCCCATAAAACTTTCAACATATGCAAATCAGTAAGTGTGATACACTACATTAACATAATGAAAGACAAAACCAACATGATCATCTTAATAGATGCAGAATGAAGCATTGACAAAAGTCAACATTCTTTTATGATAAAAATCCTAGGCAAATTAGATACAGAAGAAATTTCTTTCAACACAATAAAAGACATGTATGATAAATCCACAGCTAACATGATACTCAATAGCAAAAAGTTAAAAGCCTCTCCTGTAAGATGAGGAACAAGACAGGGATGACTACTTTTAGCACTTTTATTCAACATAGTCCTGAAGTTCCAGCCAAAGCAACAAGTCAAGCAAAAGAAATAAAAGACATCCAAATTAGAAAGAAAAAAAATTAAACTGTCTTTATTTGCAAACAACATGATCTTATATAGAAAATCTTATGAACTTCACGAAAAAAACTCTTAAAACTAGTAAACCAAAAAAGTTGCAGGATATACAACGAACACAGAAAAACAGTAGCACTGGGGCCGGCGATGTCAGCATCCCATATGGGTGCCAGTTCACATCCTAGCTGCTCCACTTTCAGTCCAATTCCCTGTTATGGCCTGGGAAAAAGCAGCAGAAGATGGCCCAGCTATTTGGGCCCCTGCTACTCTTGTGGGAGATCTGGAGGAAGCTCCTGACTTCTGGGTTGCAACCATCTGGGGAGGGAATCAGCAGATGGAAGATCACTCTCTCTGTGTCCTTCCCTCTCTTTCTCTAACTCTTTCAAATAATTAAACAAATCTTTTATTTTTTTTATTTTTGACAGGCAGAGTGGACAGTGAGAGAGAGAGACAGAGAGAAAGGTCTTCCTTTGCCGTTGGTTCACCCTACAATGGCTGCCGCGGCCAGCGCGCTGCGGCCAGCGCACCGCGCTCATCCAATGGCAGGAGCCAGGTGCTAGGTGCTTTTCCTGGTCTCCCATGGGGAGCAGGGCCCAAGCACTTGGGCCATCCTCCACTGCACTCCCGGGCCACAGCAGAGAGCTGGCCTGGAAGAGGGGCAACTGGGACAGAATCCGGCGCCCCAACCGGGACTAGAACCCGGTGTGCCGGCGCCGCAAGGCGGAGGATTAGCCTGTTGAGCCACGGCACCGGCTAATTAAATAAATCTTAAAAAAATAAAAACAGTAGCACTAACAATGAGCTATGTAAAAACAGAAGTTAAGAAAACTACAATAGCATTTAAAAACGGCATACGTTTAACTAAGTAAAAGATTTATACACTGAAAACTATAAAACACCGATGAAAAAACTGATGAAGACAAAAATAAATGGAAAGAAGTTACATGTTCATGGCTTAGAAGAATTCATATTGTTAAAATGACCACACTACCCAAAATGATGAACAGCTTTAATGCAAGTTCTGTGAAATAGACAGAGCTTCCATTAAATCTGTGAATAATTTCTGTGAAATAGAAAAACAACCCTAAAACTTGTAGAGAACCACAAAAGACCCTAAATAGACAAAGCAATCTTGAGCAAAAAGGACAAAGCTAGAGGCATTGCATCACCCCCAAAAATATCTACTATAAAGCTACAATAATCAAAACAGTACAATATTGGCATAAAACCAGACAGATGGACCAGGGAACCAAAACAGAGACCCAAAAACATTTACACATTTATGGTTAATTTATCTTTGGGAAAGCTGCCAAGAACAAACAATGGAAAAAGGACAGTTTCTAAATAAATGGTTCTGGGTAAACTGGATATACATAAGCAAGAGAATAAAATTAGAACCTTATCTTTCACCACATACAAAAATCAACTCAAAATGGATTGGATTTATATGTAAATCCAAACCATAGGAGAAAGGGGCTCTGTCTGGATAATGATTTTTTTTAGATATGACTGCAAAAGCACAGGTAAAGAAATGGTATTACATCAAGATAAAAAGCTTCTGCACAGCAAAGGACACAATGAACAGAGTGAAAAAAATACCTACAGAATGGGAAAAGACATTTCTAAACTCCTACATCTGATAAGGGATTAATATCCAAAACATAGGCGTCTCAAACAAATTTATAGCAAGAAAACAAATAACCTGATTTAAAAATGGACAAAGCACCTAAATAGACATTTTTCAAAAAAGGACATACAAATGGCCAATAGGTATACAAAAACACCCTCAACATTACTAATCGGCAGGGAAATTAAAATTAAAATCACAATGAGGTATCACTTTAAACTTGTTACAATGGCAGTTATCAAAAAGACAAAAGTGGGGCCTGTGCTGTAGCATAATGGGTAAAGCTGCAGCCTGCAGTGCCAGTATCCCATATAGGTGCCAATTTGAGTCCTGGCTGCTCTACTTCCAATCCAGCTCTCTGCTATGGCCTGGGAAAGCAGTGGAAGATGGCCCAAGTCGTTTGGCCCCTGAACCCATGTGGGAGACCCGGAAGAAGCTCCTGGCTCCTGGCTTTGGATTGGCGCAGCTCCAGCCATTGTGGTCCTCTGGGGAGTGAACCAGAGGATGGAAGATATCTCCTTCTCTCTCAGCCTCTGCCTCTCTGTAACTCTGCCTTTCAAATAAATAAATCTTAAAAAAAAGAAAAAGAAAAAAAAAGAAAAGTGTTGAATACATGTACACATGAGTAAACACTATAAAAGGCTATTCAGCCATGAAAAAGAAGGAAATCCTGTCATTTATGACAATATGGATGAACATTATGTTAAGTGACATAAGCCAGACACACAAAGGTAAACATTGTATGGTATCACTTATGTTCATATGTATGTAGAATCTAAAAATGCTGACTTCATAGAAACAGAAAGGGAAATGGTGACCAATAGAGGCTGGATGGTAGGAGCACTGTGGGCGAACCCCTAATCTCTGGGACTCTGAATATAGCACATCATATCTTGATTTTTTTTATGTAGAAGATGGGATTTGGGGGTAAATCCAATCTCACCACATGAATCTTGTGGATGGCAGAAGAGGAAGTCAGAGAGATTTGAGGCATGAGATGGGTTTGACACATCACTGGCAGCTTAAAAATGGAGGAGGTCATATAGTACGGTCATGTGAGTGTGGCTAACAATCAGCAAGGAAACAAAGACCTCAGTCTTATTACCACAGGAACTGAACTCTATCAAAAGTTAGATGAGCTTGGAAGCAAACTCTTTCCAAAACCTCTAGGCAGGCATTTAACCTGCCAACACACTAATCTTGGCTTTGTGAAAACATAAGTAGGTAACTCAGCTGGTTGACAGATTTGTAGGATAAATGGATGCAGTTTTAAGCTATTTTTCAGTCAGTGTATCAATGAGTTTTTCCCACTGCCCCACATTGTCTTTCTTTCTTCTTCTTCTTCTTCTTTTTTTTTTTTAAAGGAAATTATTTGAGAGAAAGAGGCAGAGAGAGAGGTCTTCTATCCGCTGGCCACTCCTCAAATGGCTGCTTAAGTCAGAGCTGGGCCAATTTGAAGTCAGGAGCTAGGAGGTTCTTCCAGGTCTGCTATGCAGGTGCAGGGGCCCCAGGATTTGGGCCATCCTCCACTGCTTTCCCAGGCCATAGCAGAGAGCTGGACTGGAAGTGGAGCAACCAGATCTTTACTGCTACGCCACAGCACTGGCCACCACATTTTTTCAGTACTTGGTACTACCGGCTTTTTTTTTTTTTCATTGTTGTAGGCTAGGAGGTAAATGAATAGAATGATACTTTCTATCCAGTTCTATCTCCTAGCCCCTTTCAATGTCCCAAAGTTTAATTAACAGAACAGGGAAGCTGCCCTGAACTGAACTCAACACTTTGGAAGTATTACCAGCTTTCTAAATAGTACTTCTGTGTGGTTTTATTTTCCATTCCCTTGATTACTAATGAGGTTGAGCACTTTTTCACATATTTAGCAACCATTTGGAATTCATCTTCAGTAAAGTTCAAGTGTTTTCTTACTTTTTCATCAGGTTGTCTTTTTCTTACTTCTTTGTAGAAATTTTTAATGTTTTCTGAATACCACCTATTTGTTTTATTTTTCTGGAAATCTCCTGCACTATGGCTTATCTTTTACTCTCCATGATGTATATAAACCATTTCTTAAAATCTGCTTTTAACAGAAAAATCTATTACCTAGTATTTGTAAGTAATAAGTTCAATTAAACCAGTTTAAATCTTAGGTTCAAGATGTTCTCAAAACAACAAAAATCTAGAGATTTAGAAAACCAAAGAAGAAATTTAAAACTAAGTAAATAGCTTAGATTTTTAGAGCTAGTCCATGATTCTAAAATAGTAGCATTACATTTTGCATTGCTGGCTACTTCAGGAACTCAAAATAATATTTCTTCATATGAAGTATCACATTTAGCATACTTTTTTTTATAAGCATGACTGGAATAACTTTCATAAATGTACTAAAAAGAATAAATGTGTATATTACCATACTACTTAAAAGTTGTATTTATATTATAGTGAGATAACATTAACCATCTCACTCTCAAGTACTTACAGCCACTGTAAAAGGAATTGGAACTTAAGCTATCCCTGGCTCCAGCACTGCTGCCACTTTTCTAGTCTCAACACTGATTCTGTGGTTATCCAGGACTCATCTCCTCATCCCTCCTAAAGACACATCCTGCTCTTTACTATTCCTATTTTAAAAATAACCCCAGTACAACCTGGATTTCCCCCTTGAAATATAAATTTAAATCTTATTTCAGACAGCCATGATCTCCTCCATGGTCTCTATCTCTTTAAAAAGTGGTATGTGTGTATATTGTGACGTAAGTAACAGAAGTCTGTTTTTATCATGTAACTCTCTTTCTCACTGTGTCAGCACAGTATGAGACTTTGTTTCTGAGGCAGAAGAGCAAGAAAGAAGTACATGGTTGAGAATCTATCAATGGAGTTACAGGCACATTTCAAATGGGATGTACAGTTATAAGGGGAAGTTATAAGGTTATATTATTGTTTCCTGAGATGTGCTTGTAGCACCCACATTTGAACTGTCAATGTATACTTCCATAGAAGCTTGGTTACAAAGGGTATTTTTTTAAAGATTTTATTTATTTATTTGAGAGGTAGAGTTACAGACAGGGAGACAGAGAGAGAGAAAGAGAGGTCTTTCATCCACTGGTTCACTCCCCAGATGGCTGCAATGGCCGGAGCTGAGCCAATCAAAAACCAGGAGCCAGGAGCTTCTTCCAGGTCTCCCACATGGGTGCAGAGGCCCAAGAACTTGAGCCATCTTCTACTGCTTTCCCAGGCCATAACAGAGGGCTGGAACAGAAGAGGAGCAGCCGGGACAGAAACAGGGATGCCGGCACCCCAGGTGGAGGATTAACCTATTACACCACAGCACCAGCCCCAGGATATTAATAAATTATTATATCCATACTCTGAAACCACAGTGAATGAATGGCGAGTGAATTAAAGAAAAACAACAAAATAAACATTATAGAAACCTCATTTTGTTTTTTCCTAATGGCTTGTAATTTAAAACCACAGATCTGTATTAGAACAGGCATAAAAATATATAGTAGGATTCTTAAGAAAGCCACAAGTCTAAATTTCAAGGTCCTTACATGGCTATTTCACGCTCTGTACCCCAGATCTTCTTTGATGTCAACAGTATTTCAACAAAAATGTATTATTATTTTTAAAGATTTATTTATTTATTTGAAAGTCAGAGTTACATAGAGAAAGGAGAGGCAGAGAGAGTCAGTCATGCACTGGTTCACTCCCCAATTGGCCCCAACGGCCGGAGCTGTGCCGATCCAAAGCCAGGAGCCAGGAGCTTCTTCCAGGTCTCTCGTGCAGGTGCAGGGACCCAAGGACTTGGGCCATCTTCTACTGCTTTCCCAGGCCATAGCAGAGAGCTGAATTGGAAGTGGAACAGTCGGGTCTCAAACCAGCACCTATATGGGATGCCAGCACTTCAGGCCAGGGGGTTAACCCGCTGCACCACAGCGCCAACCCCTCAACAAAAATATATGTCATTCTCCCTCTTCACCCTCCCAGTCTCTCTTTCTCTCTTTAAAAAGATACGCACTGCGGGGCTGGCGCTGTGGCTCACTTGGTTAATCCTCAGCCTGCGCCTCCGGCATCCCATATGGGCGCCGGGTTCTAGTCTCGGTTGCTCCTCTTCCTGTCCAGCTCTCTGCTGTGGCCTGGGAGGGCAGTGGAGGATGGCCCAAGTGCTTGGGCCCTTGCACTCACATGGAGACCAAGAGGAAGCACCTGGCTCCTGGCTTCGGATCGGCGTAGCTCTGGCTGTTGGGGCCATTAGGGGAGTGAACCAACGGAAGAAAGACCTTTCTCTCAGTCTCTCTCATTGTCTGTAACTCTACCTGTCAAGTAAATAAATAAAATCTTAAAAAAAAAAAAAAAAAAGACAGACAGACATGCACTGGGCCGGTGTTATGACATAGTAAGTAAGCCGCTGTCTGCAATGCCAGCAGCCCATATGGGTGTCGATCTGTGTCCAGCTGCTCCATCTCTTATCCAGCTCTCTGCTTTGTCCTGGGAAAGCAGTGGAGAATGGCCCTAGTCCTTAGGCTCCTGCATCCAAGTGGGAGACCAGAAAGAAGCTCCTGCCTCTTGGCTTCGGCCTGGCCCAGGCTTGGTCGTTGTGGCTATTTGGGGAGTGAACCAGCAGTGGAAGATATGTCTCTGTCTCTTCCTCTCTCTGCAACTGACTTCCAAATAAATAAATCAATTAAAAAAATAGTTTTTGTGGGTAGCCTGTAAACCTAGCCAGGCTACAGTAGCAGTATGTTTATGAGGCAATGTTTTTTACTTTGCTTATAAGTTAAGAAAGCGTTAAGTTTTTAAAATTACCTATTATTTATTAGAACAATTCTACTTCTAGGAATTTACCCAAAAGAAATAATAAGAGCTATGTAAAAGAATGTTGAGTCTTATTCTATAATAATGAAAAAATCACAAATAGCATATATGCACAGAAAAGAGGTCTGGGTAAATACAAAGATTAATACTCTGTAGAAATTAAAATCTTGTTATGAGAAAAATTTGTAGCTCTGATACAGTATTTCTAATATATTATATGTTGGAAAAAGACAAACTATAAAAAGCTGGTACCATGTTTTTTCCCAATATATATGTACATGCATTAAAAAAATCCTGGAAGAAAAATAAAAATCCTGGAAGAATATATTAAAATGTTAGCTGGTTATCTCTGCAGTAGTAGTATTCTTTTTCCCACTTCTCTCTTTTGTGTATTTGTTTTTCTTCCAAATTTCCTAAAAATAGGTACTACAATTATAATTTTTTTCAAATATACAGAAATTTATATACATGCACCAAGAACGTATGATTCTTTATTATCAACTGGTTCTATGACAAAAGGTAGAAATAAGAAAAAATATAAATCTTTCCCCCTGATTTTATATGCTGTTTCTTATTGTAGAGAAAATTATATCGCCCAAGATTTACCAAATACAAAACAAGGAGATGTAATAATCTCTCACCTATCAGATTGACAAATAACCAAATGCAAGTGAAGATCCAGGGGTGCAAAGCAAAGACAATTCATGCACTAGGACTAAAAATCTAAGCTAAGGACTGGCATGTGGCTTAGTGGATTAAGTCACCACTTGCAATGCCAGGATCTAATATGGGAGTGCTGGTTTGAGTCCCAGCTTCTTCACTTCTGATCCACTGTCCTTCTGGAGACTGGAAAACAGTAGAAGATGGCCCAAAATATTTGGGCCACTGACACCCATGCATGACACCATGATGGAATTCCTGGCTCCTGGTTTCAGCCTCGTCCAAACCTGGCCATTGTGGCCACTTGGGGAGTGAACCAGATGAATGGAAGACTAATCTCTCTCTCTCTCTCTCTCTCCCCTCTCCCTCTCTGTCACTCTGCCTTTCAACTAAATAAATAAGTCTTAAAAAACAAAAACAAAAACAAAAAACCTAAGCCACCCTTCTAGAAGAGCAAGTCCACAGCCTGTATGAAAAGCTCTAAGACTGTGTATGCCTTTAACCAATCAATTACATTTCTAGGAATTTCCTAAGGAAATAACTGAGCAAGTCTGCAAAGAAATACACAGTACACTGTTTTTAACAATAGCATTTGTAACAGAGCTGGAAAGAATCCAAGTATACACTAGTACAATAAATGAAGTAAAAATATTTCCTTCAGTGGATTACTGTGCACTCATTAAAAATTATGCTACAGATCTTTTTTTTATATTGTATCTCAGGTAGTGAAACATAAATTGATGCTAAAACTGCCTGTGCATGATCCCATTTTCCAATGTAAAAAGTGAGAACGTGCATATTCATGAAGAAAATCTTTGAAAGATTTCAAACTAATGTTTATTACAGGTATCTTTAAGTGGAATTACCAATGATATTAACTGTCTTTAACATTTTCTGCTACAAAGAACACTCACACAACTTTTCATATCAAAGGAAATTATTTTTAAAGTCTACTGAACTGAGCCATCCAAATAATCAAATAACTTTTTTTGTTTTCTATTCTTTCCTCATTTCTAAGGTCCTAGAGATGCTTCCTGTTTTGAACACATAATACTCAGTGAACGGTAAATGTGCCAAATGTATAGTCAATGCTTTTATGAACAAAGACACGTTTAACTGTCAGTCTTTGTTAACAACATTTTAATTCTAAAAGAAAGAATTATTTATCCTCCCTGGCCTCAAGAAGCTTGCAAGAATCTTATAATTATGATCGAGCCCCGATTTGCTGCCACCCTCAATCAATATACAACACTGTCCTCAGCTCTGGTCAGCAAGGTAGCTTACTGTCTTCAGGAAGAGTGGAAAGTACTGCTACAATAATATGGTTTATAAAATAAATACTACAGAAGAAAATTTCAATACTATTCATGACACTATGCTCTAACACCACTGTCATAATTTCTGCAATGACAAAAATTTTTATCTGTGTTGTCCAATACGACAAACAGTTGTTCAATGACACATATGGCTACGGAGCATTGAAATGTAGTTAGTATAACCAAGGAACAAAATTTTTAATTTTAAATAATTTTGATTTTAATAACCACCTATGATTAGTGGCTACCATATTGGACAGCACAGAAAAATTCATAGTACATACTGTGACTGATACAAAATATACTTAAATAAGAATCCAAGAAAAACACAATTTCCACTGAAGATCTGGCATTCTAGTGCATATTTCCAAGACTAACAAAAGCAATAATTTTGTGGGTTACAGATTGTATCCTTGAAAATTAAATGGCATTTAGAAATTCTCATTCTTCTTACCTAGGAAATAAGTACTCATCTCTTGAAAATCTCAATTCTTATGGCTTCAGTAACACTGGTTCACCCCCCACACATCACTGTTTCCTTTTCCTGTGAAATCTTAGGTGCCCTTGTCCTCATCCCTATCTCTACCCTCAGCTGCAGACTTTTTCCCAACGCTGAGTCCTTGGTTTCTTTTTTTCTGTTTCTTATACATGCACAAGAGAATTCTTATAGCTTCAAATATGTCTTTTATTTGCCTTATATAAAACGGCATCACTTCCTTACGTAACCTTAAGCACATTATTTAACCTGAGACTGCTTTCCATTTAAGAAATAACTTGGATGTTTATCATGGTTTCTTCAGGCTTTAGGATTCTAAGTTTTAGAACAGGCGTATTTAGCAAACCCTGTTTCTTTTTTTCTTGTTGTAGCAGTTGTTTTAAATTTTTATTTATTTGAAAGGCAGAGAGAGCAACACAGAAGAGTTCTTTCATCCATTGGTTCACTTCTCAATTGTCTGTCCTGGGCAAGGCCAAACCAGGAACTGGAGTTTAATACAGGTATCCCACGTAGGTTGCAGGAACCAAGTATTTGGGCTATCACCTGCTGCTTCCCAAGGTACACATTAGTGAAGAAGCTAGAATCAGAAGCAGAGCCAGGACTCAAACCCAGGCCCTCTGTTATGGGATGCAGGTACCCTAACCAGTATCTTAACCACTAGGCCAAGTACTGCCCCCTTGTTTCTTTCTTTTTATTGGTCTGATTCCTCTTTTCCCCTTTAAAAATGCTGGTGGACTCCACAGTTATCAGTAACAGCTTTTTTACTTTACACACTTCCTCCAAGAATCTTATAAACTCTCACTATGAATCTCTCGAATTTATGCTATCTCCTTAACAACTCAAGATTTACATTTCTATTTGTTGCTCATGATTAACTAGATGTGTTACCAACACTTTAAAATATCAGGCAAACCAAAGAAAGTATATGAGCCAAATTTCTTTGTCACTATGACTCAGAGATCAAAAACACAAGTTTCAGGGGTAGGCATTTAGCTAGGAGTTGAGAAGCCTTCGTACCAAATCAGAGTATCTGAGCTCAATACCCAGCTCTGGCTCCTGATCCCAGCTTCCTGCTGATGGGAGCCAGTGGTGACAGCTCAAGCAACTGAGTTCCTGCTTTCCATATGAGAGACCTGGAGTGAGTTCCCAGCTCCAATCTGGTCCCTTTAGGCTGCTGGCATGTGAGGACTAAACCAGCAGGTGGGAGCTCTCTCTCTGCCTCTCAAAAAACAAACTAAGTTTTAGAACCAGATGTATCTGAACTGGAATCTTAGTTCTGTCACTTACTAGCTGTGATATCTTAATCAAATTACTTAATGTCCTAAGAATTTTCTCATGAGTAAGGTCAAAAACAGAACTAATAACTAATATGGTTGCTTCATGTTTATAGTTTACATTCACATATATATGTGTATATATATATATGTATTTATTTTATATATACCTGCATCTTAGTATAATACCTAAAATATGCTAAGAGCTCAATAAATGTTAGCTATTAATATTAGCAACAGCAGTATAATTTTTCTGGTCCTCTAAGTTTAAGAGTCATTTTTTACTCCTTCTGGTCTTTTTAAAAAGTAAATTCAGGGGCTGGTGTGGTGGTACAGTAGGTGCGTCCCATACTGGGACAGTTCTAGTCCCAGCTGCTCCACTTCCAATCCAGCTCTCTGCTATGGCCTCAGAAAACAGAAGATAGCCCAAGTGCTTGGGCCCTTGTACCCACGTGGGAGACCCAGAAGTTGTTCCTGGCTCCTGGCATCTGATTAGCCCAGCTCCAGTCATTGTGGCCAGTTGGGGAGTAAACCAGCAGATGGAAGATGTTTCTGTCTCTCCTTATTGTCTATAACTCTACCTCTCAAAGAAATAAAATCTTTAAAAAAAAAAAAATTCAGCTAGCATTTGCTCATTGTCATTTTCCAATACAATCTGTTTTTCAGGTTTTCATTCACTCATAGATTTTGATAATTTCTGCAGCCACCCAACCAGATTACTAGATTCTTAAAAATTCATGTGATCTCTTATTTTTGTCCCCCCCCATATCATCTAGCATAACTGCCTCACACAGAAAAGTTTGCTATTACTAAACAGTTCAAACACTCTTTACACCTATCTCCCCAGTAGCTTCCTTGAGTTCTTTGAGGGCAAGGGGTATCTTGGTTCCCACTGTATACCTACAACTGTCAAAATCCCTCAGTCAATAATGCTGAATAAATGTTGATCAGCCTCAGTCTGGGTCCCTCATATGTGAAAGCTCAACATTCTCTAATCCAATCATGTTCTGAACAAATTGGTCTGACCACACATCATGAGATGTCTCACTGTATTTGTCTAAGACTTTTTTTCTTGCATATAAAAAAAATCTACTCAAATCAAGCAGAGAAGAGAATTTATTAGCTCACAAAATGTGGCAGTCCAGGAGTAACACTAACTTTAGGCATGGCTACTGAATCCAAAGCTTCAAGCAGCACTCAGTCTCATTCTTTCCATCTTCTGGCTTTGCTTTCCACTTATCGGCAAGCTCCAGGACTCCAGCAACTCCAGCATTCGAAGTGTGCCTCTTTCTCAACAGTTCAACAAAAATCTCAAAATTAGCATTCATGTGTGCTGACTGAAAAATGAACAACTGTGAACAATAAGTGTGGCTACAGAATAGACTACACTGACTGGCCATTAGCTAGGCTTGAACCATATATACACACTTTGTCAAGTGGGATTTATGTTAACTAAAAGGGTGGTTCCCCAGGAAAATTGGAATATTGCTATTAGACAAAAGAAAATGGATGATTGGCAAAACTGACTGATGTCCTCTATACTCTGCAACTTTATGCGTGTAGCCCATTTGGCATGGTATTCCTTCCTTTTTATGCCTACTTAAATTCAAGTTTTATCTCTTCTGCTCTGAGAAGTCTTCCACGATTTCTTATAAGAGTTTCCTTGTTCACTGGATCAAGTTACCCAGTCCCAAATAGTTTCCTTTTCCTAAAGGTCTTTTTGAAAAAAACAGCAGGAGAAGCCTCTAGAAAATACTCCTTATAAACTCTAATCATGGGGCTGGCGCTGTGGCACAGCGGGTTAAAGCCCTGGCCTGAAGCTCTGGCATCCCATATGGGCGCCAGTTCTAGTCCCGCTGCTCCTCTTCCAGCCCAGCTCTCTGCTGTGGCCTGGGAGGGCAGTGGGGGATGACCCTTTCTCTCTGTCTCTCTCTCTCACTGTCTATAACTCTACCTCTCAAATAAATAATAAAAAAAATACACAGTAGAGCTACTGTCCTTCAAGAGTTTACATCCTAGGAAACAATATGTATTGTTCATACTTTTTTTTTTTTTTAAGTTTATGACACTGCAGGCGGAGGATTAACCAAGTGAGCCCCGGCGCAGCCCCTCTACTATGTATATTTTATACATTACAAAGAAGCCTATGAGATAACTTTCATATATATATATATATAATATATATATTCAAATAATTGTATTTGACTTTAAATTTTCTATAGTCTAAGCAAAACACTTTAGCAGCTGTTACGTTGCCTTTGAATTCATCAAAACACCTGCTATAAAAGGAAGACTGTGGGTTTTGGAGTTACCTCAAACCAGGCTCAAATCCTAATATCCTCTCCTATCCTTTTAGCTATAGATCTTTGAGCAAATATTTGAGACTTCTAACCTTTAAAGGTTTCACTATTCATACAAACAGGAAGAGTAATAACCATTCATACATGGGGAGACTACATAGTACAATGCAGAGAACAGTTGGCAGAACCTGGGCTGAAATTCTACCAGTAACACTGGGTATGCGACTTTCTCTGAATGATTCCTTACAAGTGGGGATAAATTTATCTAATCCATGGGTTGTTGTGTACATTTAACAAGAAAATATATTTTAAGACATAATAAATAGCAAACAGTGAGCACTCAATAATTTGTTATCAGTATTATCTGTTTAAAACAATTCAGAGGGGCTGGTATTGTGGCCTAACAGATTAAATCGCCTCCTGCAATGCCAGAATTCCAAATGAGTCCAGGCTGCTCCATTTCTGATCCTGCTCACTGCTGATGTGCCTGGGAAAGCAGCAGACAGTGGCTCAAATCCTTGAGCCCCTGCACCCACTCAGAATACCTGGATGAGGCTCCCCAACTGTTGTGGCCATTTGGGTAGTGAACCAGAGGATGGAAGATTTCTCTTTCTCTGTCTCTCCCACCCCTCCTCTCTAACTCTGCCTTTCAAATAAATTTTTTAAAAAGTAAGTTTATGAAAAAAAAATACAGCTTGTGTTTCTGTACTAATTACCAAGGCCTATTAGAGTTCTTGATATTTCTACTATGAGAAATGAATCTAGTCTAATAGGGTATAAGATATCTTATACTCATCACTTTTTTTTTTTTTTTTTTTTTACACTTCTAACCAGATGAAATGTCAACTGACAGAAAACTTGCCTTATACAGAAACTACAGTATTAAAGTTTGGGTAATAGCCTATTTAAAAATTCAAAGCACAGCAAGGAAAAACTTCCTTGGGATTACTTGTTATTCTTCATAAATGTCCTTGCATTTTCTATTAGTTAATAAAGTATTTCTTAATGGCGTAACATAGTGTTCCTAGAACTACTTAAAAGCAGGTAAGATAATAAGTTTGAAAGATTCTCTTGTTATCAACTTGTTCTTTAGCTTCAGGCTTAATGTTGTAATACCGAAATGACATAGCAATATGAAATCACCATGCCATACAGCCATCTCCTAAACAGAATCAGCAAATTTTGAGTATGAATGGCTATTTTAAATACTATCAGAATATAGACAAAAGGCTCAAAATGTCAATTTTAATATCATTAAAAATACAAATTATATTCTGTAGAACTCTTTCCAGAAAGAGATTAAATAAACAAGCAGTTAGTCTCTTCCATTTTACACTACAGCAAAAGTTTCTTTGGAAAGAATAGTTTCTTGAACTAGTTTAACAGTTCTGTTTATTTTTCCAACATGAGTGAATAGTATCCATACTTATCAATCCTTAATGAGTGCACAAACATAGGAAAGATGTCAAATCAAAGATTTTAAAATAAAATGGAATACATGACACAAAGCAACTGCACATTCCTTGACTGCAAAAACACTACAAAAATGAAATAACTGACTACATCACATTATGCAAACCTGTACAAGGAACTTCTTTTTCCTTGTATTGGTGTAAAACAGGAATAGATTCAGCTTTTAAACAACTCCCTGAGAGAACTGTACTTCAAATACAAGAGAGATATGTTGAACACCTCGGTCACCAGATACTGTTCCATACCACTACGAAAATCAAGTAATTCCTTATTCTCTTTTCTGCGTTCAAAAAAAAAAAGTATAATGTTTTAATGTAATGCTTTAAAAGCAAGTACAGACTATTTATCTTTTCTAAATAATTTTCTTTCTTCCACTTTTTAAAAGGACAGGAGTAGAAGAGGAAAATAATGGGAGCCTGAAGATGGGCTCTGGTTATTTTCACAACTGTATTTTGGTAAGTCAACTAGATGAAGGCGTATAAGCTCACATTAATCTCACTCTGGGAAAAACCCCAGCGCTGAGATCCAGCCTCCCGGGACAATGTAGCGAGCAGGGACGTCCCCGTTACTCTTCTGGACTAACAGAGCGCTACATTCCCAAGCCTCAGCAAAGGTCAGACTGGCATCCCACATTCGAAAGGGCCTGCAGAAATCGGGGACGGGCAAGGGTCTACTTCACCTGGAGAGGAAATTCATTTTCTGTGACAAACTAAAAATCGCCCATCTGGCCCCTCGGGTCCTCGTCCCCTGAGAGATGCTACTCAACGCCGCCACGCCCCAGGCTCGGAGTCTGGCCCCCCAGGCCCGGAGGGCTCGATGGGCTGAGGCAGTCGGCTCCTCCACGCTACCCGGGCGCCGAACGGGAGCCTGTTGCTGTGACCACCCCCGCATCCCCTCCCGCGGCGCTAGGGTCTCCCGTCGGCAGGGATGCCCTCCGCCCCGCTCACCAGCCCGGGTGGTGTCCGTCAGGTCGTGGTTGGCCGCTCCCCGGGGAAACTCCCTCAGTTTCCGGCCGCTCAGGCTCAGCACCCCGGTTACCGCCGCCTCCTCCAGCGCTCGATCGAGGGAACGGCTCCATGAACCCGGGCCAGGACCAGGGGCTGCCCCGGAGCTTGGACCGCAGTTAACAGCGGGGAGGTTACCTCCCGACGCTGCTGGGCCAGAGTACTCCGCAGCGGCCGCCACTGCGACCAAGCCCGCGGCCGCCATTTCCCAGCCGACAACTCGCCAGCCCGCCGACTCCGCGCATGCGCGGACAGGCTGATGGGTGGGCGGGGAAAGGGGCTCCCAGACCCCGGACGGTTCCCGTGCTGGGCAGAGCCGCGGTGCCCCTCTGCTGGGCCAGGCGCTTGCCCCCGCCCACACCGAGGTTTTGAAGGGAAATCAAAACGGAACTCCGGAACACGGAGCAGCCCGGTACTCTCAGCTTCCAGCAACATTTCTGAAGCGCTTCTACAAATACGTCTTTTGGAATACGCTCTAAAACGTTTCCAACGTGTAATTCTGTTACCAGAAGATTTAAATCGGTGTTTGTGGATGGATTAATATTACTGCTTGAGGGGGAAAATATACTTGTTGATTTTCTCCAAGCTTCGTAATTCTTAGGGAAAGGGTTATATATTTGCCACATCCCCTCCGTTTTTATAAATAGCTCTACTTAAGACAAACATTTAAAGTACTTGTTGTTTAGGCTAAACAGAATTGTTGAATAAAGCAGGAGGAATGGTATTAAAGTTTAAAATTCTGGTCTGGAAAAAAATTTGAGGAAGAGAAAATAATGTAACAGTTATTTAAATGTGGAAATTACAGATAGAACCGAAGAAATGGTCAAAATTAAAGCCATCGACTGGAAAATACTTCATTTTAAACCAATTAGATCTACGCTGTAATCATACTCTTCAGTCTGTTTTATATTTAAGCCATTCCTGCTATACAAGGTAAATCCCATCCACAATTAACTAGAATTTACTGAGGGAACAGAAGCAGCTGTCGGATAAAATGCTCTCTAGAAGATAATCTGACTGTGGAGTCCCAATAAGTCAACTAGAGGATAACTAACCAAAAGGGCTAAGTGGGGTGGTGGAAAGTATCTAGGATTTCAGAAAAAGGAATCTATATCATGGATGAGTAAGACTTTTAATGAAACCTGAAGAATTATGGATCCAGATTATATCCCAGATTAGGAGGCTCAGCATGAACACATCCTGGTATAATTCATGATACATGTGGAGGGCATTAAAGTGACAAGTTCATGTTCCAGAGAGCAAAAGAAAATAAGGTTGACGATATCCTACCCATAAAGGCCAATTTGCCAATGAAACCTTGATTAGCACTGCTTGAGTTTCTAAATGCAAATGGCTGTGAAAATGTTCCATTAGTAACAGTGGCCCAGACACTTGTTTTATGAACGCTACTACATTCTAGTTTCTTCAGCATTGTCTCACAAAAATGTTCAGTATCTGTTATAAGCACAGGCCACTGCAATTGCAGGTGATATATTTGTCATCCCTGGCAAACATCTATCCAGTGCCTGTATCATTTATTCTGGTCTTCTTGAAATTTTGTTCATCCTATAAAAATATTTCACATTCTTTAGTGATTTCAATTACACTAAGTCTATTCATACTTTCCCTATTACCAAGGAATTCTCACTCTACTTCCACAATCTTCTCCCATAAAGTAGGTTAACATGAGAAATCTAGGAAAAGGAGATTTTTGTGTGGGAGTTCACCAGTCTAGTGATGAATAAAAATGAGAAGACAGTTGCAAAAAGGCTGTAAACAAATGAGCTCTAAAGATCTCTCATTCACTCTACTACTACTTTGGGGTCTGGGAGCTGAAGCTGAAAAAATAGGCAGTGGGGGTTTTTCAGTTAGGGATTGATGTAGTGAACTTCCCTGCTTCTTCCTGTTTAATTTAAAGATTGAAGTTAACTCATTCAACACTGGGGACAAAAGCTTCACTCTCTTCACTATCTCTTGGCAGCTTTACATCTCACTGTATCATGCAGAAATAAAGTTCTTCACCCTCTTCTATAAATATGTAAGACTATACTTTAAAGAGACTGGCACCGTGGCACAGTAGGTTAATCTGATATGGGCGCCGGGTTCTAGTCCTGGTTGCTCCTCTTCCAGTCCAGCTCTCTGCTGTGGCCCGGGAGTGCAGTGGAGGATGGCCCAAGTGCTTGGGCCCTGCACCCGCATGGGAGACCAGGAGAAGCACCTGGCTCCTGGCACGGATCGGCATAGCTCCAGCCGTTATGGCCATTTGGGGAGTGAACCAACAAAAGGAAGACCTTTCTCTCTGTCTCTCTCACTGTCTGTAACTCTCTCAAATAAATAAAATCTTTTAAAAATAAATAAAAGACTCACCGGCGCCATAGCCCAATAGGCTAATCCTCCGCCTTGCGGCGCCGGCACACCGGGTTCTAGTCCCGGTTGGGGCGCCGGATTCTGTCCCGGTTGCCCCTCTTCCAGGCCAGCTCTCTGCTGTGGCCCGGGAGTGCTGTGGAGGATGGCCCAAGTGCTTGGGCCCTGCACCCATGGGAGACCAGGAAAAGCACCTGGCACCTGGCACATGGCTCCTGCCATCGGATGAGCGCGGTGCGCCGGTCACAGCACGCCAGCCGCGGCGGCCATTGGAGGGTGAACCAACGGCAAAGGAAGACCTTTCTCTCTCTCTCACTGTCCACTCTGCCTGTCAAAAAAATAAATAAATAAAAAATAAATAAATAAAAGACTACCCTTTTAAAAACACGAAGTATTAAAATCTTGGTGAACCTCATTCTCTTCCAATGTACAGTACAAAAACTGACTTGTTGAATACATTCAATAGTTAGGTTTTTCTGTTCTTACTCTTAAGCAGCAGCATAAATAACAGACTTAGGAAAATGGAAATGTAGGAGCCCGCACTGTAGTGTATCGGGTAAAGCTGCCGCCCACACTGCCGACATCCCATATGGGAGCCGGTTGGAGTCCTGGCTGCTCCACTTCCAATCCAGCTCTCTGCTGTGGCCTGGGATAGCAGTATAAGATAGCCCAAGTCTTTGGGCCTCTGCACCCACATGGGAGACCCGGAGGAAGCTCCAGGTTCCCAGCTTCGGATCGACCCAGCTCCAGGGGTTGCAGCCAATTGGGGAGCGAACCAGTGGATAGAAGATCTCTCTCTGCCTCTCTGTAACTCGGACTTTCAAGTAAAGTAATCTTTTTTTAAAAAAGAAAATGGAAATGTAAGAAGTGTAAATTTCAAACACACACACACACACACACACACACACACACACACACAGGAAACAGCTTCCTATTCATCTTTAAACACTGGCAACCTCATCTGAACACAGAACAAGAAATTTCTGTCAGAATGCTTGCTTTTACCAAGCTTTTTGTGGGACAGGTTTCAAGTGGAACATAAGCTGTGTTGGCAGAGGGAAAAAAAGATTAGAAGTCTACAATTTCCAAGCAAATCTTTATATCCCTATAGAAGGTCCAGACTAGTTCAAAATTCTTATAAATGCACGAGGTTTATTGAAGTTATTATTTTATTCTAATGAAAGCTGTAAAGGTCTACTGACCAGAAATGAAATCATTTTACTATTGCCTGCATTTGGAATGCATGTTATGCATTCTCTATAACACCAACTAAGCTGTTTTTTTCCTCTTACCTCATGTGGTAAAAATAATCAGCACAAAAATTACACTGAAACTACATATACTGGATGAATTACAAATCCATTGACAGCAATATAGCTATATATATATATATATATATATATATATATATATATTTGGACAGGCAGAGTGGACAGTGAGAGAGACAGAGAAAAAGGTCTTCCTTTTGCCATTGGTTCACCCTCCAATGGCCGCCGCGGCTGGTGCACTGCGACCGGCGCACTGCGCTGATCTGATGGCAGGAGCCAGGTGCTTATCCTGGTCTCCCATGCAGGCACAGGGCCCAAGCACTTGGGCCATCCTCCACTGCACTCCCTGGCCATAGCAGAGAGCTGGCCTGGAAAAGGGGCAACCGGGACAGAACCCGGTGTGCTGGCGCCACAAGGTGGAGGATTAGCCTATTGAGCCGCAGCGCCGGCCGCGATATTTTCTAACAAAAAACTAAACATTGGGGCACAAAGCCCAATGTATCCTCAAACACAGAAGTATTTTATGATTTGCTTATAATTAAAATTGTAGGGAAAAGTTTTGTCTGTTAAAATACATCATGTCTAATTATGAACATGGCTTTTTTTTTTTTTTTTTTAACAGGCAGAGTGGACATTGAGAGAGAGAGAGAGAGAAAGGTCTTCCTTTGCTGTTGGTTCATCCCCCAATGGCTGCTGCGCTGATCCGATGGCAGGAGCCAGGTGCTTCTCCTGGTCTCCCATGGGGTGCAGGGCCCAAGCACTTGGGCTATCCTCCACTGCACTCCCGGGCCACAGCAGAGAGCTGGCCTGGAAGAGGGGCAACCGGAACAGAACCTGGTGTGCTGGCGCCGCAGGCAGAGCCACAGCGTAGACCCAAACATGGCCTTTTCTGATAGGTCTACCTAACCTGAATACCGAAGTCATGAAATATGAATCACTAGAAGAGATTTATCGAACATGCTCTGAACACTAAAGTATGGCTATTACCAATTCTTAGGTAGCTGACAAGTCATGCATTATTCCAGTACTTTCTTTGAGTGCTCAATTGAAAAAAGCTGTTTATTATCAATTGTCAATTAGATCTGAGTTCAAAAATGATTCTGCCATCCATAGGTGAAAATGTTGAGTCCCATTTTACTAAGATGCAAAAAGAGGGTTAAATTGAATGACCTTTAAAAGATCATCTAGCCTAATATTCTACACTAAACACCTTAATAAATTTCTTTTTAAAATTCCTGCTGGCTAGCTCATGTTGGAGCATATGATCAAAAAGCAATTAGAGGGATGATAATATAAACATCTAGATTAATTTACCAATGCAGCTGGTGGGTAACTTTCCAGACTTTAAAAGATATAATCACTTAATATCAAGTTCTTTTTAGCATAGAATAATCTAAAAACCACAATTTAATCTTTATAGCTAAGAATAAATCATGTGAAACCTGTAACATTTTATTTGTTAAAAATGAACAGCTTCAGAATAGATCTAAATGTAACTTTTCAAAAAACACCAAAAAGTACAGTGTAAAGCACCTCCTCATTAAATACAAACTTTCATTTTGTGATGCACTGCATCAATGTTTAGCATACACCTTGATGCAAAGGAAATTTTAAGTTGCATCCTGTTTTAAAAAAATTAAATCAACAAGGATGACTACAACCACATTCCAAGGGAAATTTTCCTCCAACAAAGCATATTGTTTTGCTTATATACAACATGTTAGCACTCAATTTTTAATTGTACCAAAGGCAAAATTTTATACTTATAAGGAAAATTAAATTACAGATGAGTGAAGAGCAAAAGTTTAATATTCCAAAGACACTGTTATTTGATGTACTTTATGCTCAATATCTGGAGCAATTTTTAACATTTCCCCCAAAATGGCATCAATAATAGTTCGATACAGTATTTAAAATAACAGGAAAATGAAAAATCTTTTTATACTGTATTTTCACAAACTGTTCTAAAGATAGCAAACTCATGCTCAGTTGTTTTTCCTTTGCTTTAAATTAGGTAACCAGTAATTCTAAACCAATCCAAAATGTATTGTCCCTGGATTAAATACAAGCATCCATATTTGCAAAAATGCTTTGCCTCAAATCCCTGGCCTTTATGAAAAGCATCAAATAGCTAAAGAGAGACTAGAGCTTATTTTCAAATTCTATGACTGGCTTCCAATAATCCCTTATCAGTAGAAGTACTGTCAAAACATCAGATATTAAGGATCAGATTTAATTCTTTGGTATAAGCATGAAACTGTTAGTTTTCCATGGCTAGCATAAACCAATAAGTAACACAAGAAGTATGAGACAACAATGAAGTCTAAGCCATAACTGTTTTGCTTTATAGGAAAAGTCAACACTAATTATATACTCCAGAGAAACTAACACCTCCTTAGAGGTTTAACATTATACCAAACCAAAAGGTCAAGTTTCAAATGACCAAAGTTGTAACTTTTTGCTGGAACATTTTGCTGCATTTTGGCATTTTAATTCAGAGTATACAACTATCCAGAGACTCTTAGCACTATCTTGGCACAATAGACTAACTCCTTCCACCCCTCTAGAAGCTGGAAAAAAACTTTTCTCCCCACAAATGCTTGAACTTTATATAAGTCAGAATGAAATCTGTATTTACAATGTAACTATAATTTTGCATTTTTTTCTTTGTGACACATTTTTTGAATTGTAAATTTATTAATTTAGCAAGCTTAAAAGCTTTCAAATTTTAATTTCTCAAATAAAAGTCTAGGACTTTATAGCTAAATTTATAATCAAATATCTAGGGGACTCAGTCCATCCGAATGATTCTAACTCTCCTAAATAATATTTAAAGAATTCTTTGTGGACACTAGACTCAAGACTACACTAAGCCAACAGTATAGTGTATCTATTACCTGGATTTTGAGATTTTTCACCATAGTTATCTTTCAACTTGCTGCTACTTCTCATTCTTTCTTCATCTACTACATATGAACTATGAAAATAATACATCAGACTCTCTCTTCCAAGGCCCTATGAAGCTTTCTAATTATGCATCTGTAGCCTTTAAACACCAATATTTTAAACTGAGACTAATGCCAAGAGTCCCATTTCTCATTAAAAGTTCAGCACTGAAGACTTAAAATTCTGGGGAGTTAACCTAGTACTACCTGAAAAATGAACGAAGTTCCAGATACTCCTATAAATCTTAAAATTCAAAAATCGAATTCAAATATTTTCCTCCTAAGGAAGAAGAGACAACTGTACTTACTACATCAACACTATTAAAGGGTAAATGATAGCAACAAAGGGACTACTTATATTTCTGAAGACTAAGATTTACCATGGGAAAGCCTAAAAAATGGGTAAGGGTGATGAGATCCTAAATACCACTTTCATAAAAATAGTCAATTTTGATCTTTCTGTCTTCCTTCTGCTGCATGAAGAACCAAAGAAGTGAACAAAGACTTGTACTTTCTGGGCCAACCATGAAATCTTTAAGAACAGATGGATATATTCCCTGTTATTCTTTCTGGGCATTATTTTATACATGTTTAAAAAAAAAACCTAAAAAATAAAAATAAAAGTTATTTAGTCTTCTGAATTTTCTGAAGTAAAGTTTCTCGAACTTCTGTAATGAACTCTTCAAGCAATTCAACTTTTCAAACACAGTCATCACTCCACAGTTCCTTTGACACGGGATCTATCCCACAGTTACAAAGCGGCTTCCTCCTTTGTTGAACGTGAGGGTGGCTCTTTGTTCCTTCAGGATTCCAAACCGCTCATTCAAGGTCATCCCTGTCTATAGAGAGAAAAAAAATTAATAACTGGACTGAAAGCCATATTTATTTTGGAGCAATTATGTGATCTTATGATTAATTCTAACAATGGATAGTATTTCCCAACTATTTTATGACCTCATTTAATCCTAACAAAAACCATATGAAAAAGGTGAAGTTAGAGAACTTAATTAATTTGCCTAATAGCAGCTCTAAAATTTAAATTAGGAAGTCTGACTCAGAATTCCTATCTCTTAACCACTATACTAATTATATACTATAAAAAATATACACTGGGGCTGACACTGTGGCGTAGTTGGTAAAACCGCCATTTGTAGTGCCAGTATCCCATATGGGCGCCAGTTCATGTCCCAGCTGCTCCTCTTCCAATCCAGCTCTCTGCTATGGCCTGGGAAAGCAGTGGAAATGGCCCAAGTGCTTGGGCCCCTGCACCCATGTGGGAGACCCTGAAGAAACTCCTGGATCCTGGATCTGAAGCCATTTAGGGAGTGAACCAGCGGATGGAAGACTGTTCTATGTCTCTCCCTCTCTAACTCTACATCTCATATAAATAAATAAATCTTAAAACACACACACAATGTCTGTAATACATACAAAGATGCATCTATTTGAATTTATTTTTTCAGGTTCTGCAAACACTGCCACCAACTCTAGTGATGCCTCTGATAAAAGCTATGTGGACTTGTGAATATTCTGAAACAAATTTTCCTGAATTCACCACAGAAATTCAATGGAACTGCAGAGTTACAATGACTCTAATCAGCACTCTGATAAGGCATGCAGGGGTCCCACGTGGCAGTTTAATCTGCTGTCACACAATGTATGCACCCAGTCGCAGATTCTGATTTCAATGGATTAACCATCTGACAAAATCCAATACCCACTCATAATAAAATTCTCAGCAAACTAAGATTAGAAGGGAGATCTCTTGGGGCTGGCACTGTGCCATAGCAGGCAAAGCTGCCGCCTGCAACGCCGACATCCCATATGCGTGCCGGTTCGAGTCCCGGCTGCTCCACTTTCAATCCAGCTCTGCTATAGCCTGGGAAAGCAGTATAAAGATGGCCCAAGTCCTTGGGCCCCTGCACCCACATGGGAGACCCAAAAGAAGCTCCTGGTTTCGGATCGGTGCAGCTCTGGCTGTTTTGGCCAATTGGGGAGCAAACCAGCAGATGGAAGACCTCTCTCACTATCTGCCTATCCTCTCTCTGTGTAACTCTGACCTTCAAATAAAAGAAATAAATCTTTAAAATTAAAAAAAAAAAAAAAAAAAACACGAAGGGAGCTCCCTTGATCTGATAAAAGGAATCTTTGAAAAATCTATAGTTAATATCACACTTAATGGTCAAACATTTAATGCTTTCTCCTCAGGCTTCAGAACAAGACAAGTACACATGCTCTCACCACTTCTGCTCAACACTGTGCTATAGGCCCCAGTCAATGTATAAACTCAAAAAAAGAGAAAGGATTTGAAGGTTGGAAAAGAATAGAGAACGACCCAGTTATTCACACAGAAAATCCTAAGGAATCTAAAAACTTGCCACAAATTTAAATTTAGGAAGATCATAGGATACACGGTTATTGTCAAAACTATAGTGAGCTTTGCATCTACTTGAATGGCTATAAACGAGATAATAACAAATGGTGGCAAGGATGTGCAGAAATTCAGAACTTTCATGTGTGTTCCATGAATGTTGAACTGTCTGGCAGTTCTTAAAAAGGTTAAACAGAGTTGCCACATGACCTAGTGAATCTTGCCGTAGGTGTTTACCAAAGAGAAATGAAAACATATGCTCAACATGTACACAAGTAAAAGAACCGAAACAACCCAAATGTTCATTAATCCATGAATGATTTAAAAATATGTGGTGTATAGATGTGATAAATACTACTTAACAATAAAAATGAAATATTGATATAATACGATGAATCTTGAAAATATGTTAAGAAGCTAGTCATAAAAATCAAATATTATAATACCCAATTTATATATGCAATGTCAAGAAAGTAAGATTAGTTGTTGTCTGAGTTTGGGAGGGGGTGGCTAGAACACCCTGTTCAGGGGCAAGTGTTCTGCCTCCCTTCTCATGCTGCAATGTTTGAATTGTGTCCTGACTCTGCTACTGATTCCAGCTTCCTGCTAATGTGCACCCTGGTACACAGCAGGTGATGATAGCTCAAATAGCTGGGTCCTTACAGTCCATGTAGAAGACGTGGACTGAATTCCTGGCTCTTGGCTTTGACCTGGCCAAGCGCTTACAGGCACTTAGGGAGCAAACTAGTGTGGATGGGCACACTGTCTGTGTGTCTTTCTGATAAATAAACTAAAAATAAAAGTCTGAAAAAAAAATGGAATTAAAAATAAACTTTAAAAAAAACACTAATTCATCACATAACAACTGTTTTCTTAATTAAAATATTCTCAGCAAAGAAAGGAAAAAAAGCATTTTTTTACCTGTTTTCCAACACTGTTTATGTCAAATTGTAGGGGGACACCCTTAGGAATTTTCTTTACATCGGATTGCTCTCGTTTTGTCAAGAATGAGGTTACAGCAGTACGAGTTAATCGTGGTTTCTGGGTTCTATTGGAAAAAAATATCAGACCAGCTTTACAATTAAAATAAGAAAAATAAATCATTGGTATTTAAGGTATCTTGACTTGTACACATACTCAAATACATTAGAGCTATTTTATTGTGTTCTCAAAAATGTACTTGGCTCTTAACTGACTACACTGGAGACAAAAATGTAAAATTGTTCACAGTGTGTCTCCTTAAGTAGAACTGCAAATTTCTCAACAATTTGGAATGACTGGTGATTTCCAAGTCTCTTCTACTGAAATAAAGCAACTGCTTTATATATATAATATATATATCATATATGTAATAAATACCTGCCTTATATTATTTTCATTTCAGTCATTAAGATGGCTTCATAGATCAGATACTACATATAGCTAAAAAGTTTAGAATGCAGTAAATATAGTAAAATTATTAACTAAATTAAACTCATGTAGTTAAAAGAATATAACATGAAGCCTTCAAAAGAGAAGATCTGTCTGAAAGTAAAGATGTCCAAAATATACCAGGGGAAGGGGAAGAAAGGTGTAATAAGTATATGTAATATCTCATTTATTATCATATATACTTTAAAATGTACACATTTGTTAGACATACAGAGTTTTTTAAAATATAAAAATATTGCTAAAAACACTTATTTGGGAGTGTAGAACCAGTAATCAAGGAAGCTTTTACTTTTTTTTTTTTTGACAGGCAGAGTGGACAGTGAGAGAGAGAGAGAGAAAGGTCTTCCTTTGCTGTTGGTTCATCCCCCAATGGCTGCTGCGCTGATCCGATGGCAGGAGCCAGGTGCTTCTCCTGGTCTCCCATGCGGGTGCAGGGCCCAAGCACCTGGGCCATCCTCCACTGCACTCCCTGGCCACAGCAGAGAGCTGGCCTGTAAGAGGGGCAACCGAGACAGGATCTGGTGCCCTGACCGGGACTAGAACCTGGTGTGCCGGAGCCACTGGGGGAGGATTAGCCTATTGAGTCGCGGCGGCGGCCAGAAGCTTTTACTTTTAACTTTACACTATATTGTGTCCATTTTATATTACAAGCATTACTTGTATCTTAGTTTATCCTAACTTGGATTTCATACTGTGAACAAAATTCTAATAATAATATTCTATTATCTCACACACTGAAAGTTTAAAATCTTCACAGAAAGAAACAACTTACACCGGGCATTGCACAGCTCCAGGATTGTCAATAGATACAGTCAAAATTCCCCCATTAGTGGTAGAAGTCCGCCATCTAATTTAAAAGAACACAAAAAATTTCACTGAAATAGAAGTTTCTAAACCGTATAGCATGTTACACACACACAAAAATATATATAAAAAGTAGCCATTACTTATACTTAGCTTTCGAAATATGGGAATACCTAGACCCTACCATGATATAAATGAATCAGAATCAGCATCTTGGATATATGAACTTGGGCACTTGAATTTACTTATTTTTCACTGAAATAAATATATGCTCATTTAAAAAAAAAATAATACAGAAGGGCTTCTAATAAAAAGCAGTTCTCTCATTCCACTCTTCTCCTTCCTAGTCCCCTCTTCCCCAGAGGCAGTACTTTTAACCTTTCCTATTCTTACTACTTGCTGGTTACTTCAGTTCACTAAACACTGATATGGTAAAATCTTGCTATGATAAACAATGGTTTAATTCAGCACACTATATTCTAGCTTCCTTTCCTATCCTCTAACTATTTTGATGGCTACATCACTATTTTACTTCCAATTATAACTGTACATACTTAATTCTCCATTTCTCTTGCCCCCCCAACACCTCATATGAGAAAATAACATTATCTCTATTCTTTCTTCTCCCTCCACTTTGTACCTCCCTCTTTTTGTCAGATCTATCTTTATACTTATATCAATCAAAAGTTGACTTTTATATTACATTATCCTGTTCCCAAATTAACCATTTTGTGCTTTCTACAAATCCAGTCTCGAAGTTCAAAACAAATAAACAGTATTTATACAATAACAATAATGTAAATATTATTCACTGCAGAAGCAAACAAGCTGTGATTCAATTATCTTGCTAATGGTTTTCAGTTTTATTCCCCTTAGGCTGAAGAATGGGGTCAGTATCAGGTTCAAACAGTTTTCTTTTTTCACTCAGACTGCTCAAAATTACACCTCATTATAGTTTTAGTATCATATCTGGACCATGTTTTATTTTCAAAAAAATAGTCATAGTTTTAAATAGTTCAATCTCAAACCCTGACGATATTGATGGAATTAGAATGTTACAACTCACAGTTAACAGATCAAAAAACATTTTTGAAAAACTTTGTTAGTGTGAGGAGGGAAAAAATTATGTGAAAAGGAAAAACTCTACTGTTTCTAAAATTCTACAAATTTTCTAAAAGCTCTACTGGGTCTTTCTATTCATTCCCTAAATAGATTAATTTATATTAAAAAAAGCAACAAAAAATAACAGTTTATGTTAAAATTGTTACAACACTGAATGCAAAAAGTCAAAAGGTCTTTGGGGAAAAAAAAACAAAACAATTTATTTACTTCATGACAAATTTTATTTTGGGTCTCAATTTCTTTTAGACTGGGACACAGTAATCTGCGTAGCCAGTATTCTGGAAGTTCTGAAATGACATCTTTAAAAACAAATTGAAACTTACTGACGAGTTCTCTTTGCTACTACATCGTCTAGCAGTTGTTCTGTGTTCAACTGGGCCTGAACCTGAAGGAAAAAAAAAGTAGTAGGTCCCACAGAAAGCAGAAGATTTGAATCTAAAGAGCCATCCTGCACTTCACTTTATAACCCACTGTGACCTGTGCATAAATAAAGGAGAAGGTCCTGTGCTAGTCTGACAACACTTCTTTGTTGGGGTTCCTGTATTAGAACAAGTAGCAAGGAGAGCTTAACCAGCATTTAAGATGCCGGCATCCAAAATTAGGACCTAGGTTCAATCTGTCCCACAAATGCAGTCCATGGAGGGCAGTGATGATGGATCCAGAAATTGGGTTCCTGCCTCCCACACCGGCTAACTGGATTACAATCTTGGTTCCTAGATCCAGACCCAGCCCAGTCCTAGCTATTGCAGACATGTGTAGAATTGGAACTCTGTCTTTCTCTGCCTCTCAAAAAAAATAAATAAATAAAGTGGCAAATATAGCTTATGACTAAATAACAAATTAAATTTAGAAAAAAATAGAAAAAATACAACAAGAAGAACTAATCTAATTTTCTCCATATCCCAAATCTAATCTCTACCTCAACCATGGGTCATGTTTATGATTGAGGATTACTAAAGGTTGCTGTTCAGGATTTTCTTTGGGTAAAATGGAAACATCACCAAGGTTTTTTTTTAATACCTTCAGGCCTCTTCTGAAAAGGAAAGTTGCCTGACGAGTATCTTTCTGATGGCTTAATTTATTTCCACTCCTGGTAAAATTAGCTGGAATGTTACTTCTGCAACAGAACACATATACCATAAATAATCTGATCTTCTTAATTACTTTCAAACATCTTGAGAAAAAATAAGCAAAATAATTATATCCATGGGCTGAAAACCTGAGGTACACGTAACATAAAGACTGAATTATTTCCTTATTTATACCAAGAATTATTAAGATTTGACTTACAAATGTCAACTTCTGCATCAAATCATGTAACAAATGGTTAATTTTGAATTGGTTTATCTACCAAATATTCAACTTCAAATACCCCACAAAAATCAATTTTAAATGCTATTATCTAAATTTGGTAAAAACATAAATTTAGAATTTACACAAGCAGTACTCAAAAATTACACCCAGGCACATCATAGTCAAACTGAAAACCAAAAAATAAAGACTTGAAAAATATTTCTGGGGCTAGTGCTGTGGCATAGCGGGTAAAGCTTCTGCCTGAAGTGCTGGCATCCTATATGGGTGCCAGTTCAAGTCTCAGCTGCTCCACTTCTGATCCAGCTCTCTGTTATGGCCTGGGAAAGCAGCAGAAGATGGCCCAAATCCTTGGGCCCCCGCACCCATGTGGGAGACCTGGAAGAAGCTCCTGGATTCAGATCAGCGCCATTGCGGTCATCTGGGGAGAGAACCAGATGCCTCTCCTCTCTATGTGTATCTCTTTCAAATAAATAAATCAATCATATATAAATCACATATATATATATATATATATATATATATATATGTGTGTGTGTGTATATATATATATATATATAAAATTTCCTTTTCCAGTTTCCAGTTTTCTCATCCTTCCTCACTCAAAAACCTTTCTGCATGAATATAAACCAAACATTCTTCTATTTCTTGTTCTTTTTTTTTTTTGACAGGCAGAGTGGACAGTGAGAGAGACAGAGAGAAGGGTCTTCCTTTGCCGTTGGTTCACCCCACAATGGCTGCTGCAGCCAGCGTGCTGCGGCCGCGCACCACACTGATCCGAAGGCAGGAGCCAGGTGCTTCTCCTGGTCTCTCATGGGGTGCAGGGCCCAAGCACTTGGGCCATCCTCCACTGCACTCCCAGGCCACAGCAGAGAGCTGGCCTGGAAGAGGGGCAACCGGGACAGAATCTGGCACCCCGACCAGGACTAGAACCCGGTGTGCTGGCACCGCAAGGCAGAGGATTAGCCTATTGAGCCGCAGCACTGGCCTCTTGTTCTTTCATACACAGAACATACTCTTAATAAACTGACTTGACTTTCACCATTTCCTTTCCGTTTTCTAAAAGAAATTGAGTATGAGAAAACAAAATTTCATAAACAAGTGCCTAATAGGTTACCTAATCTTACCTCCATTTCACAGAGGTTCAAATGCAAACTTTCCCTAGCTAACTCAATTAATATATAAGCCTCATGTAAACAAGTTCTTACATGAGAAATCTCTTCAGAAAACGTACTACCAATTGATCCCCAAAAAGTTAAGTAAAACTGCAATTACAGCGATTTCATTTTTAAAAGACTTATTTATTTATTTGAGAGGCAGAGACAGAAAGAGAGAGGGAGAGAAGTCTTCCATCTGCTGGTTCACTCCCCAGACGGCCACAACAGCCAGAGCTGTGCCGATCAAAAGCCAGGAACCAGGAGCTTCTTCCGAGCCTCCCAGGTGGGTGCAGGGGCCCAAGGACTTGGGCCAACTTTCACTACTCTCCCAGGCCATAGCAGAGAGCTGGATTGGAAGTGAAGCAGCTGGGACTCGAACCAGCTTATGGAATGCCAGCACTGCAGGTGGTGGCTTTATCTGATATGTCACAGTGAGAGAGGAAACCTCATTCCAAGTTTTGCTATGAATTCTCTTCTAAAGAAAGGCACTTAAAACCCAAATAAGGGTACTTTACAGTTCATCAGTTTCCTTTCTATTTTATCTTTACAGAAAACAAAAGGCCAGGGGCCTGCCCTGTGCTACAGCAGATTAAACTGCTGCCTTCGACCCAGCATCCCCTATGAGCTCTGGTTTAAGTATCAATACTCCACTTTTTTTTTTTTTTTAAGATTTATTTATTTGAAAGTCAGAGTTACACAGAGAGGCAGAGAGAAAGAGAGAGGTCTTCCATCCGTTGGTTCACTCCCTAAATGGCCTCAATGGCCGGAGCTGCGCCTATCCGAAGCCAGGAGCCAGGAGCTTCTTCTGGGTATCACACAGGTGCAGGGGCCCAAGGACTTGTGCCATCTTCTACTGCTTTCCCAGGCCATACAGAGCAAAGAGCTGGATCGGAAGTAGAGCAGCCAGTTCTCAAACTGGCACCCAATTGGGATGCCGGCATTGCAGGCCAGGGCGTTAACCTGTTGCACCACAGCGCCAGCCCCAAGTGCTCCACTTCTGATCCAGCTCCCTGCTAAAGTGCCTGGGAAAGCAGCAGCGGACAGCCCAGGCACGTGGGCCCCTGTCACCCATTTGGGAGAGCCAGCTGGAGTTCTGGACTCCTGGCTTCAGTCTGGCCCAGCCCTTGCTACTGCCACTCTTTGGGGAATGAATCAGTGGATAGAAAACATCTGTCTCCCTGTTTCTTCCTCTCTGTTAACTCTGCCTTTCAAATATAATAAATCTTAGGAAAAAAAAAAAAAAACCTCAGAATACCAGTAACAAGATTATCTTGAGGATTCTGCTATGATTTTTAAGTAGAATAAAAATAACTTCAGCTTAAGAAGCATTCATGGAGCAGGTATTAAGTGTGCTGGTTAAACAGCCCACATCCCTTATCAGAGTATCTAATTCCTGGTTCAGGCTTCTGACTCCAACTTCCTACCTATGCAGACCCTTGGGAGGCAGCAGTGATGGCTCAAATGATTAGGTTCCTGGCTCCCAGCTTCAGTCTTGGTCCAACTCCAGCCCAACACTGGCTGTTGCCAGCATTTGGGGAGTGAACCAAGCAGATGGGAACTGTCTTCTGTCTCTCCCTCTAGTCTTTGCCCCTTAAATACATAAACAAACAAGAAGCACTCATGTAGAATACTTTCTTTCTAGTTTGCTTTTTCCACATATCATATATTATCATTCAGTATTCTAGCAAGAGCCAAAGAATAATAAATTCATCTTTCAGAATTTCCAATTTTGAATAACTGTATTAGGATTTTTACTAAAATGACCAGCTTTTGCAATTTTACCCTATATGTTAAGAAATGTAAAGAAGCAGAGTGATGCCTATTACTGAATGCTTCCATAATGGATGTTCAGGTATACATCCCAAGTATCTCTTAAAAATGAGGTAACTAGAAGAATCACTGCAAATCCATTCTTCTGAACACCTATAGCAAGAAGTGCTTATTTATGCACCATGACACATTATTACCTTATATTTGGGTACTTACTTTCTGTTTAACTGGTTAGGTCTCTTGAGAACTGCAACGGGTTTCCTCTGCATTTCATTTTGTCTCAGAAGGTTTGCCTTCCTTTTTAACACCGGAAAATATCGTTCTATATTCTTTTAGGAGGCAAGAAACTCTGTTAGTCATATTATTTTTTGCCATATATCCTACTATGATAAACATTTCTGTTACAGTGTGAATAGGGATTGACAATTATTTAAGTGTGTAGATGAGGGAGATGGAGAAACCAAAACAACTTTAAAATTCCAAGTGTGAATGAAAAGATGACACACCCATTATATTTAAAGTACGCCAGTGCTCTGGAGGGTGTTATGTACAGGTGATGGAGAAACTGTGGCTCTGAGATCAAGAGAATCAGACAGCCAGGGATATAAATTAGGAAAATAATTTCTGTAAACATGACTTTGATACTAAGAGAAGGGACAAGAGGGCCAAGTTCCAAAACAAATGTATGAAAAAGAAGAGGGGCAGGTATTTAGCCTAATGGTTAAGATGTCTAAGTCCCACATCAGATAACAGAGCTCTCATTTTCTGTCTCTCAAAAAATAGATTGGGGTAGGTGTTGCGGCACAGGGGGTTAAGCCATCACTTGGGCCACCTATATCCCTTAATGGAGTCCATTTACAGTTCTGGCTATCCTGTTGCCTATCTAGCTTCCTATTAATGTGCCTGGGAAGGCACAGATGATGGCCCAAGCGTGTGCATCCCTGTCGCCAACATGGGAGACCCATATGGAATTCCTGGCTCCAGTCCAACCCCAGGCTATTCCAAGCATTTGGAACATGAAGCAGCAGATAGAAAAATCTCTGTCTTACTGCTCTGTCACTTTGCCTTTCAAATAAATAAACAAACCTTTTAAAAACAAAAACAAAAACAAAAAGCACTACACAGAAAAAGAGGAGTGGGAAGTTGGTGCAGTGGTTAAGATGCCTGCATCCCACATCATACTGCCTGGGTTTGAATCCAGTTCTGCTTCTGATTCCAACTTCCTGCTAATGCAGTAAAGGGAGGCACCCCTGATGGCTTACGTATTTGGGTCGCTGATACTTGTACTGGAGACCTGCACTGAGTTCCCACCTCCAGACCACACTGGCCCAAGCCTGGCTCTTGCAGGCATCTGGGGTTTCAACTAGCACATAGAATACTTTTCTTTGTCTCCATCTCTCTGCCTTTTGAGTTAAATGAAAAATAAAATCATGTAACAAAAAAAGGGGTGGATGATGTGGCACAGCAGGTAAGCTGTCACTTGGGACACCCAAGTGTTGAAAAATTCCAATTACATCTCCACTTTTGATCTAGCTTCCTGCTAATGCAACAGGTGATGGTTGCCACCCACATGGGGACCACCCATGGAGTCCCTGACACCCGTGTAGGAGACCTGGATGGAATTTCCAGTTCTTGGGTTCAGCCTAGCCCAGCCCCAGCTATCACAGGCATTTTGGAAGTGAACTAATAGATGGAAGATCTCTCTCTCTGCCTTGCAAATAAATGAAAATTTAGACGAAACAGAAAAGAAAAAAATAGAGGTTGTTATATCAAAAACAATCAAAAGCTGGAATAGAAGTAGTTACAGGAAAAACAGAAAAATTCAGTATCATAAAAAAACCCAAAGGCTGGGTGTTTGCCCCAGTTGTTTAGCCACTGGTGAGAAAACCATCATCCCTTGAGTGTTTGGGTTCAACGCCCACTTCCAAGCTCCTGAGTCCAGCTTCCTGCTAATGCAGATCATGGAGGACAGAAACAACAGCTCAAGTAGTTAGGTTCCTGCCATCCCATATGGGAGACCTGGATTAGGTTCTTCTAGCACTTGGCTATAACCCATAAGAGCCCCCAGGCTGTTGTAGGTATTTGAGAATGAACTGTAGGGCAGGAGCTTGTGCTCTGTCTGCTTTAGTGTGTGCGTGTTTCAAAGGAAATTATAAAAACAAAACAAAGCAAAACAAAACCTGCAAGCACATGAAATGTCCACTTTTCCTTGATCCACATATATATCATTAAACCCTAATCAAGGTATCCATATTTTCCACAAACGTTTCTCTAATGATTATGACAATATGGACTGTATCTCATACTTTATCCACATCCCCTTTTATCTTAAGTATATGAGAAGTGTTTCATTAAATGTCTGTTGACTAAATCCAAAAGACAGGGGCTGGTACTGTGGTACAGCGGGTTAATGCCCTGGCTGGAAGCGCCGGCATCCAAATGGACGCCAATTCGAGATCTGGCTATTCCACTTCCATTCCAGCTCTCTGCTATGGCCTGGGAAAGCAGTAGAAGATGGCCAAAGTACTTGGGCCCCCGCACCCATGTGGGAGACCCAGAAGAAGCTTCTGACTCCTGGCTTCAGATTGGTGCAGCTCTGGCTTTTGAAGCCAATTGGGAAGTGAACCATTGGATAGAAGACGTCTCTCTCTGCCTCTCCTCTTATTTATTTGAAAGAGCTACACAATCTTTAAAAAAAAAAGAAAAGGAGCCCAGAGGTCTGATATACCAACCCAGTGTCACTAAAATGGTCTTAATCTCTAGAAACCTTCACACTTATAAAAATGCAAAAGATATAATAAAATGTTAAAAAGTCTTTATTTTCATGAATATTTGAGATAGATGTGAATATAAAAATAGGAATAAAGAATATAAAGTGCTATGTGGGAATCAGGCATCTTAACCAATAGGCTAAACACTCACTCTCTGACATAACTTGGGAACTCCAACAGAGAAGGGTTGTCAAAATAGCACAGATCCCTCTCCTGCACTCAAGTACAAGTAATCTAGAGAGGATTTAATATATACAGAAGGAAATGCACAGGTAATATGCAAATATGCCATTTTACTTAAGAGACTTGAGCATCTGCAGATTCAGCTATCTATGGGAGTCTTAGAACTAATTTCCCCGAGATCGGCACTGTTGTACAGCAGGTTAAAGCGCTGGCATCCCATACGGGCGCCAGCTCAAGTCCTAGCTTCTCCACTTCCAATCCAGCTCCCTAATAATGTGCCTGGGAAAGCAGCAGAGGACGGCCCAATTCCTTGGGCCCCTGCACCCATGTGGGAGACTCGGAAGAGGCTCTTGGCTTTGGATAGGCTCAGCTCTGGCTGTTGAGGCTGTCTGGAGAGTCAACCAGTGGATGGAAGACTTCTCTCTTTATCAGTCTCTACCTCTCTTTGTAACCCTGCCTTTCAAATAAAGAAAAAATAAATTTTTTAAAAAAAAATACTAATTTCCTATGGTGTCAAGGAATGCCTATATTTGGGAATGTGGAAATTTAGGTATTATTCATGAATGCCAAAAACTTTTTAGTTATTGAAATTAAAAGCAAAATGCTCTCTCAAACTCATTCACAGAAATATTAACACAAACAAAGAAAACAGGTAACTGATCCAGGATTAGGCCATTATTCTACCTTGTCACTTAGTGGTGGACGATTCATAGGACTAACTCCTTTTCGAAGTCCAGTTGCTTTTCTAGCTGCAAGCCCAGTGATAACTCCATAAGGACGTCTCTTTCCAGGCATTAATCTTCCTCTTCGGCTCAGGCTGGACTTTCCAAAACCTGTGGGGGGGGGAGGGGTGTAGGAAAAAGAAAAATATCAAGTTAGGAATGCATCTGGGACAATCACAAGATACTCTACTTCACAGGGGGGAGAATGGGAGCACTTTATTATTTTTTAACTTTTTATTATTTATTTATATTATTTTGAATTACATTTCAAAACACTTCATTTATTTGAAAGGCAGTTACAGGGACAGGGAAATACAGAGAGAAAATGAGATTTTCTATCTGCTGTTTCACTCCCCAAATGGCAGCAACAACAGGGGCTGGGCCAGGCTGAAGCCGGGAGCCTGGAACTCCAACCAAGTCTTTCAAGACAATGGTAGGGGGCTCATGTACCTGGGCCATCTTTTGCTGCCCTCCCAGGCACATCATCAGAGATATGGTTGGGAAGTAGAGTAGCTGAGATTTGAACCCAGAGCCCATACCTGTTCCCAGTGTCACAGGCAGCGTCTTAGCCCACTGCACCGCAGCACCAGCCCTTAAATACCTTGCTTTTTTTTTTTAAATTAATTAATTTACTTGAAAGTCAGTTACACAGAGAGACAAGGAGAGGCAGAATGAGAAAGAGAGAGAGAGAGAGCGGTTTCCAACCGCTGGCCCACTCCCCAGTTGGCCACAACAGCAGCAGCTAAGTCATTCTGAAGCCAGGAGCCAGGAGCTTTTTCCAGGTCTCCCATGTGGGTACAGGGGCCCAAGGGCTTGGGCCATCTTCTCCTGCTTTCCCAGGCCATAGCAGAGAGCTAGATCTGAAGTGGAGCAGTGGGGACTCGAACCGGCACCCACATGGGATGCCAGCACTGCAGGCAGCGGCCCCACATACTCCGCCACAGCGCAGGCCCCAAATACCTATGAAACTATAAAGGACTTGAGGAATCTCACATGTTCCCTCTAGCCACCATCCCTTCCTTCAACATTACTTTCTCAACAAACAGGACTGTCTAGATTTTACCTATAAAATATGGTAGTCACTAACCATATGTGGTTATTGAGTGAACAGCCACACTGAAATATGACTAATTTTAATTGAGATGTTACAGATAAAATATAAAATATTAATGACTTTTAATTGACTGTTTAATATTTTGGATACACTGGGTTAAATAAAATATATTACTACTATGTGGCTTGTACTGTATTTCTACTGGATAGTGCTGATCTAGAACAGAATCACAATCTCATTTCCCATTTGCTTTCTACATTGCAACCTGGCTTCTTTACTTTCAGCCTTACTGTATTCAAATTGTTTTTGTTCAAGTTCCCAAAGTGTGACAATGGCCATATTTTAATATCTGGCATATGACATTACTTTGCTTTTCCATTATGCATCTTATCTACTTAAGTATTTTTCTAATTATTAAGAAAATAAGCATCTTCTCTGAAGAAATCTTAGAAACATGTGAAATAAAAATAAAATAAAAATCACCCATCATTCCACCTCCTAAAGAGTATCACTAATTTTTTTTTTAAGATTTATTTAAGAGGCAGAGTTACAGATAAAGGGAAAGACAGAGAGCAAGGTCTTTCATCTGCTGGTTCACACCCTAGATGGCTGCAACAGCCAGAGTGGGGCTGATCTGAAGGCAGGAGCCAGGATCCAGGAGCTTCCTTCAGGTCTCTCATCCAGGTAGAGGAGCCTAAACACTTGGACCACCTTCCACTGCCCTCCCAGGCCACAGAGAGCTGGACTGGAAGAGGAGCAGCTGGGACACAAACTGGCACCCATATAGGTGCTGGCACTATAGAGGCTTAGCCTATTGAGCTACAGCACTGGCCCCAATCACTAACATTCTTTCCAGCCTTTTATTTGTATATATACATGTCAAAAGTTAATACTTTAAGTTTAAACAATTTTAAGCCACCCAAGAGACTATCACATATGATAACTGACAATTCTGTAAAGAAGTACATGCTTTGGCCAGCGTCTGTGGTATAGCAAGTTAAGCTGCCACTTATAATGCTGTCATCCCATATAGGCACCAGTTCAGGTCCTGATGCTCCATTTCTGATCCAGATCCCTACTAATGTACCTGGGAAAATAGTGGATGATAGCCCAAATCCTTGGGCCCCTGCACCCATGTGAGGGACTTGGAAGAAGCTCCTGATTCCTGGCTTTGGCCTGGCCCACGCATGGCTGTTGAGGCAGTTTGCACAGTGAACCTCAGGATGGAAGATCTCTGTCTCTGTCTCTCCCTCTCTGCAATTCTTTCAAATAAATAAATAAATAAAATCTTTAAAAATATATAGTAGTAGTAAATGCTTGAAAGGCAACCTATCCAGCAATTCTTTTTAATTCTCTATGTACTGTTTTACAGCCTACATTAACACTATATAATTTTTTTTTTTTTTACAGGTAGAGTGGACAGTGAGAGAGAGAGACAGAGAGAAAGGTCTTCCTTTTGCCGTTGGTTCACCCTCCAATGGCCGCCGCGGTCGGCGCACTGCGGCCGGCGCACCGCGCTCGTCCGATGGCAGGAGCCAGGAGCCAGGTGCTTTTCCTGGTCTCCCCATGGGGTGCAGGGCCCAAGCACCTGGGCCATCCTCCACTGCACTCCCGGGCCACAGCAGAGGGCTGGCCTGGAAGAGGGGCAACCGGGACAGAATCCGGTGCCCCGACCGGGACTAGAACCCGGTGTGCCGGCGCCGCAAGGCAGAGGATTAGCCTGTTGAGCCACGGCGCCGGCCTAACACTATATAATATTATCCCATGTTTTTGATTACATGACTAATGTACCGTGCTTCATCTAATCAACTTTTTACTGATCATTTTGGTTACTTCTAATGTTACTCTATTAAAATAACACTACAGTAATACCACAGATAACATTTAACATTTTTTTAAACCGCTACTAGAGTATGCTTTTTTATACTGATTTATTTATAGAAAGGCAGAGAAGAAGAAGGGAGGATGGATGGATCTCCTATTCACTAGTTCACTCCCCAAATAGCTGATGACATTTTTCCACATACCTATGATTATTTCCTCAATATATGAATATCTAGAAGATGAAATGCTAGGTGAAAGAATAAAAACATTCTCGGGCTGGTGTTCATCCCATATGAGTGCCTGTTTGAGTCTCCTCTGCTCTGTTTCAAATCCAGCTCTCTGCTAATGTGCCTGGGAAAACAGTAGAAGACGGCTTGAAGACTTGGTTCCTGGCACCCACCTGGGCAAACTGAGATGGAGTTCCAGGCTCCTGGTTTCAGCCTAGCTCAGACCTAGCCACTGTGGCCATTTCGGGAGTGAACCAGCAGATGCAAGATCTCTGTGTCTGTCTCCCCCCCTCCCCCTCAACTCTTTCCAATAAAATAAAAAAATTTTTTTAAAGAATACATTCCTGGGGCCAGTGCTGTGGCGCAGTGGGTTAACACCATGGCCTGAAGTGCTGGCATCCCATATGGGCACCGGTTCAAGACCCAGCTGCTCTACTTCCCATCCAGCTCTCTGCTATGGCCTGGGAAAGCAGCTGAATTGGCCCAAGTCCTTGGGCCCCTGCACCCGCGTGGGAGACCTTGAAGAAGCTCCTGGCTTTGGATCGTAGCAGCCCCGGCCGTTGTAGCCAATTGGGAAGTGAACCATCAGATGGAAGATCTCTGCCTCTCCTTCTCTCTCTGTGTAATTCTTTCAAATAAATAAATAAATCTCTAAAAAAAAAAAAAAAGAAAGAAAGAAACATTCCTAGTGATTTTCAGCTATACTGCAAAAATTCCCTCCATAATTACTTTTTCAATGTCAATTTGGAGTATTATCACTCTTTCTTATCCTTATTACTCAATATTTGGGGGAAAAAAGTCCTATTTGGTAGTCTGATTACTAATGAGAATAAATATTTTTCTATGAGTTTTCTGGTCTCCTGTATTCTTCTAGTCATGAACTGTAATGTTCATAAACAAGTTTTCTCTAGCTAATTTCTAATTCCCTTCAATGTTTTAACAGGGGAATTATATTACAGGACTACTTGTTTAACTTTTCAAGAACTGATGTCTCTACAGCAATGTTGCCATTCAGGAACACAGCCTATCCTTCCCCTTATTGAAGTCTTCTTTCACCAGTAAATTGACTCAGTAAATTTCTCTTTTCCTTCTATAAGTCCATAATATATATTAAACTTCATACTAGATGCTTTGCACATTTTGCTGTCAATCACAAAAAAGATCCTGTTTCTAATAACTTTCATAGTTATTCCTAGCATTACAGAAAGCTACTGAGTTTTTAACCCATTATGTCCCCCATATGGCATACTCATAGAATCTTAAATTGAGCAATAAATACACCATGGTATACTAGAAATAAATATTATGCTAACTTTGAAATAAATATTATATCATTGAAATATCAGCAGAATTTAAATTTTAGGGAGTTGGTGGTGTAGTGCAGGGGGTTAAGCTGCCTCATGTGACACCAGCATCTCATATCAGAGTGCTGGTTCAAGTCTTGGTTACTCCATTTCCAACCCAGTATCCTGCTTATACTCCTGGGAAGGCAGTGAAAGATGGCCCACATAATTGGTCTCCTGCCATAAGCCACATGATGGAGTGCCTGGCTCCTGATTTCAGCCTGACCCAGACCTGGATGTTGTGACCATTTGGGGAGTGAATCAGCAAATCAAAGATCTCTCTGTTTATCTGCCTTTCTTAAAAAAAAAAAAAAAAAGAAAGAAAGAAAGAAAGAAAGAAAGAAAGAAAGAAAGAAAGAAAGAAAGAAACTATAACAAAACAAAACTTGGGAATTATTGGGTTAATTAATACTTTTTAATCAGTTATCTCACTAAACTCCATTATTTCTTCTAATAGCTTATTTATTCTGCTTGGTGCTGTGGAGAGCACTTTAATTTGCATGAAAACCTAATAAAGTTGATGCTAGGATCTCAATTTTGCAGGTGAGTAAAGTGAGGCAAAGGAAAATGTCTGCCAATAGGCTGTAATTAGAAAACAGCAGAGCCATGATCTAAGTCCAGGTGTGTGTGTGGCTTCAAAAACTTCTCCAAACTGCTAAATAAAAAATTAAAAGTAATAAAAGGCAGAATACAACCTGTAGTACATTTCCAAAGGGAAAAAAAACAATTGTTATAGAGAAAGCAGACACTAGGCTGCATAGTAGAAAATAGACAAGATTTAAATAGTTAGCCAGACATGAAGGATTCCAGGTTGGATAGTACAAAGATGTGAGTAACCATAGCAAATTAACAGAAAGTCTAGAGAAAAGAATAAGATATGAATGGACATGATGAGCTTAGTCACAGAGAGCTCTGAATGGAAATAAAGACTGTGTGTGACAAGGAACAGGGGGGATCACTGATTAGACTATGTCAGTTGAAAAGTGGTATTTCAGACTGAATGGAAGAAGAGAGAAGGTGATAAGAGCATTTCAGCTGCTCCTACAGTACTTAAACACTACATGATAAAGTGCAGGCCCCAAACTCATTAATCTTTAAAAAAAAGTTCTAATTTTCAACCTTTCACTTTCCCATTCCATTAAATAAGAAATAGTTTTACATAATGCAAAAATTTGCTCCCCTCTTAAGCTCTGCAATCATCTTATATTCTTAAAAACTTTGCATTTACTTTTATTTTATTTAAAAGGCAAAGAGACAATGAGATATTCTATCTGCATGCAGATTCACTCCTCAAATACCTGTAACAGGAGCTGGTATCATAGTATAGCAAGCTAAGCCACGACCTGTGATGTTGGCATCTCTTAGGGGTGTCAGTTCATGTCCTGGATGCTCCACTTCTGATCTGGCTCCCTGCTAATGCACCTAGGAGCAATGGAAGATGGCCCAAGTGCTTGGGCCCCTGCACCCACATGAGAGACCTGGAGGAAACTTCTGGCTCCTGGCTTTGGCCTGACCCTTCCCGACTGTTGTGGTCATTTGGGGAGTGAATCAACAGATGGAAGATATGTTTCTCCCTCTCTATAACTCTGCCTTTCAAGTAAATAAATAAATCTTAAAAACAAAAACAAATACAAAAAAAATCTGCAACAGACAGGGCTGGACCAGACTTGAAGCCAGTAGCCCAGAATTTTAACTGCCATCTCCCACGTGGGAAGCAGAGACCCAAGTACTTGAGGTACCATCTGTTACTTCCCATTAGCAGGAAGTGGAATGAGAAATGGAGTAGCCAGTGGGCCAGTACTGTGACACAGCAGGTTGAGCCATCACCTGCATCACCAGCATCCCATATGGATGCCGGTTCAAGTCCTCACTGCTCCACTTCCCATCCAGCTCCCTGTTAATGTGCCCTGGAAAGCAGAAGATAAAGTACTTGGGTTCCTGCCACTTATGTGGGAGACATGGATGGAGTTCTAAGCTCCTGGTTTGGCCTGGCCCAGTCCCAGCTGTTGTGGCCATTTGGGGAGTGAACCAGTGGATGAGGGTTCTCTCTCTCTCTGTAACTTTGCCTATAAAATAAATCAATTCTAAACCTTCAAATAAATAAAATCTTTAAAAGAAAGAAGAGAAGTGGAATAGTTGAGACTTGAACCAGACCACTCTGATATGGGATGTGGGCAGTCTCAAAAAGCGACTTAACCATTTGCCAAATGCAGTACTAAATAAGTAATCCAGTGCTATCTTTTTCTTCTTTTTTTTAGTGTTCATCCATTTAGCCTTTCTGGAGTTTTCTTCTGTTTATCCAGAGTACTTCACTCTCATTACTTCAACTACCACCTCTATGAAGATCTTTTTACATTCTCAGTTACACTGGAGTAGCAATTTAACTCTAGTCATGTATCAGAATCACAACTGGAGCTTAAAAAAAATTATTTTAAGCCTTACTTCTGCAAATTAGTGGAAATGTAGTACAGCCAGAGTACCTATCTATTTTATAAAGTTCCACAATTTATAATTAAAATGTGGCACACAGGTTAAGTCACCTCTTGGGACACTTGCATTCCATATTGAGCCCTGCCTCCACCTTCCAATCCAGATTCCTGCAAATGCAAACCCTGGAAGGCTGGACCGAGACGGAGTTTCTGCATCCTGGCTTCAACCTGGACAAGCCCTGGCTGTTGCAGGCATTTGGGAAGTGAACCAGCAGATGGAGGATCTGTTTGTTACTTTGACTTCCAAATTAAAAAAAAAAATAGAAATTTTCATCTTTCTTTTGAACCCCTAGACCAACTAATGAATTTTTTTCACACATACATCAATTGCCTCGATAATTTCAGCAGCCTGATCACTAAAGTGAAGATTTGAGGGATGTTCTGGGATCTGTCACTCATAGTGTATATATGTAATTATTTTACTGGCTCCTTCCCAAAGCAACATACAAACATTCCTGATTCTTCTTCCTCTAATGGGAACAGAATTCTCAAACTTTATAGTCTCAGGACCACTTTACATTCTTAAAAATTACTGAAGAGTTCAAAGATTTTTTTTTGTTCTGTGGGTCATGTGTATTAATACTTATCATTCTAGAAACTAAAAATAAATAAACTCACTACATGTAAGGTAAACAACATTATTAGTGAACAACATTTCTGAAAACACACACACAAAAATATCCAGTAAGAGGAGTAGTATGATTTTGCATTTTTGCAAATCTTTTTGTGTCTGACTTAACACAAAATGGCTAGATTCTCAGCTCTGCATGTTATGAACTAAGTGGCTGTCCCTCTCTAAAATTGGTATGTTGTAATACTAACCCCTAATATGTTACTGTTGTAGGGGGCACCTTTGGGAGGTAGTCATGAGAGTGCAGCTCTAATGAATTAGTGCCTCTACCAAAGGGATCCCAGAGTACTTTCTAGTCTGCTTTCTGCTATGTAAGAATACCAAAAGAAATGCACAGTCTGCAACCAGGAAGAAAGCTCTCACCAAAATCCAAACTTACTGACACCCTGATGTTGGAATTTCAGCCTCCAAAACTATGAGAAAAACATTTTTGTTGTATATAAACCGTCTAGTCCACGGTACTTCATTAGAGCAACCTGAACTAAGAATATGCTTCTACATCCAATCTAATTACCTATCATGTATAATCTAGTTTACAGTATGTTCATGAGACAATGAGACTGAACACACAACTAACATCTTAATATTACAATAAAAATGTTTTTAAAAAAAGTTTTGGTCTTGTAGAGTCCCTGAGTCTTGGGAATTCCCTAGGAGTATAGAGTGACTAAATTATATATAAGGCATAGATTTAGAAAGACTTTATTTATCAAATAATCAAAAATCATACTGAGCACCTGCCAAGGGCTCTCTGTCCTCTCTTACCTCAAACAAACATCTTCAATGATGTTTCAATATGGAAATCTAAACTTTTCTGAGCCAACCAGAGTTTAAGACAACCCCATATCTCTCTACATTCAGTAACAGCAGCAGCTGTTCTATTTTAGCTCCTGTCACATGTAAGCTGAGAATGTACAAGCACAAGCCAAATCTTAGGAGATCCTACACTGCCCTTAGGTATCATTTATCTCAAGGCTTAGATCATAACCCCCATAAAAAAAGTTTTTCTGAATCCCTATGGACTAGATCAAATTTTACCTTATCCATTAAATCAACTATTATTTTCTCAGCTCAAAATCTCTACCTGACCTATAATGCTATCAGTACTTTTCTTTTGACATTTCTTACATTCTGCCCTTTCAATCTTGCCTCTATTAGAATTTAACCTCGTGAAGCAAAAAACTGCAACTGTCCATACTTTTGTAAAGTTCAGAGGATTTACTGGGTATTTAAAATATTAATGAATATATTTCTGGTTTCTATGAACTCTGAACAGTTATTTTAAAGCAAATTATATATAAAATATAGCATGCTTAATAATATTTGTGAGAAATCTTTAAGTATAAATCAATGGAATTTTATATTCATTTGTTGTAGCCAAATACCTGTCACAGAAATTTACTCATTTAGGTTCAGCTATATAAGAAATTGTAGGGAATAAAGTTTTTAGAGGTCTAAACTAAGTTATAGACTTATTTTGAGAACATGCTGGTATGTTAGCTGTTACACACAGAATTATGTTCAAACCACTGGAAACTTAATTTTCAACATACAGAATATCAATTTAGAAGCTAGTTTGTTCTAATATAACTCCTAGAAAAGCTAATGAATCATATATAATTCATAGTGTTCAGTTACTGTTTTCAATCTATTTTGGAACAAGATGGTTACAATTAAGTGTCCACGGGGCCGGCACTGTGGCATAGTGGGTTAACGCCCCGGCCTGAAGCACCGGCATCCCATATGGGTGCCGGTTATAGTCCAGGCTGCTCCTCTTCCAATCCAGCTCTCTGCTATGGCCTGGGAAAGAAGTAGAAGATGGCCAAAGTCCTTAGGCCCCTGCACCCATGTGAGAGACCCAGAAGAAGCTCCTGGCTTTGGCCTGGCTCAGTCCTGGCCACTGAGGCCATCTCAGGGGTGAACTAGCAGATGGAAGATCGCTCTCTCTCTTTCTCCCTCTCTCACTCTTTCAAATAAATAGATGATGAATCTTTAAAAAAGAATAAGAAATATTGTCATTGCTTATTATTAGATTTTAAGATCTAAACAAAAATCTGACAGTGAATACAAATCACAAAGAGTACTAATGGGGGCCACGGTTGTGGCATAGCAGGTTAAGCCACTGCCTACAATGTCACCATCTCATGTGTGCGCCCATTTGAGTCCTGGTTGCTCCAGTCCACTCCAGCTCCCTGCTAATGTGCTTGAGAAGGCAGCAGAGGATGGCCCAAGAGATTGGGTCCCTGGACCCAAATCAGAGATCTGGAGGAAGCTACTGGCTCTTGGCTTTGCCTCAGCCACTGCAGCCATCTGGAGAGTGAACCAACAGATGGAAGATCTCTCTGATCTAACTCTCCCTAACAAATAAATAAAATAAATCTTCTAAAAAATGTAAATTTAAAATGTTATCTCAAAAATTACAAAAAGAAAAGGAGAGAGGAAGGGAAGGTGGGAGGGAGAAGGGTGAGGAAGGTAGGAAGGGAGTATCACATTTAGAACTGTATCTGCAAACTATATTGAATCTATGAAGAACTAAAATTTTTTTAAAAATTTAAAGCCAGTACTAATGTATTCTCTCCATATTTTAAGTATAAGTTAAACAGTATACTATGAAGTCACAGTAATAGCTCTACATTATAGCTTACTTCAAAACTTACCAGAATTCTGTTGTATTCCCCACCGTACTCTCATTCTGAATTGTCGAGCACCACTCTGCTGGAGTCTTCTATTTAGTCTTGGGAAATTCTGCTTCTTTCCTTCCTTTCGATTCAATTTGATGATATCATCTGTAATGGAGGAAATTTCATATAGTTTTCCATTTTAACTTATGACACAATTACTCAGCCTATCAAGTTGATAGATTTCCTATGCCCCTAACTGCTTTTCTACTTTGAAAGATCTTATACAAGAGGATGATAATTAAAAAAAAAAAAAAGTTTAAATCAGCCACTTTGGTTGGCACTCTGAAGAAAGATTCTGCATGAAAAGTTGAAATCAACAGCCCAAAGTAGATCTACCAATTAATGAAAATTCTATTATCCATATTTTTCCTGATAAATGTAAAAGAGCAAAAAACCAGTTAAAGTCTTCATTTTTAAAAGATGTCAGCATTTCAGCAAAACCAAAATAGGTAGTCAAAAAATAAAGACAAAATTTCTAATTAACTTCAATTCAGCTAATACTTATTAAGCATATACTAAGTGCAACTAATGTACAAGGACTCTTCACCTGCACTGCTAGCATCCCATATGGGTGCTGGGTCTAGTCCCAGCTGCTCTATTTCCAATCTAGCTCTCTGCTAAGGCTTAGGAAAGCAGAAAATGGCCCAAATTTTTGGGGCTCTGCATCCATGTGGGAGACCCGGAAGCAGCTCCTGGCTTCGGATCAGTGCAGCTCTGGCTGTTGAAGTCATCTGGGGTGTGAACTAGCGGACGGAAGACCCCTCCCCTCTGCCTCTCTGTAACTCTGTCTTCAAACAAATAAATAAATAAATGAATTTTTTTTAAGTGTATTTGAAAAGCAAACAGAGAGGAAGAGATCTTCTCTCCTTGGTTTACTCCCCAAATAGCCATGACAATCAAGGCTGGGCCAGGCGCCAGGAACACATCCGGGTATCCCACAAGGGTGCAGGAGCCTGAGCACTTGGCCCATCTTCCGAAGCTGCCTTCCTGGGCCCATTAGCAGGGAGCCTGACTGGAGGTGGAGTAGCTGGGACTCAAACTGATGCTCTAATATGGGATCCAGCGTTGCAGGAGGTGGCTTAACTCACTGTGCCACAACCCGGCCTGACGATACTTAAAAAAAACTTTCTCCACAGTTATTTTTTTTAAAGATTTATTTATTTATTTGAAAGTCAAGAGTTACACAGAGAGAGAAGGAAAGGCAGAGAAAGAGAGAGAGAGAGAGAGAGAGAGAGAGAGAGGTCTTCCATCTGCTGGTTCACTCCCCAGTTGGCCACAATGGCCAGAGCTACACCGATCGGAAGCAAGGAGCCAGGAGCTTCTTCCAGGTCTCCCATGCGGGTGTAGGGGCCATCTTCTACTGCTTTCCCAGGCCATTCCAGAGAGCTGGATTGGAAGTAGAGCAGCCGGGTCTTGGCGCCCATGTAGGATGCCAGTGCTGCAGGCCAGGGTGTTAACCCGCTGCGCCACAATGCCAGCCCCTCTCCACAGTCTTAACCTGAACCATTTTAGGGGCTGGCATTGTAGCATGGCAAGTTAAGCCTCTACCTACAATGCCAGCATGCCATATAGGCACCAGTCCGAGAAAAATGTTCTACTGCCAATCCAGCTCTCTGCTAATGCACCTGAGAAAGCAGCAGAAGAATGGCCCAACTGCTTGGGCCCCTGCACCCATGTGGAAGACCTGCAAGAAGTTCCAGGCTCCTAGCTTTGTCCTGGACCAGCCCTAGCCATGGGGCCATTTGGGTAATGACCCAGCAGGTGGAAAATTTCCCCCACCATCCCTCTCTCCACCTATAACTCTGCCTTTCAAGTAAATAAAATATAAGTCTTAAAAATGTTTTTGGTGGCCAGCACCGCGGCTCACTAGGCTAATCCTCCACCTGCAGCACCGGCACACCAGGTTCTAGTCCAGGTCGGGGCACCGGATCCTGTCCCGGTTGCCCCTCTTCCAGGCCAGCTCTCTGCTTGGTCTGGGAAGGCAGTGGAGGATGGCCCAAGTGCTTGGGCCCTGCACCCGCATGGGAGACCAGGAGGAAGCACCCGGCTCCTGCCTTCGGATCAGCATGGTGCGCCAGCTGCAGCACGCCGGCCGCGGCAGCCATTGGTGGGTGAACCAATGGCAAAGGAAGAACTCTCTCTCTCTCTGTCCACTCTGCCTGTCAAAAAAAAAATTTTTTTTTTGATGATCCTTAAGGAAAACAAACCAAAGAAACTACACAGTCAACAACTTCACAAAAGTAATCAGCTTCAATTTTTTCCAAATTACTCTAAGCATGAAAATAACCTATGCTAATTTCATAGTTAGTCTTTTCTGAAGTTAGAGAAATACAATAGATTATAAAGATCCTTTACAATATATTTTTGCTCTGCTTCACCCATCTGTAATTTTGATGACTCAATCACATTCAAACAAATAGGTATATGAAACATACCTATTAGGGGGCTGGCATTGTGCCTTTCCAGGTAATGCTATCACCCCATATTGGAGTGCTGCTTCAAGCCTAAGCTGCTCCACTTCCAATCCAGCTCCCTGCTAACGAACCTGGCAAAGCAATGGATGACTGCTCAAGTACTTGGGCCCTCTGCCACCTACGTGGGAGATCCAGATGGAGTTCCAGGCTTCTGGCCTGGAGCTATAATCCATTTGTGGAGTGAATTAAAGGATGGATGCTCTCTCTGCCTCTCCCTCTCTCACTTTACCTTTCAAATAAATAAATCTTAACAAAGAAAAATTTAAAGCTCCTCCAAGTACTTTGTTGCCTTCTGCAAGTCAATCTCCAACTATAACAATAATAAAATTAGAGACACTCAAAAGCAATTCTTTAAAAAAAATAAAAAGCTTTAGTGAGTCTCAGAATTATGAACATGTTAAATTTTACTTGAGCAGAAAGGAAACAGGAAGAAACCAGTTATAAAACATTTTCTTTAAACAAAGTGCTATTTATTCTCCACCACAAACTTTAAAATCTCGGATTCCTGAGAGTATACCCTTCTATGCAAAAAAGTGAACATGGTCTGAGGAGCATTTAAAGAAACCAAAAGAAAAAGAGGAAGGGACTAATCTAATTAATCCTGTTTATTTTTAAGGTATATTTAACTTTATTAAATAACTGAGAGATGACTTTTTAATTTAAAAAAAAAATTTAAAAAGATTTTATTTATTTGACAGAGTTAGAAAGAGAGGATCTTCCACCCACTGGTTCACTCCCCAAAAGGCTGCAACAGCTGGAGTTGAGCCAATCCAAAGCCAGGAGCCAGGAGCTTCTTCTGGGTCTCCCATGTGGGTGGAGGGGCTCAATAACTTGGGCCATCTTCTACTGCTTTCCCACGTCATAATAGAGAAATGGATCAGAAGTGGAGCAGCCAGGACTCGAACCAGTACCCATATGGGATGCCGGCGTTGCAGGCCAACCCCTGACTTGTTAATTTTTTAAAATGTGTATTTATTTATTTGAAAGGCAAAGCAAAACAGAAAAAGAGACCAACAGAGATCTTCCATCTGCTGGTTCACTCCCCAAATGCCTCCAAGACCTGGGTATGCCACATGGATAGCAAGGACTCAAATACTTAAGCCATTATCTGATGCTTCCCATGGTGTGCATGTGTAGGAAGCTGGCATGGAAGCAGAGGTGGGACTTAAATCCAGGCACTCTAATAAGCGATGCAGGTGTCCCAAAGGGGGTGGGAGGTGTTTAACCTGCTGTGCCATAATGCCTGTCCCTAACTTGGTTAATTTTCAAATATAGAATACAGGGTTTAAACATAACTAAAAATTAAAGTAGTAAAGCATATTATATATGAAATTGTTTATATTAAACATTTTATTAGCCAAGTCCTCAAATTAAATGAGTTCCCATGGCAGAGAAGACCTGCCAATCTAAAAGAAAATGCATACAAAAGATATCAGAAGAAAAAAATCCTTTGCAGCAAACTACTTCATAGATTTTTTCATAGTACTAAGGTATATACATAATAGAAGTAACTGAGTACTAATAGACATTGTTCTTATATTCTTTTAATTCTAACAATCCTATGAAACAGGTATCATAATATCCATTTCAAATTAAGAAACAGCTGTGACTTGAGGCAAGCTAAGAGTAAAGTTGTTATTCTCTATAAAGTCGTTTAACCTAATAGTGCCACAATTATAATTCTAAAAAAATCAGGTTCTAAAATCTCTGTAGCAATATTCTAATTTTCTTTTTCTTTTTTTTTTTGACAGGCAGAGTAGAACAGTTGAGAGAGAGAGAGAGAGAGAGAGAGAGAGACAGAGAGAAAGGTCTTCTTTTTTCCTTTGGTTCACCCCTCAAATGGCTGCTAAGGCCGGCGTGCTGCGCAGCCAGGTGCTTCCTCCTGGTCTCCCATGCGGGTGCAGGGCCCAAGCACTTGGGCCATCCTCCACTGCCTTCCTGGGCCACAGCAGAAAGCTGGACTGGAAGAGGAGCAACCGGGACAGAATCCGGTGCCCCAACTGGGACTAGAACCCGGGGTGCCGGTGCCGCAGGTGGAGGATTAGCCTAGTGAGCCGCGGCGCCAGCCAATATTTGTAATTTTCTAAAGTAGATGCTCATAACTGCATCACATCTCCATAAAATTCTTATTAAAAGAAAGGCATCTGATAGAGGACTGTATATTGTTGGGAGAGAAAAAGCTCTAGTTTAGCTCTCCACAGCACTTCAGTTCTTCCTCAGAGAACTACCCCTCAAACAAAATACACACAAAACCCCACAAAACTAGAAAATTAGTCAGATGTCTATTGGTTAAGAAAATACATGTTTAATACTTCCCTACAGCTATAGCTTGGAGCTCTAGAGCCAAATCCTGGACTCCTGGCTCCCCTGCTTAATTTCTATGACTTTGCGCAAGTTATTCTACCCCTCAGGTTTCTGTAAAACGAGAATAAATATCGTCTGCTTATACTGTAGAAGTAAAAATAAAATACAATGCTTGCTAAGTACCTAGGCTATGTTCTAAGCACTTTACATAAACGCTTATCAATTCATTGAATGCAGCAACTCCATGGGGTAAGCACTGTCACCTTTTTACAGAAGAGGCAGTGAAGTAATTTGCCCACAATCCGGTGGCTACAAAGACAGTCTGACCCTAGATTCCACACTCTTTACCACTAGGAGTACAAATCTCAAAAACGTATTTTGAGGATAAACCTAGTTAATAAATTTAAAACGGTTAGTCCAGTGCCTGGCAGGCAGTAAGCACTCACTAAATATTCATTGTTATACTATCGCTGGGCCTTAGCTCAAAACATTCCTCATTTCACTCGAGCTCGGCACTGACTAGCAGGAGTAAGTAAAGCAAGACTCGCAATGAAATCTACCAATTCCGACTATATACTTAATTGACAAGTTGACTTCTAACCTTAGAAGTCTTTTGACAAAAACTGGCTAGATAAAAACTGCAGCAGGAGAGTAACAAAACTCAGGGCAAGAAGTGAGGATCCAAAAGAAGTTTTCCAAGGCAAAAAGATTATGCTAAATATCGCCCTCAGCAAGGTTACACCTCAGAATCCAACCGCAGGTGCTTTGCAAATACCTGAAAACGCAAAGCCCCGGGAAGAGCGGGCAGAGCCCGTGAGACAGAACTCGAATCCCGACCAGAACGGAACGACTTTTAGCCCAGCTCAGCCAAACGCATGGCCAGGACCTCGGGAGCGTGCGGTCTGCATTTTTTCAGGGAATCACCACCTATCGCCCTTTCTCGACAACCAGCACCAAGGCACGCCGCCCCGCGCGTCGCCCGGCTTCCCTGCGGTCCGCGCAGCCCTCTCGCGCAGTTTCTGCTTCACTTTTTTTCTCCTGGGCTAACTTTGAGGCCGCCACGGTAGAGGGAGAACGTGCTGTGCTCCGCACCGCCTAATAACACCTCGGACGCCGTCCTGGCCCCACGCTCTCCTCTGACAGTTGCCAGGCTCGGGCCCCGCTCGCGCCCCCGGTCAGGAACGGCCAGCGCCAGGCTGGGGCCTGGGCACGGCCAAGCCCGCCAACCCCTTCTAGGCGACCAGGGGTCGTAACCGGTCCCAGAGCCAGCACGGGCTCTCAACGCCCTTTCTCAGCCCGCTGCCCCCAAAAGAATGGCTGAGTCGGACCCTTCCCCTCGCTCGGCATAACGCCCGCAGCGAACTCGCTCGAGGGAACGCCACGGACTTTTCCTCACAAAGAGCCGCGGTGAGCCGCGAGCGGTGGCGCCCCTCTGGGGAAAACGGGGGGACGCACCCCGCGACCCTCCCACCCCGCCGCGGACACGGCCTCCGCCTGGGGGACGCCAGCCGCCCTCGCGCCGTCTCGCCCACCCGGAAGGAAACTCGCTCGGCAACTGCGGCCAACCGCCCCTTCCCCCACAAACCGCGCCACTTGCCTCCACCGACACCCTCCCCCACTCCAACTCGGTCCAACTCGGCCCCTCACCCAAAGACATATCAATTTTGTCGAGGTTCTCGTTGCTGCGGACTTTGGCTGGCGGCGACGGGGTCGCCATGGCTCCCACCAACCGGGTACCAAACCGGTTCATGGCCGGAGACGTGGGGCTGGGACAGTCGGCGGCGAAGGCCGGAGCCGGAGGCCTGCCACCTCCCACTCACGCACGCAGACTAGCTGCACCGAGGGAGCGCGCACGCGCGCCGCCCGCGTCCTCGCCCTCCACCCGCGGCGGCGGCGAGCGCGGGACGGGGCTACCGAGACGCGCGGCCGGCAAGAGCGGCGCCACGCCGGACTCGCTCCTAGCGGCCCTCGCCGGACGGCACCGAGCATTGCAGCCGCCGCTCCCGGCGCGGGCGAGGGCTGCTGCTGTAGCAGCTAGCCGCTCGGCCCCCGCACGGAGGATGCTAGACCCCGAGCGCCTCAGAATCGGGCCGTAAGGGAGATCGTGGTCCTCCGTGTCTTTCGAGTCCCTTATGCTCCCTATTCCTGGGTACCCCCAAACCTTGGACGCCCCGCTGCAATGCAGCTTCGGAAGGCAGGACAAGACCCCTCTGGTCGTAGGGCGCTGCACTGCGTCCTCGCTCCCCTCTCCCAGGCACGCTCCTCCACCTGCGGCGTGCGGAGTTGCCACGTCCGGGCGCAAAGGCTGCAGAGACAGTTCTTGCGTCACCTCAATAAAAGTCCATGCTAACGCTCCCCGTATCTGTGCCACCTCGCGGTCGGCACTCCAAAACGTTGGGCACGGCACGGGATGCCTCCTGAGACCGCCTCGCCCCTTGGGAAGGGTAAGTATCTCTGCTTGCTTAGCCGCGGTTTGCTCTAATTCGTAATGCGTTGGGCTTGACAGCAGGATTCCTTTTGTTTTTGCACATCCCTATAGGAAAACTTTTAGTAGTTGATGAATTCCTGCATAGCTCTTTTTTCTATTCGCAAATGTGATGTCCCCCTCTTTACTCTCCTCCTAAGCATTTAAGGTTGTATCATCTTCATACCAGCTTTAAAACTGAGGCATTTACATCTCATGAAAAAAGCTGGGTGGGTTCATCTGGCCCTCCAGAATTCTGTTACCATTCTCTGCACTTTCTAAAATTTGTTTAGCATAGAAACAAGCCAGAGATGTGCAGTGACCTGAAGTGTCTCAAAATCACAGGAGCCTCTGCTTAATTTAGTAATGCCACAAAGTCATGTGGTTTTCAACTTCAACACCAATGACACCTTTTACTATTTTTTTTTAACTTGGGGATTCTATGTCTGAAAATATTTCCTGTTGTGCACATTCGTTTATTAATAGCTTATTTTCCAATTTTTATTAGCCAAAAAAGTCTGCCCCCTTTCCATATCTGAATTCAAAGCAAAGAGCACAGTGACAATTTGGGGTCACCTTAGCAATCAAAGGCTATGCAAATGTTTCTTCTATCTATAGCATGGATAAAACCAAAAAAATCATCCCACAGACTTATGTTTCCATTTGAAAGTAAGGACCCATGGCTTTTTTTTTTTTTTTTTTGGTGTGTGTGTGAATCTCTGGGTAATCTTATCATGAGGAAATATCTGATTTTTATTAGGCTTTCTGGAATATCACAAAAACTCCTTATTCTAAAAGGTCAAGTTGGTTTTGTTTTTGTTTTTTTCTGTCCTGTGAAAAAAACACAAGCATGCAGGAAAAGTGAATCAGCCTAAGAGACCCTTATCAAGGAGGTCAAGAAACTTTAATGAAGGCAAGTTTGGACTCAGATCCAGGAACATGATACGGGGAATAATACAGATGATATTAACACAATGTGCTTGATTTTGCTACTCCTCCACCCTGTGGCCTCCGTCCCTACCCCTGCCCCAGACTGCTAAGAAACTTACTTATAATATTTAAACTTAATTATAATATAATAATGCTAAGAAATTTGTTTATAATATCTTCAAAAACCTAATAAAAAAAGAAGACATTTCCCTCAGGTAAGACTACTCAGATTCACAGGAATTAAGTCATGGTTCTTTATTTTTAGCTGAAAAACTTAACTCTGTGTGAGGTTCTTGGTTTTATCCACTCTACTGACAAGAGAAGTGTTTGCATTTACTTTTTTTTTTTTTTTAATTTATTTACTTACTTGAAAAACAGAATGACAGAGACTGGGAGAGGCAGAGGGAGATCTTCCTTCTGCTGATTCACTCCCTCAATGGCTTCAACAGCCAGGGGGCTTGGCCAGGCAGAACCTAGGAACCAAGATCTCCCAGGTCTTCCATATGAATGGCAGGGACCCAAGTATCTGGGCCATCATCTGCTTGCCTTCCCAGACGCGGGGTAGGCACTCCGATATGGGGTGCATATGGGGTGCGGCAGTTTAACCAGCTGTGCCAAAACACTCTCAGGTTTACTTTTACTATTAAGATGACACCCACTCTGTCACCATAACCTTTGCTTTGGTCTCAGATATGGGAAAGGGAGATGGGACGAAGTGCTGTTGTTGGCTTGTAGAGGGTGAAGTGGGTAGGAGACCTGAGTTTTATTTTATCATCACTTAAGTTATTCACCATGTGGTCTAGGGAGAGTCTCTTGGCCTCATACATGATTATATACATGGATTTCAAGGGTTTTTTTGCACAAAACAGAGGGGCAGTTTGGCATAGGGGTTAAGCCACTGCCTGGGATGCTGGTGTTAGAGTCCCAGCTCCATTTCCAATTCCAGCTTCCTTCTTGTATGTACCCTGGGAGGCAGCGGGCAACGGTCCAAGTAGTTGGGTCCCGGCCGCCCATGTGGGAGAACTGAATTAACTTGTGGGCACCAAGCTTCCAGCTGGCCCAACTGTGGCTGTTGCAAGCATTTGGAGATGCAACCAGTGGACAGAAGAAACATTTGAAATAAGTTTGCCTTTTAATTCCATTTTCAATGATTTTTTTAAAACTATATTTTTTTAAAAAAGATTTATTTATTTAAAAGAGTTACAGAGAGAGAGAGAGAGAGAGAGGCAGAGAGAGAGAGGGAGAGAGAGAGAGAGGTCTTCCATCTGCTGGTTCACTCTCCAACTGGGCGCAATGGCCAGAGCTGAGCCAATCCGAAGCCAGGAGCCAGAAGCATCCCCTGAGTCTCCCACGTGGGTGCAGGGGCCCAAAGACTTGAGCCATCATCTGCTTTCCCAGGGCACAGCAGAGAGCCGGATTGAAAGTGGAGCAGCCAGAACTTGAACCAGCACCCATATAGAATGCTGGCATCATAGGCAGTGGTTTAACACTGGTCCCCATTTTCAATGAACTTTTTGAAGTACCTTCATCTTCAAAACCAGAAAGTAGTGTTACTGAGTATGTAAGTTAAGCTAAGTTATTCCTAAGATTTCTTACAATTCTAAGTTCCTCTGAACATAAGACATTTTTCTCCACATTGGCCTTGTCTCACTAGAAATCACTTCTGTTCATTTGTGGGAGTAAACTATAGAGAGGAACCTTTGCTTGAGTCCTGAATTTTATGGAAGAAAACTGATGCATTTAGAGTTTGGATACTTTTTGTAATGCAGGTATTCATAGAGACCAAAACCCTCAAATGTAAAACCCTCCCTACCAGCAATATAACAAAAAATTTCCTTTCATCCTACTCTTTTCCCTAAAGCTGATGCCCAAATCCCTTAGTTCTAGAGAAACAAGCCCTTTATTTCATTAAGCAATCTTAGGTGTTGTTTTTCACATTTCTAGATTTCCCCAGGGCTGAGGGCTGCAGGGTTTCAGAGCAATCTCCCAACTTCCAAAGGGAAAAACAAGAGTGAGGTATTGGGGAAAAAATAGTAGGTTGGTTACACACAAAGCAAAATAGCAACATGACACGCACACACAGCAAAAACGAAGGAGACAAGCCAGGGAATCACAACTGGGGCCTGTCCAAGAAGCGAATGAGCCAGCTGCAAGGGCTGCAGTGAAAAGGACAACTCTGCAATTTTCTGGGGCCTGAGAGGCAGCTCTCCATTTAATCATATAGTCACTGAGAGTCAACATTGTGATAGGCCCTAAGGATAAAGTGGCAAACAGGAAGGGTGCAGTCTGTATCTTCACACAGCTTCCAGAGCAACACCCGGGTATAACCCACTGCAGGACACAGGGCGTATGCTTTGTCTGTAGCACAACAGTTCAGCATCTCCGTCTAAGTAAAAATAAATGGAATTCATGCTGTCGCCCTTTTTAGAAGGACGTATCATATAGATAATGCATCATTTAGGATTTCCAGACAGAATGTAGGGTCTGTTAAATTTGAGTTTCAGATAAACACCCAACAATTGTTTAGTGTATGTCCCAGGTTTCAGATACACAGCAATTTCTTTTCAAATATAGTTATGTTTAGGATATATTTATATTAAAAAATTCTGCACTGTTTATTTGAAAGTCAAGCTTAATTGGGAGGCTTACGCTTTCATTTGTTAATCCAGCAACCTTGACAACATCATACTTTTCTATTAATACTGTCTGGCTCGTGTTTTCACAATGTGCATAGAAGTCTGTTCTCTTTAAAAGTAAGCACAGCTCTCATACACTTCACTCCCTAACTTTTTTTGCATTTGATACACCTTTCAAGTCCCTTTGAGATATAATAGATGGACAATAAAGAACACATATTTAAGGGGCTGGCGCTGTGGCACAGCAGGTTAAAGCCCTGACCTGAAGCACTGGCATCCCATCCCATATGGGTGTTGGTTCTAGTCCTAGCTGCTCCTCTTCCGATCCAGCTCTCTGCTATGGCTTGGGAAAACAGTAGAAAATGGCCCAAGTGCTTGGGCTTCTGCACCCACGTGGGAGACTCAGAAAAAGCTCCTGGCTTCTGGTTTCAGATTGGCCCAGCTCTAGTTGTTGTGGCCATCTGGGGAGTGAACCAGCGGATGGAAGACCTCTGTCTGTCTCTACATCTCTCTGTAACTCTGTATTTCAAATAAATAAAATAAATCTTAAAAAAAGAAGAGCACATATTTAAAGTTGCATTTTATACAGTATGTACTATCTATACCTGTGGAAACATCTTTATAATCAGCATCATAAATAATATCCATCATTCACAAAAGTTTTCTTATGCTCTTTTATAATCTTTTCCCCCTGTATACTAATCAGGCAACCATTCATCTGTTTTCTATCGCTATTGATTAATTTGCATATTCTAGAAATTTATATAAATGGAATCATACAGTATATAATTTTCCAGTGAACTATTTTACTTAGCATACTTGTTTTCAGCCCACATACCTTTTATTTATTTTTCTTGCTTTATTGCACTGACTAGGGACTCTAGTACCTTGTTTTTGTTTGTTTTGTTTTAAAAGATTTATTTATTTATTTGAGAGGCAGAATTACAGAGAGAGAGAGAAAGAGAGAGAGGTCTTCCATCCAGTGGTTCACCCCCTAAGAGGCCACAATGGCCAGAGCTGGGCCAGTATGAAGCCAGGAGCCAGGACTTTCATCTGGGTCTGCCATGTGGGTGCAGTTTGGGCCATCTTCCACTGCTTTCCCAGGCACATTTGCAGGGAGCTGGATCAGAAGTGGGGCAGCTGGGACTCGAACTGGTGCCCATGTAGGATACTGGCACTGCAGGTGGAGGCTTAGCCTACTACACCACAGGTTCAGCCCCTAGTACCATGTTTAATAAGAGCAGTCAAAGTAAACATTTTTGCTTTGTTTCTATACCTAGAAGGAAATCACTCAATCTCTCACCATTAAGTCTGATGTTAGGGTATTTTTAGGATTTTTTAAAAAGATTTATTTATTTATTTGAAAGAGGGAGTTACAGAGAGGCAGAGGCAGAGAGAGAGATCTGCCATTCGTTGGTTCACTCCCCAAAAAGGTCGAAATGGCCGGAGCTGAGCCAATCTGAAGCCAGGAACCAGGAGCTTCTTCTGGGTCTCCCACATTGATTCAGGGAGTTGGGCCATCCTCTACTGCCTTCCCAGGCCATAGCAGAGAGCTAGATGGGAAGAGGAGCAGCTGGGTCTCAAACTGGTACCCATATGGGATGTTAGCACTGCAGGTGGTGGCTTTACTTGCTATGCCACAGTGCTGGCCCAAGGATTTTGTTTTATTTTATTTTTTAGGTTGAGGAAGTTGCTTTCTACTCTTGGTTTGCTGTAAGTTTTGTTTTGTTTTGTTTTTTACTAGCTAAAATTGTGAAAATCAGGGAAGGGAAGATATGTTTGTTAAGGTTACACATTGGTGGACAGGAATCCTAGCACTTCTAGGCACAGGAGCAGGAGACTGGTTTGGAAACAGAGATGGAACTTGGTCTCATGCTCTTTAATATAGGATGTAGATATCTCAAGAAGTAGGTTAACCTGCTGCATCAAGATGCCTGTCTCTAGAGTTTTTATATGGATTTTATACATTTCTAGTTTTACTCTTCAGTATTTTAACATTCTGATATTCTTTTGATTAAGATTATTTTTCCTTCACATATTTGATAGGTCATGATTTATTTATGATATCTAGCCACATTTACCTGATTAAGGATGTCTTCCCTTGCATTTCTAGCTAGTAAGTTTCAGACCTGAGCACAGCCTAGCCTTAATCTATTTTAGGACTCTTATCCTACTCATTTTTTTATACTATATCTTATTTTTTATTTAGTTGAGAGAAATAGACACACATACACTCCTATTCACAGCAGCTGAGGAAAGTTTTTTTTTTAAATCATGAATGGATGTTGAATTTTATCTAATGCTTTCTCTTCATCTATTGAGATTATCAAATGGTTTTATAAAAAATTATGAGTATAGCAAATTAAATTGATTTTCAAATGTTGAATGTTTGATGTTCAAGTGTTACATTTCTGGGATAAACCAACGTGGTAATGGTGTATTATCACTTTTATATATTGGATTTTATTTGTTAATATTTTGTCAAGGATTTTGCCTCTGCATGAATGAGACTGATATGGAATTTTCTTTTCTTATGATATCTTTTATCTGGTTTTATATTTGCTTTTAAGCAGAGGATATCTAGAATTCAAATATACTGATATCATAAGGAAGTATAGTTGAGTTATATATAGTGGTAATATGTATTGGTTAGGTATAATAACCTAGTTATTAGTCATTTAACCTAGATCTCTTAAGTTACTTATTATTTTTTTTTTTGACAGGCAGAGTGGACAGTGAGAGAGAAAGACAAAGGTCTTCCTTTGCCGTTGGTTCACCCTCCAATGGCTGCCACGGGCAGCGCGCTGCAGCCGGTGCACCGCGCTCATCCGATGGCAGGAGCCAGGTGCTAGGTGCTTATCCTGGTCTCCCATGGGGTGCAGGGCCCAAGCACTTGGGCCATCCTCCACTGCACTCCTGGGCCACAGCAGAGGGCTGGCCTGGAAGAGGGGCAACCGGGACAGAATCCGGCGCCCCGACCGGGGCTAGAACCTGGTGTGCCGGCGCCGCAAGGCTGAGGATTAGCCTGTTGAGCCACGGCGCCAGCCTTAAGTTACTTATATACACAGTAATTCTTCCCTTTCCTGCTCATTTCTTCCATTCTACCCCATATGCCAGAATTTTTGCTGAAATAGCTTCTTTACCACCTTGCCATAGCTTTCTTTTTTTATAAAAAAATTATTTATTTGAAAGTCAGAGTTACACAGAGAAAGGAGAGGGGGAGAGAAAGAGAGAGAGAGAGAGAGATTGTGGCTGGAGCAGCGCCAATCCAAAGCCAGGAGCCAGCAGATTCCTCTGGGTGTCCCATGCAGGTGCGGGGGCCCAAGGACCTGGGCCACCCTCCACTGCTTACCCAGATCATAGCAGAAAGCTGGATTGGAAATGGAGCAGCCAGGTCTTGAACCAGCACCCATATGGGATGCCGGCGCTTCAGGCCAGGGCATTAACCCACTGCGCCACAGTGCTAGCCCCTCTATAGCTTTCTGTTTCTCTTCTATGTTGCTCTTTTCCTTTGTTTTAAATTTTTGTTGCTCTAGTCTTTTGCCTTTTAATCTCAAGATTTGCTCATCTATTTGTTCTTTCAAACATAGAGTTTGAGTTCTTACTATCTGCTGTAAATGCTAACGATGCAGCAGAGGGCATGACAGGGTTGCAGGCATAGCCAATGTCTTTAGGGAACTCAAGAGCTGTGGTGGGGCGGGGGGGCTGCCCACCTCAGCTTAGCCAGTTTAAAGGACAGATACCACTCTCCAAGCCCCTGTCCATCAGTGTTCTCTGACCTGGGAACTTGGCCTTTGGTAGACAGAAGAATTTCAAGAGACATTCTTGGACTCAGGTGGGCCCTCTCAGTTTACTGCTTATTAGGCTTGGCTTTTCTGGGGAGGGTAGGGGTCATGACCACCAAAGGTTTAAGATCAGTTAGGGGCTGGTGCTGTGGCATGGTAGGTAAATCCTCTGCCTGCAGTGCCGGCATCCTATATGGGTACCAGTTTGAGTCCCGCTGCTCCACTTCTGATCCAGTTCTCTGCCATAGCCTAATAAAGCAGTGAAAGATGGCCCAAGTCCTTGGGCCCCTGCACCCGCATGGAAGACCTGGAAGAAGCTCCTGGCTCCTGACTTTGGATGAGCTCATCTCCAGCCATTGCGGCCATTTGGGGAGTGAACCAGTGGACAGAAGACTTTCTCTTTCTGCCTCTGCCTTTCTGTAACTCTGATTTTCAAGTAAATAAATAATTTTTTTTTAAAAAAAAAAGGGAGAGCGAGAGAGAGAGAGAAAATAATAATAAGGTAATTAAATCCTGGCAAAATGCTTCAGAAGCCTCTAAAATCAACTGAATAGATGAGCTGCTTTAAGTTTTATGTATGGCTAAAAGAAGAAAAATTCTGATAGGTCAGTAACTTCAGTGGGGGGTCTTAACTGATCACTTCATTCAGGCCATGCTCACAGGTTTCTCTATTGTAAAGGTAGCCTTTTGTTCCATATAATGAAGAGGTAATTGGTGGGGAGCTATTTTTTTTTTTAAGATTTATTTATTTATTTGAAAGTCAGAGTTACACAGAGAGAGGATAGGCAGAGAGAGAAGAGTATCTTCCAACCGCTGGTTCACTCCCTAGTTGATTGCAATAGCCAGAACTGCGCTGATCTGAAGCCAGGAGCCAGGAGCTTCCTCTGGGTCTCCCATGTGGGTGCAGAGGCCCAAGCACTTGGGCCATCCTCTACTGCCCTCCCAGGCCACAGCAGAGAGCTGGATCGGAAGTGGAGCAGCCAGGTCCCGAACTGGTGCCCATATGGGATGCCGGGATGCCAGCACTTCAGGCCACGGTGTTAACCCACTGTGCCACAGTGCAGGCTCCAAGGTGGGGAGCTGTTTGGAGACTGTGTATTCCTTTGTAGAACAAATTTCATTGGTGGCTTTGGCATCCATTGATGATTTTTTCCTGAATTATACTGTGGTAGTTGCAAAAACCCTCTACATTCATTAGGTGACATTTTACTGTTAAATGAGGTTTTCCTTCCTCCTTTTTCTTTTTAAATTTTTTTTTTCAAATTTTCATTTATTTTATTTATAAGGTAGAAAGATAGAGATGTCCCATCTGCTGTTTACCCTCCCCCACACACATACCAAATGACCACAAAAGCTGAGACTGGCCAAAGCCAAGAGCCTGACTCTCAGTTTGGGTCTGTCAAATGGGTGGCAGGGACCCAAGTACTTGAGTTCATTGGGGTGTGCATTGTAGGAAGCTGGAATCTGAGGCAGAGCCAGGCCTTGACCCAGGTACTCTGATATTAGATGCAGGCATTCCAAGAATTGTTTTAACCATTGTACCAAACATCTACACATTAAATTTTTTTTTTTTTTTGACAGGCAGAGTGGACAGTGAGAGAGAGAGAGACAGAGAGAAAGGTCTTCCTTTGCCGTTGGTTCACCCTCCAATGGCTGCCGCGGATGGCGCGTTGCGGCCGGCGCACCGCGCTCATCCGATGGCAGGAGCCAGGTGCTAGGTGCTTTTACCTGGTCTCCCATGGGGTGCAGGGCCAGAGCACCTGGGCCATCCTCCACTGCACTCCCGGGCCACAGCAGAGGGCTGGCCTGGAAGAGGGGCAACCGGGACAGAATCCGGCGCCCTGACCGGGACTAGAACCCGGTGTGCCGGCGCTGCAAGGCGGAGGATTAGCCTGTTGAGCCACGGTGCCGGCCTCACATTAAAATTTTTTAAAATTAATTTACTTCAGATAGAGACCAACCGTGAGAAAGAAAGAGCTCCCATCTGCTGGTTCACTTCTCAAATGCTCATAATTGCTGGAGCTGTGCCAGGCTGAAGCCAGAAGCCAGAAACTCAAACCAGGTTTCCCAATACTTGAGCTGTCTCCTAGGGTCTCCTGCTGTCTCCTAGGGTACATGTCAGCAAAAAGGCGAGTTTGAAAGTTGAGTTGGGACTTGAACTGAGACACTGTGATATAGGATGTTGGTATCCCAAGTGGAGTCTTTACAGCTAGGCCAAATGTCCATCCCTTCTTCTATGTATTATTATTATTGCACTTACAAATATTGTGTGTATGTATATATAAAGTTGTGCTTACCTTGAAGGTAATGTACCTATGTGTGTCTACACACCATGAGTTGCTCATGTAGATTCTTAAAATATTTTTGACTTGAGCAGAGCAAGATATTCCTTAGCTTATAAAATTTGAATATTTGGGGGGCCGGCGCTGTGGTGTAGTAGGCTAAAGCCACTGCCTGCAGTGCTGGCATCCCATATGGGTGCCGGTTCAAGTCCAGTGAGTGTCAGTTGAAAGGCAGAGTTGGACGGGCAGAGGAAGAGAGAGAGAGAGAGAGAGAGAGAGAGAGAGAGAGAGAGGTCTTCCATCTGCTGGTTCACGCTCCATATGGCCACAGTGGTTGGAGCTATGCTGATCCGAAGCCAGGAGCCAGGAGCTTCTTCTGGCTCTCCCACGTGAGTGCAAGGGCCCAGGGACTTGATCGCTCATCTGCTGCTTTCCCAGGCACATTAGCAGGGAGCTGGATCCTAAGTTGAACAGCCAGGACTCGAACCAGTGCCCATATGGGATGTTGGCACCACAGGCTGCGGGTTAGCCTTAACCTGTGGTGCCACAACACGGCCCCCATATTTTGTTTTTCACTGTCATCCTTGGCACCTTCCTCTCACTTGCCATGTCCAGCACTCAGGAGAGGTGCTGATTCTGTTGCCTTATTGCTCTAATGTGAATGTCCTTGTTCTCCACAGCCACTGCCTAGTTTAGGCCTGGGCTAGCAAACTGGCAACCCAAGGTCCACCTTCCACCTGTGCAATGCTTAAATTTTTAAAAATGTGTTGCCAACATTTAAATATTTGGAAATTATACTTGAAAATGCAGAGCCCCACTTTTGAAACACCAGAACACTGGGCAACATTCAGGTTCAGCTAAAGCTGAGAGGCTTTCTTCGCGGATGAAGCCTGAGCTTTCCAAGTCACTGTACTCACTGGCCTTGCCCAGTCTCCAGTCTCCTCTGACTTCTCCCCCGTTTACTTCCAACATAGAACATACCCCATCTCCTCTCTCCGCATTGTCAAAATTAGCTAAGAAGGTTTGATCAAACCACTAATTTGCACACCTTGATTAGCTAACACGCTCCTTAAAATGCCACTTCATGACGTGGTCCGCCTGCACCAGAATGCCCTTAACCATTCTGTCCCCTACCCTTTCCCCGTTCTGATTGCTCCCCAAACCCAGCAGTTCCCAAACCAGCACGCTCCTGTGCGTTGCCCGTGCTGTGCCCTCCACTCTCTTCCCCCTTCTTCCTGGTTAACTCCGACACTGGTATGCTCTGACACTAGTCCTCCAGGAAACCTTCCCCAAAGCCTTTTCCTCTGCTCTGCTCTTTATGATCCCAAAGCGACCTCAGCTCCTCAGTTTGTGAGCTCCTCCTTTAAACAAACGTCCGAGGTCGCCAAACAGCAGCAAGCAATCCTACTTGGATTGGGCCAGAGTTACACTTCTGAGTTCGGTTCCCAGGGTGAAGTGGGACAGGGGTGTGTGAGGATCCGCACCAGCAAGAATTCCTGAGACTAGCGCCAGCTGGAGATTCAGCTCCCAGTTGCTTGGCCCTCTGCCAGCCGGCTCGGCGCGCCGCGGGCGTCCGCAGTCCTCCGAGCGCACAGCCTCGGTGCATGCCGGGAGCGGCCGGCTCTTCGAAGGGCTTGCTGGGAGTGGTAGTTCTCGAGGCCGGAAGTGAGGGTGGCAGGGATAGAAACCGCAGCTGAGGCAGCAGTCCCTGACGCTGCCGCCACCCGGGCGTAGTGCATCACTCCGAGCCCACCAGCTGTGGGTGACTCCTCTGTCCCCGGAGGGTTCCTGGAGCCCTGACTGGGGAAGCGGTTGGAGCGCCTGTCTTCAGCAAGCCGGCGGCCTCCCAGCCCCGGATGCGGCCGGAGGGCGCGGGAATGGATCTCCGCGGCTGCGAGGAGAGCCTGTCGGAGGAGAGCAGGTGGGCTGGAAAGGGGGTGGGGAGTCCGCTGCAGTTGGGTGCCGAAGCTCCTGGACCCTTGAGAGAGCGCAGGGAGCCAACGAAAAGTGCGAGGCGCTGCAGACCTGCGGGATTCTTCTGCGGAGGGCTTGTTTGGGAAGAATTTCTGAGAAGAGGGACGGGCAGGGCGTGGATAGGACGAGGCTACGGTTTCGTGAGGGAGAGGAAAGGCGGGCAGGATTTGCTGAGGACTGGAAGTCAGCGGAGGCTGCAGCTCAGATCTGAGACAGTTGAAGAGAGGTGGATATAGAGAGCCTGAAGCGCTCTGGTGAGATTTTTACAGGCCGGAGTCTATAGATAGGAGCAGGGCGCGAGGTTGGTGTCATGACTGAAACTTGCGGTGACAAGCAAATCGAGCCAATACTATGAGGGTGGCGGTATAAAGACTTCTGGGAGCCAAGGTTAGGGGTTACGAGTGGCCTAGGAAGAAGGTTAGGCAGGGATGAGTGTGCAGAAGACGAGGAGACCCTATGCGTGAAAGTGAGCGGCTGTGATGGCAGTGAGTTCGGGGTGGGCGCTTGCTAATGAGACCAGAAATTGTGTGGGTGTCCCTTGTCAATGGGTCCCTGTCACAGTGGCAGGAAGCCTCTGTCATTTCCTTTTCAGCTGCAAAACGTTCACTTCATCTGCACAATGCAAACTAAGCAAGTTCACATGTACTTGTATGTAATTTTTATCAGAACATGCATACTCTCAAGAAATTAGGGGATTTAAGATTTTTAAAAACCATTTTGTCTAAATGATCAGTTGCACTTTGTAGAGGTGCTTTGCATACTTGCAGTTTGCTTCATTAATAACTCTGATCTTAATCTCTTTTTAAAAAAATATTTATTTTATTTATTTGAAAGAGAAAGAGAGAGAGAGAAAGAGAGAAGGAGAGAGGTGTCTTCCATCTGCTGGTTCACTCCCCAAATGGCAGCAATGGCCAGGACTGAGCCAGTCAGAAACAAGAAGCTAGGAGCTGCTTCTTGGTCTCTCGCATGGGCTGCTTTCCCCGCTGCACTATCAGGGAGCTGGATGGGAAGCGGAGCAGCCAAGACTCAAATCGGCGCCCATATGGAATGCCGGCACTGCGGCACTGCAGGCTGGGGCCATAGCACCAGCCCCCCCCCCCCCCTTAATCTCTTAAAAGGCTGGTTTGGTGACGTGCTATAGCAAGAATGTGACTTAAAGGAGTCTTGCTTGACATTTAGTAATAGTGTCAGATGTAGTAATGGTCTCAGGAGCAGCTGGGGGCCAGAAGACTGGAAGGGCAGAGTATTTGCCTGAGAAAATGTCAATAGGGGAAAAATTGAGAGGTTGTGCCCTGCTGAAGATTTGGCTGTTTTTAGGGATGGCTCCGTTTTTATGAACACAAGTAGCCTGTGGCCTGCTGTGCACAACCTGGGCTGTCCCCACTGTGTAGTCCCTGCCTGGGATTCATGAAGGATGCATTCTGAGTGAGACTGGGTGTCTTACTTCCCCTTTCAGTTTCTGCTTACATACACTGGGCTATTTATTCTTCCAGATGTCTGTGAAATGCTTTGTGTAAAATGTCCCATGTAATTTCTAAACAAGTGTTAGGGTTATTTTGAATTTCTTAGGCCAATTCTTGTTGGATAGCCTGGCTTTGGAAATTTCTATGCCAATTTCTTCCCTGTATATCTGGAGCTCAGTTGTTTATTTAATGTATTTAACAGACACGCTGCTTTACCACATGCCAGGCCCTGTTTTAAGAGCCTTGCAAGAATCATCTTATTTGAATCCTCATAACAACTGTATGAGGTAGGTACTGTTATTGTCACCATTTTACAGATGAGGAAGCTGAGACATGGACAGGATAAGCAACTTGCTGAGATCAAACAGTGAATCCCTGGTGGGAAAGTTTTCAAACCCAGGCAGTCTGGCTTCAGAGCCTGCACTTTTAATAGCTACACCATACTGCTCATTGTTAGTGACAAAGGAATGTAAGAGATAGTGAATACATTTTATAGATTCCTTGCCTGCTGTTCAGGCCAGTAGGACAGCTCCTTTGCAGGTATCTTTTCCTTTCTATTCCTTTTTTTCTGCTGTTTTCTTAAAGAAAGAACTTTAGTCAAAACTTAATTTCAGCAGTGGGATTATCCTCCCCAAAGCCACTCATACTGTTGTTATAGGCCTACTCTCTGTTGCTGATGGGTTAATTCAATGAGGCTTCATAATACTGATGACTTCCTCAGTTCTAGATAGCCACTGGTAAATATGTACCTTATGGGGAACGGTGTTGTGGTGTCGCAGGTTAAGCCTACACCTGCAGCTCCATATGGGCACCACTTAAAATTCAACTTCCTGCTAATGTGCCTGGGAAAGCAGCAGAAGACACCTCTGCCTCTCGCATGGGAGACCTGGGGTGCTTCAGACTCCTGGCTTCAGCCTGGCTTAATCCTTGCCGTTACAGCCATTTGAGGCATGAACCAGTGGATGGGAGATCTGTCTCTGTAACTTGTCTTTCAAGTAAATAAATTAAAAAAAAAATACATATCTTGTGCCTGATAATTAAGGCATTGTGTCTGGGTCACTGCAAATATAACCTTTCCGTGGATAATAAAAACCCAATTTAGAGACAATCTTCATGAAATGCCATCATTTATAAACATGAAGGATAAAATTTTCAATGTATTTCATAAAAGCAGTTGATATAATGAAATATGCATATGCTTTAAAGCCAGATAGACATGCAGTTGAATTTTAACTCCTCTGCTTAACTTGGTCAAGTTACTTTTCCTGTATGAGTGGGAAGAATATGACTTCCTGCCTGGGAGATTGTGATAATATACATAAAACTCATAGAGTGCCTAGTATGTACTAAGTGCAAAACTACTTCCATCTCCTTCCCAGTTTTCTTGTTGTAAGAAGGGCATATACTCCACAAATTACTATTTGCAATGATATAGTTTGTTCTTCCTCCTTCCTTGGGTTCCTTTATCAGAGTAGAGCTCATTGGGTACTGTAGTGTTGGCCTAGCCTTCAACTTCACCCTAGGAATATAGTCATGTCATATATTCCCCTGTTGTTTTCTTTCTTTTTTTTTTTAATTTTTTTTTTTTTTTTTTTTTGGACAGGCAGAGTTAGACAGTGAGAGAGAGAAGAGAGAAAGGTCTTTCTTTTTCCGTTGGTTCACCCCCAAAGTGGCTGCCAAGTCTAGTGTGTTGTGACCGGCGCAATGCGCTGATCCGAAGCCGGGAGCCAGGTGCTTCCTCCTGGTCTTCCACGCGGGTACAGGGCACAAGGACCTGGGCCATCCTCTGCTGCACTCCTGGGCCACAGCAGAGAGCTGGCCTGGAAGAGGAACAACCGGGACAGAATCCGGCGCCCAAACCTGGACTAGAACCCAGTGTGCCGGCGCCACAGGCCGAGGATTAGCCTAGTGAGCTGCAGCGCTGGCCCCCCTGTTATTTTCCATCTGGCTAGTCATCACTCCAACAAAATGCTATAGTTCTTAGGGATTATAGTTTACTTTCCCTAGTGTCTCCTAAATGCTGGTTGTTTAGAGTTTATCTGTTGAAACTACTCAATAGTTAAAGGAAGGGACCTACTGCTGCTTTGTCACCCTAACCACCTTGAGCCATGAGATTTTCTACTTTTTAAAAAAAGATTTATTTGATTGTTTTAAAGGAAGAGTTACAGAGAGAGAGAGAAAAGGAGAGACAGAGGGAGAGTTATCTTCAATCCACTGGTTTTCACTCTCAGCCAAAATGACTGAGGCTGTGGCAGACCAAAACCCTGAGCCCAGAACTTCTTCCGGGTCTCCCACTTGGGTGGCAGGGGCTCAAGCGCCTGAGCCATCTTCCCCTGCTTTCCCATGTACATTGGCAGGGAACTGGATTGGAAGTGGAGCAGCTGGGACTTAAACTGGCACCCATATCGTATGCTGGCATTGCAGGCTGTGGCTTAACCTGCTGCAACATAGTGCCAGCACGTGAGAGGTCTATTTCTGCGCTTGGAACTCAGATACATCAATTGCTCAGTTTTGCTGATGCTGCTATGATCCAGATAAAGTCAGAATTCAAGTAGTAAGATACTTTTAGTGTCTCCAGACTATAACACTAAAAACGTTCTGCTGACTAAACCATTCTCTCAGTTAATAGCATTTTCACTAAATGGACCAAGCCATAGCCTTGGAGAGAAATTTGGTATTTCCCTCTTCTGGATTACCCATATCCAAGTAACACCACATTATGTGAATTTTGTTCCTGATTTTCCCCTTGGAAGTCTTCTTTTTCTCTCCATTTCTAAAAAGAATGGTTTATATCACTAAAAGTCAGAGGCATAGCATTGCTGCACTAATGACCAAATCCAGATGCTCAAAGTCAAGAATTTGTCCCTGTCTCTGGGCTGTACTGTCCTTTTCTATAGGACAACCTTAACAACTGCAAACACTACAGTCCCAACAACAAGAAGGATACAGTCTTTTTTTTTTTTTTTTTTGGACAGGCAGAGTGGACAGTGAGAGAGAGACAGAGAGAAAGGTCTTCCTTTGCTGTTGGTTCACCCTCCAATGGCTGCCACGGCCGGCGTGATGTGGCCAGCGCACTGTGCTGATCCAAAGCCAGGAGCCAGGTGCTTCTCCTGGTCTCCCATGAGGTGCAGGACCCAAGGACTTAGGCCATCCTCCACTGCACTCCCGGCCATAGCAGAGAGCTGGCCTGGAAGAGGGGCAACCAGGACAGAATCCGGCACCCCGACTGGGACTAGAACCCTGTGTTCCGGTCGCCGCAGGCAGAGGATTAGCCTATTGAGCCACGGCACCGGCCCCGGATACAGTCTTAATAACTCCAACGAAAGCAGAATATATAAGCCTCTTTTATAAAGTTTATTTTTATTTATTTGTAAGGCAAAGTGACAGAAAAAGAGAGACACAAAGAGAGAACTCTTTGGTCTGCTGGTTCACTCCCCCAAATGGCTACAATAGCTGGATCTGGGCCAGGCCCAAGCCAGGAATGAGGAATTCCATTGGAGTCTCCCACGTGGGTGGCAGTGACCCAAGTACTTAAACTATCATCTGTTAGCTCCTAGGGTGCACATTAACAAGAAGCTGTGTTGGAATTGAAGGAGGGACATTACCAACCAGACACTCCCATGTGTGTTGTAGGCATCCCAAGCAGCAACTTAACCTGCTATACCACAATGCCAACCCCTGGTTGACTTGAATGTTGAGGTTATGGAATGTGTTACTCAGCCAGGCCTAAATTATGTGCTCAACCCTGGATCCCAGGATAGGGTGAGACTTTGGAACCTCATGGATCAGGCTAAGTGATTGAGGGGTGGTTCTGTGTAAAAGGCACTTTTCCCCTGTGGAAAGTTGGGGTTCTGTTACAAAAACAAAGGGACACGAATTCTGGGCAGATATAAAGAATACATTCACTTCAGACCCTTACTGTCTTTCATTGGGGATTATTTCAGTAACGCCCTAATTAATCTTCCAACCTGAATTGCGCTCCCACATTCTAGACATCCTCAACACTGCTACTACTAGCTCAGTAGTTCTGAAACAAGGTTCATGTAGTATTTTGCCCAGAGATATTTAATGGTTTTCCCATTGAAAGTACAGTGCAGTCAAAACTGCTTACACCATATTCAGTCTTTATGGTAGTCCCTCTGGAGTTCCCAGTTACAAAACCATGGCATGCACCTACTTTCACATCTTTCTTGGCAGGAGCCCTAAGCTGTTCTCATTCTTGCTTCTTCACACTCCCTTAATGCCTTCCCCTTTGCACCTGGAGAGCTCTTAGTCATCCTTTTAATGACACTCCTTTAGAAGGCATTCCTTACGTGTTCTTTTCCATCTCTCTGTTATAGCACTTCTTACGTCATAGCATAGTTTTGGAAGTGCCTGTTTCCCCCATTGTATTCTGAATTCCTGGAGATGGAGACTCTTCCTGTTTTGTTTTTTTTTTGTTTGTTTGTTTTTTAAGATTTATTTATTTACTTGAAGGGCAGAGTTACAGGCAGACAGAGGGAAAGACAGAGAGAAGGTCTTCCATCCACTATTTCACTCTCCAAATGGCCGCAATGGCCGGAGCTGAGCTGATCCAAAGCCAGGAACCAGGAGCTTCTTCCTGGTCTCCCACGTGGGTGCAGGAGCCCAAGCACTTGGGCCATCTTCTATTGCGTTCCCAGGCCCTTTCCAGGCCATAACAGAGAGCTGGATTGGAAGTGGAGCAGTGGGGATTTGAACTGGCACCCATATGGGATTTCAGTGATGCAGGGAGACACTTAACTTATTATGCCACAGCACTGGCTCCAAGAGACTCTTCTTTTTAACCACTATAATCACAGTGCTTAACACAATGCTGGACATACAGTTGATATTAAATATTTGTTCAAGGGACAAAAACATTAACAATTTGGTCCTGCCATTTACAGTTGTCAGGTGCCAGTGGTACTGTTGCCATTGAAAGAGCCTCTTGTTTCTCCTTGCTATTCATTTTTGCTTTCCCACATTTGTCTTCAATTTCTTTCTTTTTCTTTTTTCTCTTTGGTCATGCTAGGGTTTGACAGTTTATATAGAACTGATAGCAGAACAGGATGATCAAATGATTTTTTAAAAAGAGTTATTTATTTATTTATTCATTTGAAAGGCAGAGGAAGAGAGGGGGGAGAACGGGAGAGAGAAAGAGATATCTTCCATCTGCTGTTCACTCCCTAAATGTCAGCAACAGCCAGGTCTGGAACAGGCTGAAGTCAGGAACCAGCAACTTCATCCAGGTAGCCTACTTTAGTGGCAGGGGTCCAGGTATTTGGGTCATCTTCTACTACTTTTTAGGTGCATTAACAGGAAGCTGGATCAGAAGTGAGCAGCCAAAACTCCAGTCAGCACTCTCGTGTGGGATGCTGGCATCACAAGAGGCAGCTTAATCTGCTGCACCACAACACAAGCCCCTCAAATGATTTGTGAGTCATTCATAATGCTAGTTCAGCAACTAGTAAAAGCAAGCACCTAAACATGCTCTTGAAGCTGTTAGGAAAGCTGCTTATTGCCAGAACATAGGATGGGTAGGATGTACTTTGCAGAGCACCAGGGACCCTAAGCCTGAAGTTTTTCCTGTATTCTGTCTTCCTACAGCTGTTTCTGTTTTTTCTTTTTTTAAAAAGGCTTTATTACTTTTTCCACTAAATGGATAAAAATTTTTTTGTATTCATTTTTTTAAAAGATTTTATTTATTTATTTGAGAGAGAGAGTTATAGACAGAGAGAAGGAGAAACAGGGAGAGAGGTCTTCCATCCACTAGTTCACTCCATTAATGGCTGTAACAGCTAGAGCTGCACCAATCCAAAGCCAGGAAACAGGAACTACTGGGTCTCTCACATGGGTACAGGGGCCCAAGCATTTGGGCCATTTTCTGCTGCTTTCCCTGGCCATCACAGAGAGCTGGATCAGAAGAGGAACAGCTGGGATTCAAACCAGCTGTTTGGGATGCTGGCACTGCAGGTGGAGGCTTAGCCCCGTACACCACAGTGCTGGCTCCTGTATTCTTTTTTTTTTTTTAAAGATTAATTTATTTATTTGAAAGTCAGAGTTACACACAGAGAGAGAGAGAGGAGAGGCATAGAGAGAGAGAGAGAGGTCTTCCATCCGCTGGTTCACTCCCCAATTGGCCACAACGGCTGGAGCTGCGCTGATCCAGAGCCAGGAGCTTCTTCCAGGTCTCCCACACGGGTGCCAGGGCCCAAGGACTTGGGCCATCTTCTACTGCTTTCTCAGGCCATAGCAGAGAGCTGGATCGGAAATGGAGCAGTCAGATCTCAAACTGGCGCTTCAGACCAGGGCATTAACCTGCTGTGCCACAGCCCCAGCCCCTCCTGTATTCTTTTTTTTTTTTTTAAAGATTTTTAATTTTTTTTTAACTTTTATTTAATGAATATAAATTTCCAAAGTACAGCTTATGGATTGCAATGGCTTCCTCCCCCCATATCTTCCCTCCCACCCACAACCCTCCCCTTTCCCGCTCCCTCTCCCCTTCCATTCACATCAAGATTCATTTTCAATTCTTGTTATATACAGAAGATCAGTTTAGTATATATTAAGTAAAGACTAAAACAGTTTGTTTTTTAAAGATTTATTTATTTTTATTTGAAAGTCAGAGTTGTATGGAGTAGAGGAGAGGCAGAGAGTGAGAGAGGTCTTCCATCCGATGGTTCCCTCCCCAGATGGCCGCAATGGCCGGAACTATGCCGATCCGAAGCCAGGAGCCAGGAGCTTCTTCCAGGTCTCCTACTCAGGTGCAGGGGTCCAAGCACTTGGGCCATCCTCTACTGCTTTCCCAGGCCATAGCAGAGAGCTGGATCAGAAGTGGAACAGCCGGGACTAGAATCCATGCCCATGTGGGATGCCGGCGCTTTCAGGTCAGGGCGTTAACCCAGTGTGCCACAGCGCCGGCCCCCCTCCTGTATTCTTTTTTTTTTGTTTGTTTTTTGACAGGCAGAGTTAGAGAGAGAGAGGAATGTCTTCCTTTCCATTGGTTCATCCCCAAAATGATCGCTACAGCCAGCGCGCTGCGCTGACCCAAAGCCAGGAGCCAGTGCTTCTCCTGGTCTTCCATGTGGGTACAGGGCACAAGGACCTGGGTCAACCTCCACTGCCTTCCCGGGCCACAGCAGAGAGCTAGACTGGCAGAGGAGCAACCTGGACAGAATCCGGCGCCCCAACAGGGACTAGAACCTGGGGTGCCAGTGCTGCAGGCAGAGGATTAGCCTAGTGAGCCGTGGCGCCAGCCTGTAGTCTTTTTTAAAAAAACTTCTTTTCCTCCACCAGTGTCACCAAGCTACTTGGGTAATTATGTGTTCTCTCCAACATGATTATTACTAGCAACTGTGTTAATGTAAACTGACATTAATTAAAATTAATAAAATGTGATATTTAAGTTTCTTAAGTGACTGCACTCAGATTTCAAGTTCTTGACAGCCACAGTGGCCAGTGGTCTCCAATGGGACAGGGCATTTCCAGCAGCACAGAAAGTTCAGTTGGACAGTACTGTAACAGATTTTAATCGGGATTTTCCCAGAAGTAGATATAGCAGCATGCTTACATGTCTTTAGTTTCTCTGGCTCAGGCTCACTTGGAATTTAATCCACATGTGATTAGAAGGAAAGAAGATCGTTAAAGGAAATGATAAATTGCAGTTAGGAAATTGGCAGGCTGTCTCCCAAAGTATGTGATGCCTCTGTCATTGAAACTCACAGGAACCTCCAGGTTTGCAGGGCTAAAGGTAATTAATTCTCAACTAGATGATAGCAAAATCCCATCATTTCTAAAGGTTTCTAAAATGGCCTCCCAATGATTTTTCTCAACTGGATATTTTGAGAAGAAAGTAGTTGGGGCTATATGCTGTTCTTTGCTCCCCCTCCTTCAAGACCATGCTTTTTTTTTTCTTTTGCAGGCTCAGGAGCCCTTAAAGAAATATTCTAAAAGTTTTACGTGTGTGTTTTTTCCTGTTTGTTTTATTTTTGGCTATTTCCTTATTGTCTCATTACTTTCTGGCCAGAGAATGTAGTCTATTCAGCTCTGGAGTTTTTTTTTTTTTTAACAAACTTTATTTGAGAATCAGAGAAACAAGACAGAAAGCTTCCATTGCTGGGGCACCAGGTTAAGCCTCCGCCTGGGACTCCAGCATCCCTGTTCGAGTCCTGGCTGCTCCACTCCTATCCAGCTCCCTGCTAATGTGCCTAGGAAAGGTCTGCATTAGCCGGGAGCTGGAATCAGGAGCTGGGAATAGAACGCAGGTACTTTATGTGGGACACAGTCATCTTCACCACAGAGCTAAATGCTCACCTCTGTTGACTCCTGTTTTGTGCCTAAACACAAGGCTGATTTTTGTGAATGTTCCCTGGGTACTTTCACAAGATGTGCTCCTCCGTGTGGAGCTTTTTCAACATGTAATAGAACAGCTTTATCAATTACATATTATTCAACTTTTCTAATCACTTTTTTACTTTTGGTTTTCACGATCTGAATGTTAAAATTCCCATTACCACTGTTTCCCCTTTCCATTTTCACTTCTCTATTTATATGTTCTGTACTTTTTGGCATATGCATGTGTATGTTTTGTTGTATTTCGTTATGTTTTGAGGCCATGTTATTAGATACATAAAAATTAATGAGTGCTGTATCTTCCTTATTTCTTTTTTGTCCTTTTAAATGATTCTTGTTTGAATACAAGCTTTATATTAATATCAGTTTCCAATTGTCTTTTTGTTTAAGTTTTTAAATAGTTGAGCTTATTCTATTGGCATTTATTTTTCTCTTGTATCTGTTTGCTCTTAATCCTGCCATTTTTTAAAAATGATTTTTGTAGCGTTTGCTTCTCTTGACTTTTGTTATTTTAAAGATTTATTTCATTTACTTGCAAGGCAGAGCCACAGAGGCAGAGGCAAAGACAGAGAGGACTTCCATCCGCTGGGTCACTCCCCAAATGGCCGCAGCGGCCAGAGCTGGGCTGATCCAAAGCCAGGAGCCTGGAACCTCCTCCAGGTCTCCCACACAGGTGCAGGGGCTCAAGGACCCAGGCCATCCTCTAGTGCTCTCCCAGGCCACCACAGGGAGTTAGATCGGAAGTAGAGCAGCCAGAACCAAACCTGTGCCCACACTGGATGCTGGCATTGCAGGCAGTGGCTCCACTCATGATGCCTTTTTTAAAATGAGAAATAGAGAGAGAAAACTCTTCCAACTACTGGTTCACTGTCTTAAATGCCTGCAGTGTTGAGGACTGGCCTGAGCTGAATCTATGTGCCAGGATCTCACTCTAGGATACCCAAACAGAACCCAACTACTTGAGTCATCACCTGCCGTCTCCCAGTTAGGAGCTGGAACTAGGAATTGAACTCTGGCACTCTGATAAGGGATGCAGGCATTTTAACTGCTAAGCCAAACATCTACCCTGATTTTTAAGATAGTCTTGTTTTAGTTCTAATGATTAGTTCAGTAATTGAACTGAAATTAGTTGAAGTTAGGTACACTTTATCTAAAACTGTGGAGGCTAAAACATTGTCTTCCCTCCTGTCTTTTGCTATTGAAGCAGTGGTATGTCCCTCCTTAAAAGCATCTTACTACCAACCAACAAAGGTGAGACTAAAGTAATGAGATTAGCTTTCTTTTATACACATAAAATCAACTTTATTGTCCTATAGTGAAACTTTGTTTCTCCCATTTTGTCAAGCAGGTTTAGCATGTGTGCTTGGTACAAGGCATATCCAAAATTTCAGAAAGTCTTTCCCAGATTTCCTTCTCCAGTGAAGATTCTGTGGTATAAACATGGCACTCTGGAATCTGTGCTCACCAAGGAGAGATTTGACCTTAGTTTAAATGCAGTTGAAGTGGTCTTTGGATGTGGGGCCCTGTGGCCAGACTTAATTAAATTACAGGTTGTCCGATCCCACAGAATTTTTGGCAGAATTTTCCTTGAGGTAGAATAGATAAGAAGACTTTATTCTTAGGTACCTTTCCTGATTTAGCTGGATTCATTAGATTTATATGATTGGAAGTTCAAAGAGGGGAAGGGACAGGGAAAAAGGAATGTTATTGCCTGTTTATGATGGTGCTTTCTATGGATTGTCAGTAACACTCTCCCTAATGAAGCAGTTGTTATCTCCTCACAGTGAGGGAACTGAAACTTAAAAATTTTACATGGCTTGCTCAAGAATACACATCTAGTTTCTGTAGAGCTAATATTTAAATTTCTGGTAGCTTGACTTGATGTTCGTACTTTTCTACTGGGTGACATTTTCCCCCTTGCTTCTTACTGAAATGCAAAAGAAATTGAAAAGACACAGTACCTTTCCTTAAGGAATTGAGACATAAGCCATTCAACAATTTTTTTTTATGTGTTAAGAGGAAAGGACAGCTTACGCTATGGGGGTTCTAACAAGGGGATTACAAGTTAGTGGGTCAGATTATTTGGAACTTCTTGGGAGGAGGTTGAATTAGAGTTGAGCTTGAATCCCTGAATGGAGTGACAAGAGGCATTCCAAGTGGAAAGGTCCAAATGAGCACAGGCAGGGAGAGGTTGGCATGTTTTTAGTAGGGTGTTGGAGAGAGAGAGACTATTCAGATCGAGGCGTACTGAGCAAGAAAGTTGGCATTTAGATTGGGGCCAACTGATGGAAAATATTTGAACTTCATGCTAACTATCAGTGGCAAGATTCCTGACATAAGCAATTTTCCTTCTTTGTTAAATCTACTCATTGTAGAAATTCAATAAATTTGGTATCATTCAAATTCATGGTGGTTAGTGAGATATTTGTTGAATAGGTATGAGGTTATAAAGCATGTCTACAGATATGCTTATTTCCTCCCAGAACTTAAGATTGTGCTGTTAACCATTAAAGGGATGGGGCTGGCCAAAGGTTAGGTTCTCCTGAGTGCCCCAGAGTATTTAACAGAGTTGTTTGTTTCCTATAAGCATTTTAATTTATTGAAAAGGCAGCATAAGTATGTACATAGTCTACAATTTAAGTGCTGTATAATAAAAAACTGAAAATACATAGCCAGATAAGAAGAAAACCTAAACACAAATTAAATGTGGTAGTCCCTCAATACCTCAGTGTTACCAAAAAAATCACTTCATTTTGTTTTTCTTTACCTCAAGGAGGAACCCATTACTTCTTTCCAGGCAGCGCTCTCTGGCTTCCATAGTGCCAGAGCCTAGCCTGACCGCAATCTTGGGATTTTAGCAATGTACAGATGCAACAAGAAAAGCCAGCCAGACAGTCCTCACCGGCATCCAACCATTCCAGTACCCTGATCCTGGACTTACCCACCTCTACAATGTGAGGGATAAATGTCTGTTGTCTGGGCAGCATTGTGGCATAGTGGGTTAAGCCGCTGCCTGAGATGCTGGTATCTATATGGGCACTGGTTCAGGTCCTGGCTGCTCTACTTCCAATCTAGCTCTCTGCTGATGAGCTTCGGAAAGCAGCAGAAGACGACCCAAGTCCTTGAGTTTCTGCACCCACTGGGAGACCTAAGAAGCTCCTGGCTCCTGGCTTTGGTCTGGCCTAGCCCTGGCCATTGCAGCCAATTGGGAAGTGAACCAGCAGATGGAAGATCCTTCTCTCTCTATCTCTGTCTCTGTTTCTGTCTCTCCCTTTCTCCCTGTAATTCTGTCTTTCAAATAAATAAAATAAATTCTTTATGAAAAATTATAAAAAATCTTTTAAAAAATTCTTTATGATGCTTTCCAGTTTCTTGTTTTCTTTGTTCAGATTATTGACTATTAATTGTTAGTCTCAGAGAAGGCCTAAATAATTCTCTGTATTCCCCTCATATCATGAAGGGTAACCACTATTAACATTTTTTGTAAGTATTTTTATGTTCAGGTCATAGATGTAACTTTACATTCTAGTTTATTTTTTTAAAATGTATTTATTTATTTATTTATTTGAAAGAGTTACAGGGAGAAAAGGAGAGAGAGAGAGAGAGAGAAATATCTTCATCTGCTGTTTCACTCCCCAGACGGCCGCAAGGGCCAGAGCTGAGCCAAGTTGAGTGTCCCACGTGAGTGACAGGGGCTCAAATACTTGGGCCATTTTCTGCTGCTTTTCCCAGGCCATGAGCAAGGAGCTAGATGGGAAGGGGAGCAGCAGGGGCTCAAACCTGTGCCCATATTGAGATGCCAGAATCGCAGGTGGCAGCTTTACCCACTCTACCACAGTGTCAGCCCCTGCATTCTGCTTTTTATATTTTAACATGCTATCATTAGCTTTGGAAATTCTTTTTAATCAAAAATATCAGTTCTATCATGATATTCTATCTTATAGATAACACAGCCCTCACGCCATACCTCTTTAGGGATTATATCATTACCTGATTTAGGACAACCCAACCTTCAACTCTCATCTCAGGTAATGATCCCAAGACCCATTCCAGAGAAGTGGCACATTTGGAAGGGAAGCTGTTTCTTCAAGCACTGAAAACCATTTAGGGTTGAAAATATGCCAATGTGTATTCCTTACGTTGAATCTCACTGTACAGTTGCTTAGTGCTTTCACCTTTTTTTTTTTTACTATGTATCAGTTATTTTTAGTGATTTTAGTGATATTTTAGTGATGTTATATGATTTGATACTTTTTTTAAAATAACATTTGTTTGTAACTTTTGTCTTTTAATCTTGAGTGTCAGTGTAATTTGGCAAGCTTAAGACCAAATTGATTTTGGGAAAACTTTTTCCCCAGATATTTTTGTCTGAGTTATTTAAGGAATTTTTGTTCCTCTTGAGAGGAGGACTGTGGTCAGAATTCTCCCAGAAGAAAATAGGTGGGGCTTTTTTTTTGAGATTGGCTTTACTGTGAGTTGATGAGAATGATTCAGGTAGAGATGAGTTCTTTTGTGCCTTGCCTCTTAGGCCTGGTTCTTCCCCAGTGTAGAATGAAACACTTAAGAAAGAAGTGCTTTTGCCAGCACTGCGGCTCAATAGGCTAATCCTCCGCCTGCAGCACCAGCACACCAAGTTCTAGTTCCGGTCAGGGCGCCGGATTCTGTCCCCGTTGCCCCTCTTCCAGGCCAGCTCTTTGCTGTGGCCTGGGAGTGCAGTGGAGGATGGCCCAAGTCCTTGGGCTCTGCACCCCATGGGAGACCAGGAGAAGCACCTGGCTCCTGGCTTTGGATCAGCACGGTGCGCTGGCAGCATTGGAGGGTGAACCAACGGCAAAGGAAGACCTTTCTCCTGTCTCTCTCTCTCACTGTCCACTCTGCCTGTCAAAAAAAAAAAAAAAAGAAAAGAAAAAAAAAAGAAAAAAGAAAAGAAAAAGAAGTGCTTTTAATTGCTGGTAATTAAAGAAGATAGCATTCTTGTGTGTACCTGCAGAAGTGGCCCTAGGAAGAGCTGCTTTGCATCTAATACATTTCAGTGGCCTTACCTGTGCCCTGATAAAGGTTACATGTGAATACAGGATGATACCATGCAAATAATTATTGCCAAACAGGTTTAACCTAGGAAGAACCAACCTTACCAGCTGAAAATGTGTCTAGAGAATAGGGAAAGGGTCCATGATTGTTTCATAGTGATTCAGGCGTGAATGGTTTAATCCAACCACTGTATATGGACTTCAACTGAATTTAGTATTTCAATTTTCTGAAAAGGATAACTGTATCATTAGGGTAAAGGATCCTAAAAAGGTGTTGACACAGATTACTGTGTAAATCAGTTTTTTAAAAAAGCTTGATTTTCTTCTATGTGAGCATCTACCAAATGTAGCCTGTTTGCTGTTTTGTAGAGTAAGAGCCACATCCTTTTTTAACTTTGGCATCTCACACACACTTTGTTGTTGAGAAAGGAAGTTCTCTAGTTCTTTGTCCAGAGAGTATTATTAGTAGATCTGACGACTCAGCATTAGTAGAATGTCAGTGCTTCCTGCATAATTTTGAAAGCAGTGCCCTAGGATAATAAGGAGCTTGATGTCAGCTTTTGGAAATCGTCATGATGATCTTTGACAGTTAACCTTGTGAGATCAATACATAAGGAATCACAGCACAGATATACACAGTCACCTGATGAGCCAAACTGGCTCTCAGGCCTGTAAGACTTGATTATAACCTCTTGGAATGTGAAAACTGTGTCAGCCAGAATAGACCAGAGGTTAGTAAGCCCTGAGGAAGTGTAGTAGATGACAAGTAACTGAGTAAAAGTGGACAGTCAGCTGGTGTCTGTGATGGCAGCTTCTCACACTGTAAAGCTAAATGGTGTTTCAGTGACCACCCAAGTCCTGGGTGCGTTTTAGTTATCTTTGAGATATTTCTCAGGACAAGTGTAGAAATAGAATAAAGGGAGTTTGGTGAGTCAAATGTTCAATGGCATAAGGTTAGGAAAATGTGGACTTTCCTAATTTAAATAAATTCTCGATCGGAAGGCCTTCAGAGCAAAAGGCCAGAATGAAATCCATCTGGCCTTGTCTTTTTAATTAGCAATCCTATATCATACCTATCTTTCTTCATTAGTTTTGTTTGTCTGCCTTTGCTTTATTCATCCACTTTCCTGAAATAGCTCATTAAATGTACAAAAGAGGTTAGTTTTGAGAACGATAGAAAGGATTTTAGTCTGGGTCTCTCCTACCCCCAGAGGTATGTAAATGATATAAAACATTTATGGTGAAAGTTCTCTGAAGAATTATTGCCATTCATGGATGACTGTCCTTAAAAAATAAAAGAGGGGTCGGTGCTGTGGCATAGTGGGTAAAGTTGCCACCTGCAATGCCAGCATCCTATATGGGTGCCAGTTCGAGTCCTGGCTGCTCCACTTCCAATCCAACTCTCTGCTATGGCCTGGAAAAGCAGTAGAAGATGGCCCAAGTGCTTGGGCCCTCACTCGCACATGGGAGACCTGGAGGATGCTCTTGGCTTCTGGCTTTGGATCAGCGTAGCTCCAACTGTTGCAGCCAGTTGGGGAGTGAACCAGCAGGATGGAAGACCTCTCTGCCTCTGCCTCTCTGTAACTCTGCCTTTCAAATAAAATTTTAAAAATCTTAAAAAAAAGAGTGGTATTCTTTTTAAAATTTATTTATTTACTTTTACTTATTTGAAAGTCAGAGAGAGACAGAGACAGATGTCTCCCATCTGCTGGTTCACTCCCCAAATGCCTGCAAGAGCTGAGGCTGGGTCAGGTTGATGCCAGGAGCCTGGAATGAAATCTAGGTCTCCCTCATGAGTGGCATGGATCCAACTATTTTAACCATCATCTGCTGCCTCCTAATGTACACATTAGCAGGAGGTTGGAATTGGGAGCAGAGCCAGCACTCAAACCCAGGCACTCTGATATGGGATGTGGGTGTCCCAAGTGGTATTTTAACCACTAAACCAAATGCTCACCCTGAGAGTAGTACTCTAATAAGAAATATGAAAGGGCAAGGTAAAGCGTGCAGTGTCACAATTGGGAGCCTCAGAGAAGAAATTTGATATTTCATCCGCTTATGTTTTCCTTATGCTAGTTGATTTCTGTACATCTTTTTCCATTCAGTTGCTTGGAAGCTGTGCTGAGAACTGCTGGGGACTTCACAGGAACTTGGAATATCATCTAGGGCAGCAGCTTTCAGACTTCTCCAGTAAAGTTCTTCAGATGGTCTAGGAGAATGAACCAGTAGTTGACTGTTTTGGGAGCATGTCCCAAAACACAACTCAGTGCAAATTTAAAATACATTTTTCTCAATTTTAGATTAAAAACCATGAGCTACTCATATTGTTATCCATAACATTTGTGTGTGGGTATGAATGTAAATCATTTTCTATCCTTTGCTATGCTGTTTTTAGTGCTTGGAAATACGGTGAATAAAAAATGATGTTTTGGCTTTTTTGTTTGGCAAAAGATTTCTGTTTCTGAGTGGATGCCCTCATCCTGTATATGAGGGGTCTTCAAAAGATGCATGGAAAATGCATATGCATTTCAAATTTTTTTGCACCCAAATAAACATCTTTTAATTCTGTTTTCCTTGAAATTTTTGAGGTACCTTTATATTGCCAATGGACTGTCATTGTTTAGAAATGGATCTTTAGGAATCATACTCCTAAAAACACAAGATTAAAGACTACTTATCTAAGTACTGAGTAAGAGTGAAAATCACTTAACAAAGCATAGTATTTGTTGTTTGTTTGCTTTTTTTTTATTTTTAGTGTTCTTTACAACTTCAGTCCTCTCAAAGTTAAGTCTTTTGCCTCAGTGAAAAATTAGCAGGGGAGAGAGTGTTAGGTTGGGGGGCAGGATGCTGCTTGGCTTAGACTTTCTTTGACATGATCAGGAGTAGGTACAACAAAGTTAACTAACCACTGGCATAATCAATGCACTTGCAGGAGGGAGCACTGGCAGTTGCTGGGTAATTTGAAGACGACTGTGGAAGGTTTGGTGTCGGCCAATAGCCCCAATGTCTGGTCCAAGTATGGTGGTCTGGAACGGCTTTGCAGGGACATGCAGAGCATCCTCTACCATGGTCTCATCCATGACCAGGTATGTAGAAATATCTTTTGCCACATTTGTTGAATCATTTGCTGGAAAGAAGTGGTTGCAGTAAGCTGATTGTTAGGGAAAAGATGAAGGCCACTAGTCTCTGAACTCTTGAGGGCAAGACTGTGACTGAATGCATATATTTTTTAATATCCAAAGGTGTGTGGATGTCAGTAGAATGGACTAATTATTGTGTAGGACAGCAAATCAGCAACAAGAGGTTAGGTCCGTTTGTTCAGTCCCTGTTGCTATAACAAGTGACGACTAGCATGATGTTGAAATAAGTGTCAGCAGTCTGAAACCAAAGTGTGTGTACAAGGCTGCCGCACTCCCTCTGAAGGCTCTGTGGAGAATCTGTTTCCTTGCCCTCTTCAGCTTTTAGAACTGCATTCCTTGAATTTGGCTCTTGGCCCCTTCCTCCCTGTTCAAAGCCATCAACACAGCATCTTAAAATCTGGTTTTCTTTGTGAATTTATTTTAATTATTTGAAAAGCAGAGTTAGAGAGTTTTTTTCCTTTTTTTGAAAGTTTTTATTTAATAAATATAAATTTCATAGGTACAGCTTTTTGGAATATAGCGGTTCTTGCCCCCCAACCCTCCCACCCCAACTCCCTTCCCACCTCTTACTCCCTCTCTCATCTCATTCTTTATTAAGATTCATTTTTAATTATATATATATATATATATATATATATACACACACACACACACAAACACAGAAGATCAGCTCTGTACAAAGTAAAGATTTCCACAGTTTGCACCCACACAGACACATAAAGTATGAAGTACTGTTTGAAGACTAGTTTTACCATTAATTCTCATAGTACAACTCATTGAAACAGAGGTCCTACATGGGGAGCAAGTGCATAGTAACTCCTGTTGTTGATGTAATAATTGACACTCTTATTTATGATGTCAGTGATCACCCAAGGCTCCTGTCATGAGCTGCCAAGGCTATGGAAGCCTCTTGAGTCCACAAACTCCATCAGTATTTAGACAGGGCCATAATCAAAGTGGAAGATCTCTCCTCCCTTTAGAGAAGGGTACCTCCTTATTTGATGGTCCCGTATTTCCACTGGGATCTCACTCACAGAGATCTTTCATGTAGGCCATTTTTTGCCAGTGTCTTGGCTTTCCATGCCTGAAATGCTCTCATGGACTTTTTAGCCAGATCCAAATGCCTTAGGATTGATTCTGAGGCCAGAGTGCTGTTTAGGGAGTTTGTCATTCTATGAGTCTGCTGTGTGGCCTGCTTCCCATGTTGGATCATTCTCTCCTTTTTAGATCTTCCACCTGCTGGTTCATTTTCCAAATGGCTGCAATAGCCAGGACAGGGCCAGGCTGAAGCCAGGAGCCAGGAGCTTCTTTTGGGTCTCACACATGGGGCAGGGGCCCAAGCACTTGTGCCATCTTCTGCTGCCTTCCCAGGCACATTAGCATGGAGCTGGATCAGAAGTGGTGTAGCCAGGACTAGGCTGCTGGCATCGCAGGTGGAAGCTTTACTTGCTATGCCTCGATGCTTGGCCCCAAATCTGTTTTCATATCTCCTTCCCTCCCTATGATCTCATACTTCCCTCCCAGAAGGACCTCTGTAATTACAGTATGCCTACCTGATAATTCAGGGTAATCTTCCTGTTCCAAAACCCTTCATTTAATCACACCTGCAAAATTCCTTTTTCTTTTCTTTTCTTTTTTTTTTTTTTAACCATGAAAGGTAATGTTTGTAGTTCATATGAATTAGAACATGGATATGTTGGCGAGCTATTTTTAGCCAGGAAGCTTTTTCTTAATCTTAGTCTTGATGAAAACCATGTTGTTTTTTCAGAAGTAGGTAGAAAAAGAGATAAAATGTATTCAGCTTCTGACTTGCACACAGGAAATGTTTCTCCAGAGTGAGAAGATGAAACTCTACATGCTAAGTTATATTAAGTGTGTCTGCCAGAGCGGGTGGTTAGCCCACGTTCCAATTTAAGTGCCTGGGTTTGAGTCCCTCCTGCTGTAGTTCGTCACTCCAGTGTCCCAGCAGTGCAGATCCTGGGAGGTAACAGTGAAGGCTCAAGTAATTGGGTTCCTGCCACCCACATGGGAGACCTGGGTTAAGTCCTTGGCTGCCAGATTTGGCCTAGCTCAGTTCTAGATGTTACAGTCATTTGGGGAATGAGCCAATAGACAGGAGCTCTGTCTTCTCTCTATCTCTCTGTCTCCCAGATGTAAAAAAAAAAAAAAATTAAAATTAAAAAAAAATAAAACAAAAGTAGTTTCTTCTGGGGAAGTCCTTTTGCCTGGAAAACAGTGTTATCCAGTGATAATACATTGCTTAAGCTTGATGAGATTGGTGTAAGTGGAATTGATGTTTCATTCTTGATGCAAAATCATTAGTTACTCCTTTATTTCTGTTTGAAATAAAATTTCCATTTGTTCCCCAAGTTTAGACTTTGGTTGTTGCTATCTTTACTTTGAATTGGTAATAGAAAGAAGTAAGTATGTGCTTTCCATACAGGGGTATGATGATTCATCTCAAAATACATGTGAAAACTCTAGCAGGTATGTGAGTGACTAGTGAAAAGAAGAAAGGATTAGCATGAATAGTTATTGGTAATGGTCCACAGTAGGCCAGACTGCCTGGGTTCAAATTTCTGCTCCTTTTTTTATGAGCTGTGTTACCTTGGACAAGGTACTTAACCTCTCTGTGCTCTAGTTTTCCCACCTGTGAAATGTGGCTGTGTCTGTCTCTAGGACTATTGTGAGCATTAACTGCTTCAGTCCGTGTAAAGCACTGAGAAGTAAAGTGAGAGCTAGCCAGTGTGCTGGAAAGAGAAGGATGGAGACAAGAACAAAGATGACCTGACGTTGGAGTTTTCCTTTTGGTAGCATCCTGAGACATGTCTGAAAAATATTTATAAAATATAGTTTTGGCCAGCGCCACAGCTCACTAGGTTAATCCTCTGCCTGTGGCGCCCGCACCCCGAGTTCTAGTCCTGGTTGGGGCACTGGATTCTGTCTCGGTTACTCCACTTCCAGTCTAGCTCTCTGCTGTGGCCCAGGAGGGCAGTGGAGGATGGCCCAAGTGCTTGGGCCCTGCACCCGCATGGGAGATCAGGAGGAAGCACCTGGCTCCTGGCTTCAGATCGGCATAGCCCCAGCTGTAGAGGTCGTTTGGGGGGTGAACCAACGGAAGGAAGACCTTTCTCTCTGTCTCTCTCTCTCTCACTGTCTAACTCTGCCTGTCCAAAAAAAAAAAAAATTTGTAGTTTTTAGGATATTCTCTAGGCGGGCGCCACGGCTCAATAGGCTAATCCTCTGCCTTGTGGCGCTGGCACACTGGGTTCTAGTCCCGGTCGGAGCGCCGGATTCTGTCCCGATTGCCCCTCTTCCAGGCCAGCTCTCTGCTGTGGCCCTGGAGTGCAGTGGAGGATGGCCCAAGTCCTTGGGCCCTGCACCCCATGGGAGACCAGGAGAAGCACCTGGCTCCTGCCTTTGGATCAGCGCGGTGCATAGGCTACAGCGCGCCGGCTGCAGCGGCCATTGGAGGGTGAACCAACGGCAAAAGGAAGACCTTTTTCTCTGTCTCTCTCTCTCTCACTGTCCACTCTGCCTGTCAAAAATAAAAATAAAAAATAAAAAAAGGATATTCTCTAAGTATTATTTTGTAGATAACTGGTTTTGGATGCTTATGAATGGCAGTTTTGATTATAGCTTTAGTATTTTTCAGTATAAACTTTACTAACATTGATTTTCTTTTTCTTTGTATTCTCAAACACTCTAATTGGCTTTCAGTTTTGTAAATGAGCAGAATCCAATAATACTTAATGGTTTTTGCTTTCCTTGACAGTTACTGCATTTGCAGTATTTTAAATAAGGCTTGCTTCTGGATAAAGTTGATAAATGATTATTTAGAATTTGGTATCTTCCTCCTTCCCCCCCAAAAAAAAATCAGACTTCACAAATACACGCATAATCATAAGCTCACAAATATTCATGTCCTCCCATGTCATATTTTTCCTTAAACTCCCTTCCTCTGAGCCAAGTTTGTCTTTTTATTGAAAGTTATTCTAAGCCAGTGGTCACATTGGAAAAGAGCTTATCAGTTAATTGGTTCTAAAATACGAAGTATTCATACTTGACATGATTTAATGTGTTACCCTCCCTTCTAGAAATTTGTGCATGTTACCTCTGAATAGTATTTTTGTTTTGCTTTTAAAGATCAGTGTGTTTATTTGTTTGAAATGAAGAGTAACATGTAGAGAGAGAGAATCTTCCATCTGCTGGTTTGCTCCCCAAATGCTTGCAACAGCAGAGGCTGGGGGGGCCAGGCCAAAGCCAGGAACCAGGGACTACATCCAGATTTCCCACACGGGTGACAGGGACCTAGGTACTTGGGCCATCATCTGCTCCCTCCCTGGCACATTAATAGAAAACTGGATCAAAAGCAGAGGTAGACATTTAACCCAGGTACTCTGGTATATGATGTGGATGTCCCAAACTGCAGTTTCACCCACTGAGCCACAACACCTATGCCTGAACAGTGGTTTTAACCAGTGTTCTTGTTGGATATTTTATTTATTTGAGAGGTAGAGTTACAGACAGTGAGATGTTGAGAGAGAGAAAGAGAGAGATCTTCCATCTGCTGGTTCACTCCCCAACTGGCTGCAACAGCTAGAGCTGAGCTGATCCAGAGCCAGGAGCTTCTTCCAGGTCTCACACAGGTATGCAGGTGCCCAAGCCCTTGGGCCATCTTCTGCTGCTTTCCCAGGCCACAGCAGGAAGCTGGATTGGAAGTGGAGCAGTTGGGACTAGAACCGGCACCCATATAGGCCAGCACCGCAGGCGGAGGAGTAACCTGTGCCACAGTGCCAGCACTGATATTTTTAGGATTTAGTGAGCAAGTTGGCTTATGTTAGATTTTTCTTGTTCATAGTAAGTTCTGAAGGTGAGGCTTTCTCTGTTTAAAAATTTTTTGATTGATTAATTTATTTGAAAGGCAGAATGACAGAGAAGGAGAGACCTTCCATTCACTAGTCTACTCTCCAAATTCCTGCAGCAGCTGAGGCTGGGCCAGGCCAAACCTAGGAACTCCATCTTGGTCTCCCAGATGAAAGGCAGGAACCCAAGTACTTGGGCTATTGTTTGCTGCTTGCCAGGTACATTTGCAGGAAGCTGATGGATGCAGAGGTGGAACTCAGTCCAGGCATTACCATATATGTTGAGGGCATCCCAAACAGCAGCTTAACCCTTTGCACTTCAACGACTGACCCAAGGCTCTCTCTTTTAAAGAATTTTGAAGATAGAAAAAATGTATTCGTTTAAAGAACTGAATTTATCTAAATGATCATCATTTTAAAAACACTGGGTTGGGTATTGGCCTGGTCGTTGTCACCTGTTAACATACCTGCATCCCATATTAAAGTACCTTTGCAAAATAAAATAATAAAGTACCTTTGCAAATTCTTGACTTCAGCTTACTGCTAATATAGATCCTTGGAGACCGTTAATGCCTGAGGCAGTTGAGTCCCTGCCACCCACATGGGACACCTAGATTGAGTTGCTGGCTCCTGACTTTGGCCTGGCCCAGTGTTGACCATTGTGGATATTTGGGGAGTGAACCAGTAGATGGGAGTTCTTTCTGTCCATCTCGTTTCCTCTTTCTCTCTCAAATAAATAAAACTAAAATGAAATAAGAGCACCATTCTAGGAATTTGGAGGTAACATTGTGTAATAGACTGACAAAAGTCTTTGTAATCAAACAGAATCTGGATCAAAATCCAGACTCACTGCTCAGGTCTTTGGGACATAAAATGACATTGTAGTTAAAAATAGGTACTGTTTAGTCAGACTGATCACAGTTTAATCTCAGCTTCATCATTAACTATGTGGTATTGCTTAAGTTACATGTCTATTGGTAACTCTTTGTAGAACTGGGCGATAACCCTGGTACCTACCTTATAGGGTTGTGAGAATTAGGTGGTGCATGAAGAGGATTAGAACACAGTTGTCTGGGCCAGTGCTTGGTGTAGAAAGAAGGTTAAGTCTCTGTATGAAGTTCCTGCATCCCATATGGACATTAATTTGAGTCCCAGCTGCTCCACTTCCAGTCCAGCTCCCTGCTAATGTGCCTGGGAAAGCAGCAGAAGATGGCCCAAGTGCTTGGGTCACTGTACCCACATGGGAAACCCAGAAGAAGCTCCTATCCTAACTTTGGCCTGGCCATTTGGGGAGTGAACCAGTGGATGGAAAAGTCTCTTTCTATCCTCTCTGTTTCTTTGCCTTTCAAATAAATAAATCTGAAAAAAAATTGTGAGTTAATCTTAGCTAGTAGGAAATATTGCTTATTTTTTTTTAACCTTGTTGCCCTTCTCATCTGTAAAAATGAAAATACCAAAAAATTAAGTGAAAGAGCATATGAATTTGCTTAGCACAGTTTGCGGCACATATAGGAAACAATAAGTGTTCCTTTCTTTTTTTAGTTTCCAATTATAAAATCCTGTGTGTGTCGGTGTGGATAAGAACTTTGAAATTTACAAAACAGTGTAGTTAGCCTACTGAAATGTGATTTCTGCCCTTACCACTGATGATCTGACCTGCAACTTAAGTAAAATGGTATCCATGTTACCAAACCCAATGAACATTTCTCCTTTGAACACCTTTGAACACTGTTGACCATTATCATACCTTGATTTGTGTGACATTATCTTCTGATGTCACAGACACTGTTTTACCTCTGTAACTACTCCTCAGTTTTTTTCCCTGGGATTTCTTCCTCTTGGATTGTCTAAAATGGGATTCTGCCCTTATATTGTTATGTCTTCTTTCTATGTACCCTTTCCTGAAGCAATTTTATCCACTTACATTTTTTTAAAGATTTTATTTATTTTATTTGAGAGAGTTACAGACAGTGCGAGGGAGAAACAGAGAGAAAGGTCTTCGTTCCATTGGTTCACTTTCCAAACAGCCACAATGGCCAGAGCTGCACTGATCTAAAGCCAGGAGCCTCCTCCTGGTCTACCACGTGGGTGCAGAGGCCCAAGGACCTGGGCCATCTTCCACAGCTTTCCCAGGCCATAGCACAGAGCTGGACTGAAAGTGGAGTAGCTGGGACTCAAACCAGTGCCCAAATGGGATGCCGGCACCACAGGTGGAAGATTAACCTACTGTGCCACAGCACTGGCCCCCCACTTACATTGTTTAACGTTTACCCATCCACTGTTGACCCCTAGCTCAGACATCACTGCTGAACTGTGGATGCAGAAAACCAGCTGTTTCCTATATTTCATCAGCTGGCTGGCTATCCTACAGACCAGGCATAACTTGACCAAAAGTAAACTATTTTCTTTCTTGAGATTGCCCTTCCTCACAATATTCTTTCTACTAATTTGTGGCATTGACCTACTGAGTGCCCTAAGCCAGAAACTTGGAAATTATGCCAACATGTTTTGTAAAAACTCAGTGTAAGTTTTCCAGGCAGATGACCAAAATAGTTACCAGAGTAGTGGTGCTGTCATTCAGTGATTAAATTATTTGCAAATGAATTATTTTCTTGATCCCATTAAAATTTTTACATTGTCATCTAGAATAATCACTGAACCATATTTAGTGACAGTTTATCCATCGGTGCCAGAAAGAGAAATGTGTCATGATGATACAGTAAAGTCAATGAGATTCTCAAATGAAAGATGTTAGGTAAATGCAAAACACTATCAATTTATCTTGGTACAGTTATAAAAAATGATAATATCTGTGAAAGTGCCTGGTTATCAGAATGAAACATACCAAAGTATATTGTCACCTACAAAACAGCAGTAATATTAGTAAGTGGCAGTAGAGCAAACCAGGCAAGTGACATTGATATACACACACTTGACTGCTACAGGCTCTAGTGAGGGAGAATCAAAAACAAAATTCAGGCCAATTTCTCTGCTGCTTGGTTCTGCCTTGTAAAGATCTAACAATTGAAGTTCTGTGTCAAGGACTTGTTTTTCCCTTTTATTTCCTCCCTAAAGATTAAGGCTTTCAAAGGTTTCAGGCTGCTTTGTCATCAGGAAGCTATTCTGGTACCCTGCCCTTGGAGGAGGGAAGGGATACGATGATTCATGTAGGTCATAGCTCCCTGTGTTTTCATAAGGATGTGTTATGAATATGAGTTGTATTTTTAAAAATCACTCAGGGCCTTAGGAAATCTGTAGCATCATGACCATATTCTTAGAGAGGTATATTTTGCTTGACAGCCTACCTCTGGGCTACCTTTTTTTTTCCTTTTAGAAATTTGTTTTCTTGGGGCCATTCCATTGTTGTGGTGTAGCAGGTAAAGCCCCTGCCTGCAGTGCCGACATCCCATATGGGCACCAGTTCGAGTCCTGGCTGCTAATGTGCTTGGGAAAGCAGTGGAAGATGCCCAAATACTTGGTCCTCTGCACCCACATAGGGGACCTGAAAGACTGGCTCCTACATTTGGCCTATCTCAGCCCTGTCCATTGTAGCCTTTTGGGAAGTGAACCAGCGGATGGAAGATCTCTCTCTCTGTAACTTTGCCTTTCAAATAAATTAATTAATTTTTAAAAAATAAATTTGTTTTCTTAATTTTTATTTACTTTCACTTGATTTCAAGGGAGAAACAGGAAAAGAAATCTTCCATCCACTTGTTCACTCCCCAAGTTCCCACAACATCCAGGGCTAGACCAGAACGAAGCCAGGAGCCAGGATCTCAGTCTGCACCTCCCACGTGGGTGGCAGGGACCAAGTACATGGGTCATCAACTTCTGCCTCCTAGGATGCACATTAGTAGGAAGCTGGATTGGAAACTAAGGAGCCAATACTTGAACCAGGCACTCTGATATGGGATGTGGGCATCCCAAGCAGTGACTTCAACCCTGTGCAAACAACACCTGCCCCAGGCTACCTTTAAGAGCTTCATTAAGACAGAGTATATTTGATAACCTCTTTGCTGCTGCTTAGAAATGTCGGGGACACTCTTTCCCTGAGATTGCTCAACTGAATGGGAGAAGTAAAAGGAGTCCCTTTTTAATCTACCACAAAGAAGATACCTATTCTTGGCAACATAGATAGCCCAATATAAAAAAGGTTAATGGGAAAGACTTAATGTGTTTTTTTTTGTTTATTTGTTTGTATCCCTGAATATATCAGTATATTTTTGTTTGTTAAAAATTTGGAAAATACAAAAAAGATTTTATAAGAAAACAGGTATCACCAATAATCTCAACACGAAGTAATAACAACCATTTTTAACATTTTAGTAGAGCTTCTTATATATTTATGTGCTTTTTAAAATATTGGGATTGTACTATATGTAACACTGTAACTTGCTTTAAATTATTTAATTTTTTGAATAGATAATATATCTTACAGGTTTAAAATGTCAAAAACTATGAAACCATATGGAGTGAGAAGTCTTGTTCTATTAGATAATTGCTGTTTATTAGTTTGTATTCAGATAATTTTTAAAAATATTTATTTATTTATTTATTTGAAAGGCAGAGTTAGAGACAGAGAGAGAAAGAGAGGGAGAGAGAGGTCTTCCATCTGTTGGTTCATTCTCCAAGTGGCCACAATAGCTGGGGCTGGGCCAGGCCAAAGCCAGGAGCCAGGAGTTTCTTCTGGGTCTCCTGTGTGGGTGCAAGGGCCCAAAGACTTGGGCCAACCTCCATTGCTTTCCAAGGCACATTAGCAGGAAGCTGGATCGGAAGTGGAGCAGCCAGGACTTGGACCAGCACCCATGTGGAATGGTGGCGCTGCAGGCCGAGGCTTTAACCCACTGTACCATAGAGCTGGCCCCCCCTCAGATAATTTTTATGCTTACAAAAATATGAATAATTTTCCTGGTTAAACTGCCTGATTTTTAATAAATAATATATAAGTAATTTTTTACAAATAGTAATCCTGTGATCAGTATTCAATCTCTTGCCTTTTTCACTGAATGTATCTTATAATCCATCCCAAGTCATTACATTCATTCTTCTTTATAACTATTTTATAATACTCTGTTGTATGTATGTACCATCATTTATTTATCCATTCCCAGTGATAGATATTTCGATTGCTTCCAATCATTTGCTATGAGTACCAATGCTTGTATATAGATATTTTATCCTTTACTATAGGATTTTTTTTTTTTTTTGACAGGCAGAGTGGACAGTGAGAGAGAGAGACAGAGAGAAAGGTCTTCCTTTGCCGTTGGTTCACCCTCCAATGGCTGCCGCAGTCGGCGCGCTGCGGCCGGCGCAACGCGCTCATCCGATGGCAGGAGCCAGGTGCTAGGTGCTTTATCCTGGTCTCCCATGGGGTGCAGGGCCCAAGGACTTGGGCCATCCTCCACTGCACTCCTGGGCCACAGCAGAGGGCTGGCCTGGAAGAGGGGCAACCGGGACAGAATCCGGTGCCCCAACCGGGACTAGAACCCGGTGTGCCGGCGCCGCAAGGCGGAGGATTAGCCTGTTGAGCCACGGCGCCGGCCCTACTATAGGATTTTTAGGCTAACAGGTGTATGCATTTGAATTTGGTAGCAGTTGCTGAACTGTCCTCCAGGAGAAAGTTATGTATATTTGTGCCCTCCTTAGAGGTGAATGAGCATCTGATTCCCTATACTCTTGCAAGGATAAGGGGCTATACATTTTATTTAAGTTCTTGCCCCTACAGAGATAAGAATTCAAGGCACAGATATAAATACAATATACGAGTGAGAGCAAAGGACCCAAAAACAAGGGCCAGAAGCCACAAAGCGAAAGGGCCATTCTCACATGTAACCATCCCCTTTATGGTGTAGAGGGTGGTGCCCTAACTGAATATACACACAAGATAGAGTCTGGCCAGGGTTTAGTATGTGTGAGGCTTTCTGGGAATTTTAATGGTGCCTCCAAGTGGAGCTTAATTTCTTCCTGGCCATAATGGCATCTTTTCCTTACTGGTGTGGGCAGGTACATCATAGAAAAGTGTATATATTGGATTGATAGGTAAGGGGTGGAGTTATACTACAGAGCTAGTAGAAATGGTGAGAAAAATCTTCCAGCTCAACTATTCCCCTAATCATCCAGCCTTTCTCTTCCATATCAAACTTCATGAGCTTTGCCATTGTAAGAGTCATTTACCAGCATCCCATGTGGGCACTGGTTCAAGTCTTGGCTGCTCTACTTCTGATCTAGCTCCCTGTTATGGTCTGGGAAAGCAGCAGAGGATGGCCAAGGTGCTTGGACCACTGCCACCCACATGGGAGACCCAGAAGAATTTCCTGGCTCCTGGCTTTCAATAGGCCCACCTTGGGCTGGTGGGGTAACTTGGGGAGTGAACCAGTGGATGGAAGATCTCTCTCTGTGTCTCCCTTTCTCTAACTCTGCCTTTCAAATAAAATAAAATAAATATTTTTTAATTGTCATTCAGTTTTTTCTTTGTGAATTTTTCTCTTCTTTTATTCCCATTTTCTTTAGATTGTTAGTCTTTTCCTTTCAATTTGTTTGAGCTCTTTAGGGGAATTAGTCCTTTATCTGTAATGTGAATTGCAAACATTTTTTCCTAGTTTGTAGTTTGACATTTCCTGTAGTGGCTTTTATTCTGCTGAAATACATGATTTTTAGTGAGTTGAATTAGTTACCTCTTAAGACTTCTGAGCTTTGTGTGATGTGTAGAAGGAGCTTCTGGGGACTGGCGTGCAGCCCACCAGAATGCCACATCTCATACTTGTGTATCTGAGTTCTGTTCTTAGCTCTGTCCTTAATTCCAACTTCCTGCTATTCTGGACCCGTGGGAGGCATCAGGTGATGGATCAAGTAGTTGGATCCCTGCCACCCACGTGGGAGAGCTGTATTGTGTTCTCACCTTTGGCTCCTGATGCAAGCATTTGGGGGAGTGAATCAGCAAATGTGAATTCCCTCTTCTTGTCTCTGTGTCTCTGTACCTCTCAAATAATGATGGAGAGGGTGAGAGTCAGGGGAAAGAAAGGGTTTCCCTATTCTGTGATTATCAAAAATGTTTTTTCATAGTTTCTTGTATTACTTTTTTTTTTTTGACAGGAAGAGTGGACAGTGAGAGAGAGAGACAAAGAGAAAGGTCTTCCTTTTTGCCATTGGTTCACCCTCCAATGGCCGCTGCGACTGGCGCAATGCAGCTGGCGCACCGTGCTGATCCGATGGCAGGAGCCAGGTGCCAGGTGCTTATCCTGGTCTCCCATGGGGTGCAGGGCCCAAGCACTTGGGCCATCCTCCACTGCACTCCCTGGCCGTAGTAGAGAGCTGGCCTGGAAGAGGGGCAACCGGAACAGAATCCGGCACCCCGACCGGGACAAGAACCTGGTGTGCCGGCGCTGCAAGGTGGAGGATTAGCCTATTGAGCCGCGGCGCCAGCCTCTTGTATTACTTTTACGGTTTAACTTTGTACGTTCATACCATTACTTCTGGAGTTTATTTGGAATATATTTTATTCTCTTTGCATTTAGACCTCATATGTAGTTATTCTAGAGAATAGTCTATACCGAACACAAGTGCTGCTTTCCCAGGATCCAGGAGAACTAGGAAGCCATCCATCCAGCAAACACACAGCATCATTGCTAAAATATATATAATATTACATATATGAATGTACTCTAATTTACTTAATCACTAACCTGATAAATGTTCTAGTTATTTGCATATCTTTCATTTTTTGCTATTATAAAACATGCCAAATAGTTATACTTTCTAAACATTTTATGTAGTTAAATTTTAAATGTGGATCCATATCTGTTGCTTTTTAATTTGCACTTTTGCTTTTCTATTGAAAACTCCAATATCTATACTTTCCTGTTTCCCTTGGTGGATTTATACTTTCTTTTTTTTCATATTTAACTCTTTTATTTTGGCATATAATTTGAAGAGAATGCCTAAATTGATCTACTTTTATTTGTTTGAAAGGCAGAGTGACGGGGGTAGGGGGAAAAGGAGGTAGGTAGATATCAATCTTCTGTCTGCAGTTTACTCCCCAGGATGGCCACAAGGACCAGGGCTGGGCCAGGCTGATGCCAGGAGTATGGAATTCCATCAGGGTCTCCTGCATAGGTGGCAGGGGCCGGTACACTTGGGCTGTTGTCTGCTGCTTTCCCAGGCTGACTAGCAGCAAGCTGGATTGGAAGCATAGCAGTTAGGACTTGAACTGGTACTCATATGGAATGCCAGTTTTGTAGGCCGTGGCTTAATTTACTGCGCCACAACACTGGCCCCGAATTGATCTACCTTTTTTGTTTATTTTGTTTTGATTTATTTTATTTAAAAGGCAGAGTAACAGCGGCGGGGTGGTGGTGGTGGTGGTGGTGGTGGTGTTCTATCCACTGGTTTGCTCCACAAATGGCCGTAATGGCCAAAGCTGGGCCTGTTCGAAGCCAGGAGCCAGGACCTTCTTCCAGGTCTCCCATGTGGATGCAGGGGCCCAAGTACTTTTCTCAATCTGATTTCCCAGCCACATTAACAAGGAGCTAAATCAGAAGTGAACCAGCAAGAACTTGAACCAGCATCTGTATGGGATGCTAGCACTGCAGGCAGAGGCTTTACCTGTACCACAGCACTGGCCCCAGATTGATCTGTTTCCCATCAGACAATTTTCTTAATGATATTTGTTAAGCAATCCATTTCTTTTTCTTTTTCTTTTTATCCAAACAAAGTCATGGTTTATTAAAAGTTTATTAGCTTAAAGTTTTGTCTGATGAAATTAAACCAGTTTTAGGTGCTATTAACTTATTTATTTATTTATTTATTTTTTGACAGGCAGAGTAGACAGTGAGAGAGAGACAGAGAGAAAGGTCTTCTTTTGCCGTTGGTTCAACCTCCAATGGCCGCCGCGGCCAGCGCGCTGCGGCCGGTGCACTGCGCTGATCTGAAGCCAGGAGCCAGGTACTTCTCCTGGTCTCCCATGGGGTGCAGGGCTCAAGGACTTGGGCCATCCTCCACTGCACTCCTGGGCTACAGCAGAGAGCTGGCCTGGAAGAGGGCAACCGGGACAGATTCTGGTGCCCCGACCGGGACTAGAACCCTGTGTGCCAGCGCCACAGGCAGAGGATTAGCCTATTGAGCCGCGGCGCCGGCCAAAATTAAACCGGTTTTAGGTGCTATTAATTTTAAAGTGACATACCCATGCTAGAGTCGATATCCCATTGCTTTCCACTCCTGGCCACTCAGTGTCCACTAATCCAGAGACCAGAGATCAGAAACTGCTATGCTTTTTGCTAAAATACCGTATGAAATGTCTTTATGACATCACTGGTCAGAAGAACTTGCACATCTGATGCTTCCAGTGTTCATTCCACCTTCCCAGGCTACAAAGAGTTCAGTGACTTGTGAGATGTTCTTTGCATTGTATATTAAATTCTTTTATATTTTAAAGTCTTTTTCTAGGCTTTTTGTTTTGTTCCATTGGTTGGTTCATCTCTTTTGCTAATTCTTTGTATTTTTTTTTTTTTTTTTTAGTTATTTCAACTTTAGCTTTAACTCTACATAGTAGTCTTAGGAAAGAGTCTGAAAATAACAATTAAGTTTTCATGATACAAGTATTTTGCTGTCATATCTAGCCTCTTTCAATATGAAACATTTTATCCAGGACTGGGCATTTTTTTTATTCTACATATAGCCATTTTCTGACCTGGGTAGCTTTGTTTTGATGTTGTTTACAGTAGGAACTGAAGATACCCATCCGATCTATCCCTAGCTTATTTATTTATTTTTTTGAGAGGCACAGAGAAGTGTGTGCTCCCAATTGTTGGTTCTCTTTCCAGATGCCCACAATGTCTGAGACTGGGCCAGGGCCGGAGCCAGGACAGAGGAACTCAATCCAGGTCTTCCATGTGGATGGCAGGGGCCCATACACTCAGGCCATTTTCCACTGCTTTTCCCATGACATTAGCAGGCAGCTGGATCAGAAGTGGAGAGCAACTAGGACATGAACTCTTGCCCATATGGGATGCTAGCATTGCAAGTGGTGGCTTTATCTGCTGTGCCACAACACCTGCCCTGACAGCTTCTACTTTTTAAAAAATAATTAATTTGCATTTTATTTGAGAGAGTAAGACAGAGACAGAGATGGAGAAGGATCTTCTATCTGCTGGTTCACTCCCCAGATGCTTGCAACAGCCAGCGCTGGGCCAGGCTGAAGCCAGGAGCCCAGAACTTAATCTGGGTCTCCCATGTGAGTGCAGGGACCCAAGTACATGAGCTGTCATTTGTTGCCTCCCAGGCTACCCAGTGGTGGAAAGCTGGATTAGAGAAACTGGAACTCAAGCCAGGTACTCCTCTGTAGGATGTGAGCATCCTAAGAAGCAACTCAACTGCTGCACCAAATGCCCACCCCTCTTCACTGGTTTTTTCTTTTTAAAGATTGATTTGATTTACTTGAAAGGCAGAGTTAGAGAGGCGAAGACAAAAAGTAAAAGAGATCTTCCATTTGCTGCTTCTCTCCCCAAATGGCTGCATTGGCTAGGGTTCAACCAGGTAGAAGCCAGGAGCCAGGCTGTCCATCCAGCATTGCAGGTGGTAGCTTAACTCTGTGCCACAACGCTGGGCCCTCTTCACCAGTTTTAAGGATTACCTTTTTTTTTTTTAAATATTTTTATTTATTTGAAAATCAGAGTTACACAGAGAGAAGAGAGGCAGAGAGAGAGAGTCTTCCATCTGTTGGTTCACTCCCCAGATGGCTGCAACGGCCGGAGCTGCACCGATCCGAAGCCAGGAGCCAGGAGCCAGGAGCCACTTCCGGGTCTCCCACACGGGTACAGGGGCCCAAGAACTTGGGCCATCTTCTACTGCTATCCCAGGCCAGAGCAGAGAGCTGGATCGAAGAGGAGCAGCCAGGACTAGAACCAGCACCCATGTGGGATGCTGGCGCTTCAGGGCAGGGCTCTAACCCACTGCGCCACAGCGCCGGCCTCCAAGGATTACCTTTTAAGAAACTGAATGGTAGAAGGAGTAGGAAATAGTACTTTCACTGTGTATCTTCTAAATCATATGCATGTATTTTACCTGTTCAAAAGGTGGTTAATTTTTAAGAATTATTCTCTAGGCTGGTGCTGTGGTGTAGCAGGTAAAGCCACTGCCTGCAATGCCAGTGTCTCATATAAGTGCCAGTTCGAATCCCCGCTGCTCTATTTCCGATCCAGTTCCCTGCTGATGTGCTTGGGAAAGCAGTGGAGGATGGCCCTAGTACTTGGGCTCCTACACTCAACGTGGGAGAACTCAGGAAGCTTCTGACTCCTGGCTTCAGATCAGCCCAGTTTCAGACATTGTGGCCATTTAGGGAGTGAGCCAGTGGAGGGAAGATCTCTCTCTCTCTCTCTCTCTCTTTCTCTGTAGTTCTGCCTTTCAAATAGATAAATTTTTTTTAAAAAAAGAATTGTTCTCTCTAGGGTAAATGTGTGTGTAGTCCTTTGATTGCTGCCTAGAACCGTTGTTAAGGCAAAGGAAGGTTATGCTTTATTTTCTTACTTTGGATGTCTGCATTAGAACTAGATTTAGTCCAAAATGGTAGTGATTTGTTCCCTTTGCATATTCCCTCCTTAGGTATGTTGCCACCAGACTGACTACTGGCAATTTGTGAAAGACATTCGGTGGCTCAGTCCCCACTCAGCCCTTCATGTGGAGCAGGTAAGAGCAAAAGAGCTGGTGTGCTAGGATGTAGCTGCAAGCCTTCATTGTGTGTGATCTGTTGGGAGAACCTCCTGAGCTAGGTTGGATGGAATGTGTTAATTAAGGAAAGGAAATTACTCGACTAAGACTGACTTGGATGTGAAAGTTGTTTCTTTAGCAAACACACACTTATACACACACACACACATAAACCCATATATCCAGGGCACCTCCTCTCCTCTGGGGCAAGGATGAAACTTTTGCAATCCAAGAGAAATGGCAGGAGATTCCCTAAATTTGTAGGGGAAGTGGGATGATGTGCTGATAACTGTTCAAGAAGATATAGCAGTTAGAAAGGAAGGTAACCTGGCCAAGATAATACCACTAGTTCCAGAACAGTCACTACCAGTTTTCTATGTGTATTTATTTAACTCTTTATTGTATAATCCTATCAGCAAAGTATCTAATCACCAGTCTATAATACTTATCCATACGTGGCTAGTGCCAGGTTCATTGCTGAGATAAGGTTAGGACCAGTAACTTGTTTTTAAATGATCAGAGAACCAAATCAAAGAGCATCATATTGGCCCACTGCTTTTTTATTGTCCTTCTCCCTTTTATTTTTCCCACTAAGCCTCCCTCTAACTTCCTTCTCCAAAATGTGTTGCTATAATAATTTCCTCTTAGAAGCTGCCTGGAATTGGTATCCATACATTCCTTTTGGAATATGAAACTTTGTGTTTAGAAGCAGCCAAGTAGGAAGAGGTCCCAAGCAGGAAGAGAATACTGTGGCTAGAGCCAAAAAGAGATACCTGATTGGTTCTGTTCAGAGGAGGATATTTGGTGGCATTTTTCCTAGATCCTTCCCCCCAAGTTTTGATGTATTCTTTTTTGGATGCCTACTGAAATAGAGGAATCTGTGGAGAAGCGGAGAGATCAAGTTCATCCTTTCTCTGAATACCCCAGGACAGATAGATGTCTCTTAGGAGGTAGAACATAAAGAGCTAAATGTAGCAGTTTTGTTCTCTCCTAGATCTGGCTATCAGGTCTTACCTGCTTAGCCCTCACCAGGGATCCAATCCAGCACTGAAGCTAGTTAGTCACTTCCCTCATTCTCTTTCAATATCTGTTAGGTGCTAGCTGGAGGAAAATACCTCTGACTGCCTCCCCTTAATTGTTTTAATTTAGTTCTCAGGTCCATAGACTGCAATCTTGCTGGGTCTACTGGGATATATGTTTTGATTCATGCCTCTTTGCTTCCCAGTTCATCAACTTGCATGAGAATGATCAGAGCAACGCTGATGGTGTGAGTGAGCGTGCCATTGCAGAGTTGTGGCTGCAGCACAGTTTGCAGTGCCACTGTCTCTCAGCCCAGCTTCGGCCTCTGCTTGGAGACAGACAGTATATCAGAAAATTCTACACAGGTAGGTAGAAGTCACTTAGGGTTGTTGCATATACTTCCTCATTCTCTTATATTTCACTCTTCTTTTGTAGACTTGCTGTAACCCTAAGGCCTTCTATTTTACACTGTTGCCCTAGAGAATCTACTCAAAACATACCCAGTCTCCCCTCTGACGTCCCATGTAAAGCATGATAAAACTTATGCTCTACTCCCATATACACAAACCAGAAAGAATAACTAGCATAGTTTCCTGTGTGCCAGTGTCACTGTTACACTGTGCTCTCCATAACATCCCTGAGATTTGGGTATCAGCACTTCCGTTTTCCAATCAGAGAAACAGATTTGACCAAAGTCATTAAAAGCCAGGGTTGAAATCTGGTCTTTCCAACTAAAACTTACTCTTTTCTTGGCCTCTTTGATAAGCTACACATTTCTTAGCATCTCCTCTACTTATGTTTTATTTCCCCTTTTACTCTACAGTGACATGATTCTCCTCAACCCATTTTTACCCTTTCCCGGTCTCTTTCTCTGGACTTCTTTCAGGACTGTCCAGGGAAACTAAAGCTCTCCCTGCTGGGCTCCATCACCATGGTAGCTTTTCTCTCCCCAGACACTGCTTTCCTTCTAAGTGACGCCCATGTCACAGCCATGCTCCAGTGCCTGGAAGCAGTGGAACAGAACAACCCCCGCCTCCTGGCTCAGATCGACGCATCCATGGTAAAGAGGGCAAGGAATTTCCCATGTCTGTGCTGGGCCCCTGCACCCCAGCTTGATATAATCCTCTGTAGAAAATTGCTTCCTCATTTTGGCAGTTGTGAGCAGCAAGGCTTCTGTTTTTAAAAATGCCTGGAGAGAAGGGGAGTCCGGGCTTGGGTCCATTTGCTGAGGGGGAAGGGGAGTATTTTTCTAAACCCTTGGGATTTTTAGTATGAGAAAGTACCTCCTTTAGCTTGACAAAGAGCTGGGACAAGATGAGTAGTTCTGAATCAGGAGTAGTGTTTACAGTGTCAGACCTAGTATTGCCTAGTGTTCGGGATCATTTTATTTCTTTGGTATGAAGAAAACTTAATTGCCTATAGTTAACTCACCCTGTCACTAGTGTTCCAGTCAATGCCTCCCTGCTCCTTTTAGGGGAAGGGTCTGCTCTCTCTGCTAGTGGCTTATTGTTGGTTACCATCCATGACTGGATGCTTTCTGTGTGCTGGGCATGGTACGCTGCACAGTACATGCATCATCCCATTTAGTCCTTACAACTCTATGAGGTGAGGTAGGTGGTAATCTTTTTTTTTTTTTTTTTTTTTTTAACAAAGGAGGCCACTGAGGCAGAGTAGATAAGTCACTTGCCCACAGTTTGGACCATATAGCTTCTAAGTGACAGGACCTGAAATTGAACCCAGGTCTGTTTGCCTCTTGACTCCATTTGTGTGGTCTTTGTTCTGGTGCCTCCACAGTAAAGCACTCCTGATGTGCCCACCTTAAAGGACTCCAGCACAGAAGCCCTAGGCTGTAGTGGGACTTTAAGGTTTCAGGGCAGTGTGGTAGTGGAAGGTGGTAACTGTGCTGTAGCTGTAGGCTCTGGCTGTAGTCCAAGCCTGCTGCCAAAGGGCAGCTTCTGGCAGCAATTTTTGCAGTACCCAGTGCCTCTCTTCTAAAGACCTCTATGCTCGTCGCCTCTGACATGTTTTTGTTGTTGTTTTGTCAGTTTGCCAGAAAGCACGAGAGCCCGCTGCTGGTGACAAAAAGCCAGAGCCTGACAGCTCTGCCTGGTTCCACGTACACTCCTCCAGCCAGCTATGCTCAGCATTCCTATTTCGGGTCATTCTCTAGCCTCCACCAATCCGTGCCCAACCACAACTCAGGTATGTACCGGAGCCTTGGCAAGTAGAGGACTTTGTAGGTGCTTCCAGATTGAAAGTCAGGCCTTGACAGGTGCAGTTTGTTAAACTTCATGTCTTAATAATGGCCATCTTAAAATGTTATGGAGCAAGTAGCCCAAGATAATTCAGTAAAAAAGTAACAGAGGAAAGAGGTGTTTATAGATTTCTCTGGGTTTCTAATTCATATTGCAAAGAAATATATTGAAATAGTAACTAACATTTGTTTTATTTTAAATGTTTATTTTTAATTTCTTCGAGAGACACAGAAAGAAAGATATAGAAAGGTCTCCCATCTGCTGGTTCACTCCCCAAATGCCTGAAATATCCAGGGCTGGGCCTGGCCAAAGCCAGGAGTTTGGAACTTGCTCCAGGTCCAGTCACTTAAGCTCTCACTGCTGCTTCCCAGGCTCTGCATTAGCAGGAAGCCAGAATCAGGAATGGAGCTGAGACTTGAACACATGCACTTAGATATGGGATGCAGGTGTCCCAAGTAACACCTTAACCATTAGGTCAAATTCCTGCCCCTAAATAGTAGCTAACATTTATTGAGTCTGTTGTAATTAATTTATATGTATTATCTCATTTAATCCTTAAATCAGAGCTATGTAGTAGGCTCAGTATTATTATTGCTCATTTGTATTGATGAGGAATGCACACTAATAAGCAATGATACCACTGTCTCAAGAGACTTAGCTGCCTTTGACTTAGCTGCTTTAAATAATTATTTTATTTGAATACCTTCTCTTTCTTCCTTTTTTTTTTAAGATTTATTTTATTTACTTGAAAGACAGAGTTACAGAGAGAGGTAGAGACAGAGAGAGAGATCTTCCATCGCTGGTTCACTCCCCAGATGGCCACAATGGCCTGAGCTGAGCCAATCGGAAGCCAGGAGCCAGGAGCTTCTTCCAGGTCTCCCACGCAGGTGCAGGAGCCCAAGGACTTGGGCCATCTTCCACTGCTTTCTCAGGCCACAGCAGAGACTGGATCAGAAGAAGGGCAGCCAGGACTCAAACTGATGTCCATATGGGATGCTGGTGCTTCAGACCAGGGCTTTAACCCGCTGTACCACAGCGCTGGCCCCTCTTTCTTAACATTTATTTCTTTGAAAGGCAGATACAGAGAGGGAGAGACAGAGATATTCCATTCTCTGGTTCACTCCCCAAATGACTACAATTGCTGGGGCTGAGCCAGAACAAAGACAGGGGAACTACATCTGAATTTCCCATAATGCCGGCCTCTGATTGCTTATCTGACGTAGCATCTTGTGTCCTGGGCACCCAGTAACAATTGGGTGTTTGATTTAGTGTGGGAAAGCCCTTCATGCATACTACAGGATTCCAACTTACTTTTCTCTCCCCTCACCTTTTCTTTTTATATCCTAGAGAGAAGATCTACTTCCTTTTCACTCTCTGGCCCTCCCCGGAGACCTCAAGAAAGCACAGGGCACGTCGAACTAACAGATGATCAAACCATCCAGGCCCCGCAGCCTTCAGTGTCTACACTGTCTGGGGGTTCCCCCACAACCCCACATGAGATGAGCTCCCGCACTCTGACCAGCCCCGTAGAAGCATCGTGGGTCAGCAACCAGAGTAATTCCCCAAACGATGCCAGTGAGGGGCCTGAGTATCTGGCCATTGGCAACCAGGACCCTCGCAGCAGGACTGCCAGCTGTCAGAGTCACAGCAGCAATGCTGAGAGCAGCAGCTCCAATTTATTTTCCTCCAGCAGCTCCCAGAAGGCAGACTCTGCTACTTCTTCCTTAGGGGACCAGGAGGGAAGTGGGCAAAGCCAGATGTCCAGTGTCCTTCGCAGGTCCAGCTTCTCAGAGGGGCAGACACTCCCTGTCACCAATGGGACAAAGAAGAGCCACACTCGCTCCCATTCAGATACCAACATTGCCTCCCGAGGAGCCCCAGGTAATGATGAGCACCAGCGGCCAGTTAGCAAAGTGGTGCACTCTATTGAGTATGGAAGGCAGAGTTTGTTCTTGATGCTTTTCAAGTTTCTGTTGACGTGACTTCCTGCTTTTTAATGAGAGAGAGAAGTTTGTAATATAATACTGATACTCAAGAAATCTCTGAGTATGTTTGTTCTTTTAAACATTGCTAAACATTAAATGCTTTCCTGCATTCTTTTGCTAGTTCCTTTGCATCAGAGGATAGTGTGACTCATCACAGCCTAACTGTATTTCTCAGATTCAGGGAAAGAATTAATGAACTTAAAAATAATCCCAATAAATTCCTTCCCTTATTGTGATTCCCTGGGATTTGGTCAGGATGTGATGCCAATATGACAGAGGCAGAGTGATGTTAGGGTTTCCCAATTAAAACTAAGATTATAGGGTATATGAGGTCATGTGACCTAATAACCAAGTACATGGGGCTGGCTGCTGCATCCCTAATTGAGATGAGAGGCAGTGAGTTAAAGAGGCCCTGGCCCTTAGCAGCTCCCTCACAGAAACACCAGCGGATAGAAGGAAGTGATTATTTGTGGAGAAGGTGGAGCTCATTGCTTTTGCCATCTCCTGCCGACATCTCTCCTGGGTTGTTGGTATCTGGCAGGCTTTGGTTGGGCTTCATTTGAAGAATCTCCTTCTCAGAAAGGATAACGTGGACTTTGTGCTCAAAGCCTTTCAGGGTCACAAAAGCCTCAGAAACCATATATAAAAATAAAATATTAAAACATCTAGTAATACCAAAAGAAAGTATTTCCTTTAGCAACTGGAGCTGTGATTGCTTTCTCTTTGTAACTTCTAGAAAGATGAGATCAAAGGCCCTCATCTGAACCCTCCTGGATGACAAAGTTTGTTTCCCCTCAAGAATGTGATTTGACTTCATGGAACTCCTTAGGAGAAAGATCTCCAAATCATGGCCTATCTTCTCATGGGCTTTCTTAGATGTGACAGGTGCTTGGGTTCAATCTTCTCCTCACATGTCCTGCTACATGCCTGGTGTCTACTAAACTCCAAGGCGCTGGCCTTCGAGCATATAAAACTTCCCCGCTCCCATTCTTGAATCCTTGTGAATTCCAGAAACCATGGTAACATGCATGGGAAAAGGGAGCCAGGGAACACCTATGCAGAAGGATCAGAGGAAGTCTGGGTGTGGTGTAGCTTCTTATACCAGTCATCTCTCCTGCAGTACTGGGATTCCCTTTTGGGAGTTATGTCCCCACGTCTGCCAGGTAAAAAAGGACACTCTTTGTCTCTCTCTAATCCCGTTTGTTCTGTCTGTACTCTCCTCTGCACCTGTCTTTTTACCCACAGGAGGCCTCAGGAATATCACCATTATAGTTGAAGATCCCATTGCAGGTTTGGGAGCCAGTTCTCCACCTCCTCTTCCTCTGTTCCTCTGTGACCACCTTGCTTGGTTCAGAACCTCCTTTTCCAATCTGGTGTCAAATCAAGTCTGGCTAGTCTGGTCCTGCTGTGGTGCCTGGACCTGTGTGAAATGACACCAATATTTCGCATGATGTATTTTCTGCCCACAACTTCCAAATGTTCATTTAATTTACCAACAGCCTCTGGGAGGCAGAATCAAAACTTATAATTCAATTTTTCCCAAAATAAAGCTGAAGTTCTACTATTTGTCTAAGGCTCTGTGATGAATCAATGGCAAAATTTTTCTTGTTACTGAGTACATACCATGGATTACTTTGTTTTCCTTGACTTAACACCAGAATGTGTTTTATCTTTTTTCTGTGATCCTGGATATACTTGCATGGGTCTTTTTTTTTTTTTCTTTTTAATTGTTGATGTTGTTTGCCTCTCCTAGGTTCCTCTGTTTCCATTTTCTTTTACCTGTTTTCATTCTCCAAAAAGTCACCGTACCCATTCCAACCATTGTACAGGATTTTTCTAGTGACCGAAGTCTGTTTCCTTGGTTTTCATGATAGTGTTCAAGCTGAGATTTGTGTACCATCATTCTGGAGACATTAACTTGAGGTTGTGTCTGCAAACCAGTGGTGAGGGAGGACTTAAAACCATGGCCTCCTGGTGATGGGTAAAGTCACTGGGTACGTTAGCTTGCAAAAGAGAAGATTAAAGAGGAGTAAAGTTTGCAGAACTATCATTCAGATGGGTGTTGTTGTTCTTAAGGAGATGAGAAGTTGTAAGGAGGTAGATTTCAAGGGAGTAAAGGAAATGAGCTGCATCAGGAAGTAATAATATGCAAAGGCTGAATGGACACGTGTTGTAAGGAAGTAAGGGTGTGGTGTTGGAGTTTGTGTTGGAAGTTAGTCTGACTGGGGATCCCAAATGTACCTCCCAGACGTGGTTTCTTAGTGGAGCGTCTTAGTGACTGCCAATTTGTCCTCAATTCAGTAGCAAGGAGCAGAGCCCGCTGCCAGTGCCAAAAGTTTCTGATCCCCAAGGAGAACACAAAATGATCTCTTACCGTGTGGGACCTTTTTTTTTCTCCCCTGCAAGAGAAGCAGCTAACAAGTTGGTACCATCTGTCAGGGAAACGGGTTGGCTACAGCTCAGTCATTCATTCTCCCAAGTTATCTGCTCATTTCTCAGGCACCCACCTGCTTTTCCACCTGCTCGCTCTTCTGTGGCTCTAGAAATTTTGCATTCCCTTTTGAAGAGTATCAGTTTCCCATTTCATGTGAACCCTGCCTGCTACTGTTTCTGCACTCCCAGCTTTCACTATTATTCCCAGGCACCTCCTGCTTTGCAAGCCTTTCTTGAATTTCTCCCTTTCTTTTCCAGTAAGACAGGTCCATGTCTATGACTAAGCTCTGTGGTTACAAGTCCATCATCCTTGGCTTCTCCACCATTGCTTTGATGATGCTTTTTTAAGTACATTGGTTTTATTTTGATAAATTTTTTTAAAAAAATGATTTATTTATTTGAAAGGCAGAGATAGAAGGAGAGAGAGAGAGAGAGAGCTCTTCCATCTGCTGGTTCACTCCCCAAATGGCCATAATGGCTGGGGCTGGGCCAGGTCAAAGTAAGGAGCTAGGCACTTCTTCCATGTACATGGGTGCAGGGGCCCAAGGACGTGACTCATCTTCCACTGCTTTCCCAGGTGCGTTAGATTAGTGGGGAGCTAGATCAGAAGTGAGGCAGCCGGGACTCAAAGCAGTGCCCATATGGGATGCTGGCACTGCAGGTGGAATCTTAACCTTCTTTGTCACAACACCGGCTCCCATAAATAAAAATGTTAATGTAAACCTTCAGATATTGTTTTAAAAACAAAGGTCAAAGTATCAGAAAAAGTTTCAATGTGTGTGTCTTTCTTTTGCTACCTGAAGACTTTTCGAAATCAGACGCCTTATCTGTTAGGCCACATGGTCTGCGTTCACCTGAAGACTTCTCTAAATTGGTTTGTCAAGAGGATAGAAATTGGCAGATACTCCTGTAATACTTTGTCAGAAGATGGAAAAGAACTAAAGTCATGAAAGCATTTTGATTTGATTCTTTTTTTACCTTTGTGTTGCCACATTCGAGGTCTTGTTTTCTCTTTTTCCCTTGAAATACAGACTTCCCATCTCCTTTCCTCCATGTGTTCCTATATTTCTTGGGCTGTACCCTGTTGGTGTGCCACCTCTCTGTTTGGGAAGACTTTGGGAATTGGGATGGTTAAATGTTGAAACTCCAAAGTTGGGAATATATCTGTGTCTCACTTTGTGTGTGTGTTTTTATTCCCTGGTGGTCACTGATACTAGAATCCTGCAATGAAAAGTTGAAGTTGAGAGGTCCCTTGCCCTACTCTGGCCAAAGCAGTGAAGTCAGCACACCCAGCTCCCTGTATATGGAATATGGTAAGTGGGCACTAGGAAGGCCAGGGCAGAGATTCTGTCTTTTCTCTGCACTCCCCTGGTGCCTGCTAGTTCTGAGCTTTGGGATTCACCTCTCTCTAACTGTGCAGTCTCACCCCCTTATCTGGAACCCCTGCGCTAGGAATCACACTTACCTGCCATTTCCTTTGCTCCTCTCGGAGTTAGGGGTCCCACCCTCTCTTATACTGTAGATGTTGTCACCATGTATGTCTGCCGATCCAGATGGAATGGCTCTCTGAGTGGGTGAGAGGGACCCTGAAAAGAGACCTTTGAGTACCAGAAGATAAACTGAACCTGGAAATCATACCAAAGAGGAAGCTCTTTGTGTCCTTTTCTGGCTCTCAGCACAGGGTTTTAAGTTTTTGTTTTAGTTATTTTTTCTTTCTTTTTATTGTGGGAGGGAAGAACAGGGAGGTACAGTATGTTGCCTTTAGATAGCAAAAGGACCGTCTCTGGGCCATCTCCATTTTCCACCATTCTCCAACCTTGAGTCTTCTGGGATTCTGAGAGTCTGAGCAATTCCTTTAGATCAGGGATGTGGAACCTTTCTTCTGTCAAAGGCCATTTGGAAATTTATAACATAATTTGCAGGCCACACAAAATTATAAATTTAAAAATTATCCTGCTGTAGATGTATTAAATTTTGAGTCCCGCTGGGGTTGCCTCAGCAGGGCCAGACCAAGTGATTTTGTGGGCCTACTCAGCCCATGGACTGGGTGTTCCCCACCCCTGCTTTAGATGGTAAAGATGTTTCTAACCTCTAATTCTCTGATGCCAGGGAAGACTTGAGAGCACCTGTAGTGGTAAAAGCTTCAGACTTCTCAAAGAAGCGTGGCTGTTACAGATTTACATTTCAAGTCGAAGTGTGTTGTAAACATTGCATTTTCCCACAGAGGGTGGTCAGTACCTGTGTTCAGGAGAAGGCATGTTCCGTAGACCATCAGAAGGACAGTCCCTCATCAGCTACCTCTCTGAACAGGACTTTGGCAGCTGCGCAGACCTGGAAAAGGTGAGGAATCTAAGGGGCAAGTGGAGAGCTCTCAAGTCGGGAGATCTGGCCTGAGGGTTTGTGGCACCATTTATTCTACTGAGGTTTTGGATGACGTGGGTATAGACAAGTGCATAGTAGAGATAAGCTCAGCAAGTTCTATTTCTAGAGCTCTTCAGGGAGTTCAAAGCATTAGTGATGTGAACTTATAAGATACCCCACACAGAGAAACATTGAATTTTAGCTGCATGATTGTTATCCCCCTAACCCTAAAATCTTAGGTAAATACTATTTCCAGAATCAACTTCTACATTTGTTTTAAGGCTCAGATATGTAATAGAAATGTCTGCATAGCATTTTATGGCTTACGAAGAAGTATTCTTTTGAGATATCCTGTTTACCTTAATACTTCATGTACAGGTGCATGACTTTGGGAAAGAGCCTGGTTGAGATCCTGACTGCCTTCTGATATATTTTTATGTAGAAAGTGGAACAGGAGAAGACAGGCATGACCAGATAAGAGAGCAAAGAGAAATGTAGAACAGGTTTTCTGGCTGTCCACTTTGCTTATTATAGAAGTGTACATTTCCCATGGGTGTTTTCAGTAAAAGCTGTGCATGTCTTGGAAGTGCCCCTTTGCAACATTACAGTCAGGGAGGCATTCAACACTTTCTAGCCCCTTGCCAAGCAACTCTGGTGCTCCCCCTCTCCCAGGAGAATGCCCACTTCAGCATCTCAGAGTCCCTGATTGCTGCCATTGAGCTGATGAAGTGCAACATGATGAGCCAGTGCCTAGAAGAAGAGGAAGTCGAGGAGGAAGACAGTGATAGAGAGATCCAGGAACTGAAGCAGAAGATCCGCCTTCGGCGCCAGCAGATCCGTACCAAGAATCTGTTCCCCATGTACCAGGAGGCTGAGCATGGAAGTGAGCCTGTGAACACCTCTATTCTCTCTTGTTTGTGCTTTTAGGATAAGGCTCTATGCTTGGTGGGCTTTCTTTTCAGATGGGATGTTACACCCAAGCCAAGAATTCCCTGCTGTCGGACATTTCTGTGTTCTATGTTCTTTTTTAAAAAAAAAAACCAAATTGGAAGTACTCATCCTAGAGTTCATCCATTTCCTACATCAGAAGTAACTTCATGGCAAAAAAAAAAAAAATTTACTCTTTGTATTTATTTATTTATTTATTTATTATTTTTTGACAGAGTTAGACAGTGAAATAGAGAGAGAGAGAGAGAGAGAGAGAGAGTTATAGATAGAGAGAGACAGAGAGAAAGGTTTTCCTTCCATTGATTCACTCCCCTAATGGTCACCATGGCCGGCACTGCACGCCGATCTGAAACCAGGAGCCAAGTGCCTCCTCCTGGTCTCCCATGTGAGTGCAGGGACCCTGGGCCCTCCTCCACTGTCTTCCCGGGCCACAGCAGAGAGCTGGACTGGAAGAGGAGCAACCGGGACTAGTACCCGGTGCCCCAACTGGGACTAGAACCCTGGGTGCCAGTGCCACAGGTGGAGAATTAGCCAAGTGAGCCACGGCTCCAGCCAGAAACCTACTCTTAAACCTACTGTTTGAGAGAAACAGACAGACCAACAGAGCTCACGTCTCCTGGTTCATTCCCCAGGTGCCAAGAACTGGGCTAGGCTTGAAGCCAGGAGCCAGGAACTCAATCTGGGTCTCCCACATGGGTGGCAGAGACCCAGCCACTTGAGCTATCACTATTGTCTCCTAGGGTCTGCATTAGCAGGAAGCTGGAATCCAGAACTAGAACTAGGAATCAAACTGAGATATTCCAGTGTAGAACACAGGCATCTTAACTGCTAGGCCAAATGCACACTCTCCAAAAGAGGTTTCTTTCTTTAAAAAAAATTTAATAAATTTGTATTTTTAAAACCTTATCTATTTTATTTATTTCAAAGATACAGAAGGAGACAGGGCTCCTATCTACTGGCTCACTCCCCAGATGCCCACAAGAGTTGGGTCTGAATCAGGCTGAAGCCAAGAGCTGGTAATTCAAGTCTAGGTTGCCTATCTGGGTGGCATGGACCCAGCTACAAGAGCCATCACCTGCTGCCTAGTGTGACTTAGCAGGAATTGGAATTGGAACCAGAACTATGACTCAAATCCAGGTCCTCTAGTAAGGGATGCAGCTCCAAGTGGCATCTCAACCACTATGCCAAAAGCCTGCCTTAAATTTATCTTTTAATTCTATTTTTCCATAAACTTTTAAAATTTTTATTTATTTACTCATTCATTCACTCATTCATTAGGGAGAGAGAGAGCTCACATACACTGGTACACTCCCTAAATGCCCACAACAACTGGGGCTATATGGGTCCAGAACCAGCAACCAGGAACACAATCCAGATTACACATGTGGGTGGCAAAGACCTAACTACTTGAGCCATCACCTGCTGCCTCCCAGGGTGGGCATTAGCATTCCTGCTAATAAGAAGAGCTAGTTTCCACTTCAACAGCATCACTTCCAGCCAAGGTTCTATTTACATCTCTGTAAAAGGTCCCTTTTTTTCCCCCCTAGAAACATTTTATTTAAGGAATACAAACTTCATGCATTTCATAATTACAACTTTAGAACCATGGTGATTCTTCTCACTGTACCTGCCCCCCCACCCATTCTCCTAACCCTCTCCCTCCTCCCTCTCCTATTCCCATTCTTATTTTTTTTAATGAGGTCTATTTTATTTTTTTTTAAGATTTATTTATTTGAAAGTCAGAGTTACATAGAGAGAAGGAAAGGGAGAGAGAGAGAGGTCTTCCATTCACTGGTTCACTCTCCAATTGGCTGCAATGTCTGGAGTTGTGCCAATCTGAAGCCAGGAGCCAGGAGCTTCATCTGGGTCTCCCATGTGGGTGCAGGGGCCCAAGGACTTGGGCCATCCTCCACCACCTTCCCATTCCATAGTAGAGAGCTGGATTGGAAGTAGAGCAAGCAGGACTCGAACTGGTACCTATATGGGATGCTGGCACTGCAGGCAGTGGCTTTACCTGCTACGTCACAGAGCCGGCCCCTATGAGATCTATTTTCAGTTAACTTTATATACATATGATTAACTCTATGTTAAGTAAAGAGTTCAATAAATGGTATTAAAAAAAACTTGCTCAATAGTCAAGACAAGAGCTGTTTAAAGTCATTGCTTCTCAAAGTGTTAATTTCACTTCTACAGATTACCTTTTAGGTTCTCTATTACTTGTATCACAGGTCAGGGAGAACATATGGTATATGTCTTTTTGGGACTGCCTTATTTCACTAAGTATGATGTTTTCCAGTTTCATCCATTGCAAATGACCAGATTTCTTTTTTTTTTTTTTTAAACCGCTGTGTAGTATTCCATGGGGTACATATCCCATAACCAGGTCCATTTTATTGTGACATTGGAAGAAGAAGGAAACAGCTATCCATTCTGCTTATTATTTTTTTCTGATTCTTCTTATTATTTTAACATAACAGGCTTTCGGATCACTTCCAGCAGCTCCCAGTTCAGTTCACGTGATTCAGCACAATTCTCTGACTCTGGCTCTGCTGAGGAAGTTGATGACTTTGAAATCCAAGGTGAGAGATGACACTTTGTTACAAAGGAGCTTTTATTACCTGTTTCTTTCAATTTAGAATCACAGGCCAAGGAACTTTCCTTATGTAGAAGATCTTCATTATGGTTCATTATAGAATATTTTGACTACTATAAGGGACTGCCTCTCCCTTCTTTCCTTCCTTCCTTCCTTCCTTCCTTCCTTCCTTCCTTCCCTCCCTCCCTCCCTCCCTCCCTCCCTCCCTCCCTCCTTCCTTCCTTCCTTCCTTCCTATTTATTTATTTATTTTAAAAGATTTATTTATTTGAAAGGCAAAGTCACGGAGAGGCAGAGAGAGAGGGAAGTCTTCCATCTGCTGGTTCATTCCCCAGATGGAGGCCGGCGCTATGGCTCAATAGGCTAATCCTCCGCCTTGCGGCGCCGGCACACCAGGTTCTAGTCCCAGTTGGGGCTTCAGATTCTGTCCTGGTTGCTCCTCTTCCAGGCCAGCTCTCTGCTGTGGCCAGGGAGTGCAGTGAAGGATGGCCCAATGGTAGGAGCCAGGTGCTTATCCTGGTTTCCCATGGGGTGCAGGGCCCAAGGACTTGGGTCATCTTCCACTGCTTTTCCAGGCCACAGCAGAGATCTGGAGCAGAGGTGGAGCAGTCAGGACACGAACTGGCACTGCAGGTGGCAGCCTTACCCACTGTGCCACAGTGCCAGCCCCTCTATTTATTTATTTTTTTGAGAGGTAGAGTTATAGACAGAGAGAGGGAGAAACAAGAAAGGTCTTCCATCCACTGGTTCACTCCCCAAATGGCTGCAACGGACAGAGCTGAACCAATCTGAAACCAGGAGCCAGGAGCTTCTTCTCAGTCTCCCACATAGGTAGCAGGGACTCAAACACTTGGGCCATTTTCTGCTGCTTTTCCCAGGCCATTAGCAGGGAGCTTAATCGGAAATGGAACAGCCAGGACAAGAACCAGCACCAATATGGGATCACAGGCAGTGGCTTTACCTGCTACACCACTTGCCGGCCCCATGCCCCATCACTCTTAAACTCTTTAAAACTAACCCAGAAAAGAACACTGAAAAGAAATATTCCTGGTGGGGTAAGCTGGCTGTTGAAATCACCTTGATGCTATATTCTCAACTACGTTTTTCTCTTGGGTTCTCACTCTGATTCCTCTTGGAAATTATAACTGTTCACTTGTATTCCATGACTAAACTCAGATTGTTTCTGAGTATTCAGAGGAGGTTTATGAAGTTCCTAAGAGAAAGGGACACAAACAATCAGTCAGGGTAGAGCAAAAAAGGGGGGAAAAATCAAGTTTACAAAGTAAGGCTTTTATTTCAGCCTTGCCAGTGCTGACTTGCTTCACAGAATCACAGACTCTTGTTGGAAGTGTCAAACTAAAGCAGGGGAGCAGCTCCGGAGCCAGTGCTGTGGTGTAGTAGGTTAAGCCTCTGCCTGTGACTCCAGCATTCCCCTATGGATGCTGGTTTGAAATCCAGCTGCTCCACTTTCGATCCAGCTCCCTGCTAATGCACCTGGGGAAGCAGCAGAATTAGCCCAAGTGCTTGGGCCCCTGCACCCATGCAGGAGACCCCGAAGAAGCTCCCAGCTCCCAGCTTCAGCCTTGCTATTATGGCCATTTGGGGAGTGAACCAGCAGATGGAAGATTCTGTCTGTGTGTGTGTGTGTATGTGTCTCCTCTCTCTGTAACTCTGTCTTTCAATAAAAAAAAAAAATCTTAAAAAAATAAAGGAAGCAGAGGGCTCCGATCTGGGAATGCATTTGTGTTAAATCAGGTTAGTGCCCCATTCCTGCAAACTGTAGATTCTTCAGGTTCTTATCAGTAAAACAAACCCCACAACAGTTCAGGGACATACGCTCTTTCCCATGAGAGAATCCAACAGTTATTCCTTACAGAGCTGAGTTCCATAATTCTTCATTACCACATTGTGACATGATGGTGAGCAGGTCTTTCCTTGAGTGTTAACTTGTTCTCCTGCACAGACCTCCAGATACAGAGCCAGTTTCTTCCCCATTCAGAAATTCAGTATGTACGCGTATTTTCCAGGTCTCCAGAAAGTCTTCCTTCTGTTTTTTCCCTTAATGTGTCTGATTTCTGTTTGTGACAATAATAAGCAGTCAAATAAAACTCCGTTCTTTTCTTTGTATGTAGTTTTCCAACAGTTCTCCAGTTCTCTGATACCAGCTGTGTAACCTACAATTCACTGTTTTTTGTTTTTTATATTAAAGGGTGGCATGGGGTGTGACATGGACTTTCATGGTCACTGCTCTTTTTTTTTTTTTTTTAAAGATTTATTTATTTATTTGAAAGTTATACAGAGAGAGAAAGAGAGGCAGAGAGAGAGAGAGAGAGAGGTCTTCCATCTGCTGGTTCACTCCCCAGTTTGTTGCAATGGCCAGAACTGCGCCAATCCAAAGCTAGGTGCCAGGAATTTCTTCCGGGTCTCCCACATGGGTGCAGGGGCCCAAGCACTTGGGCAATCTTTCACTGCTTTCCCAGGCCATAGCAGAGAGCTGGATGGGAAGTGGAGCAGCCGGGACTCAAACCAGAGCCCATATGGGATGCCAGCACTGCAGGCAGCGGCTTTATCCACTATGCCACAGCACCAGCCCCACAATAATTTTTGATTAACTGGTCATTGTGATTGATGGAGTTAGTGGACCATTTAGAAAGGAATGACCAGATGAAGAATTTTAGTTCAGACCTGTGACTAACCTGCTGTTTGTGTTCAGATGGCAAAATTAGGATAGAATCATGTGAAACGTTGTGTCTCTTTACAATTTTGAAGCTGTCTCTTCCAGGTACTTCATATACTGTTAATATTTATTGCTGTGTGTTTGGCCTTAGCAATTGTTTTGTAATAAAACAAGTAGACTTTCTGTAGGTAGGGTTAACTGAAAAAAGTAGCAGTTTTCCACTTCACATAGTTTTAAAATACTTAAATAAGCAGTGAGAACTTTTAATTAAACAATTAATTGTTACTGTTAGTACTGTCAGCCACTTGAATTTGAAATAGTTGTATTAGATCAAGATTTAAAGAAATAAAAGTGATTTTGTCTCTTTTCCTCGGCTCTTGAACTGTTGTAATTTATTCTAACATTAGTCTTCCCTTGCTTGGGAAGTAATTCTCATAAGTTACTTTTTAACTGGTGTCTGATGCATTTACAACCGTAGTCCTTTGCTGGTACATTTATCGTTAACCACTTCTCATCGGAGCATATTCAGCCTACTTTAACCAGAAGACATACCTTTATTTGGTCTTCCTGGCATTTCCTTCCCTCATTTTTGGAGTTTTAGACTTTTGGCACACATAATAGGTTTTACACCAAGAATATTAAATACTTTGCAACAAAATAGTTACCTTGTCTGTGGCCCATAATCCCAACACTTAATGGGGATTGGGAGAAAACAGCATTAACAGGTGTTTCTCAAAAGTGGTGACTTGGCGTATTAGTCAACTTTTCATTACTTTGGAAGTTCACAGTTCAAGATCTGGCAGCCCCATTATTCCAGCATCTGGAGGAGGCTGGCTGTGGCATAGCTGGTGCAGTCATGTGGTGAGCCAGGAAGCGCAGAAAGAAGCTAGGCCAAACTAATAATCAATCCTCTAGTGAGTACTACCTTCTGAGCATAAGCTCCCAGTGACCTAAAGACCTCCCACAAGGTTCACCTCTCAGATGCTGTAAGTAGACCACGTCTCTACCTTTAATCCAGCATTCATTAATATGAGACTTCAGAGTTAAACATCTGCATGAGTTTGGGGTAGCTAAGTTCTGGTCTATCTGTAATACTTATGTTTTTTCTACACATAGACTTCCAATTAGGAAGATATAATTTTTTTTTTTTTTTTTTACAGGCAGAGTGGACAGTGAGAGAGAGAGACAGAGAGAAAGGTCTTCCTTTTGCCGTTGGTTCACCCTCCAATGGCCGCCGCGGTCAGCGCGCTGCGGCCGGCGCACCGCGCTCGTCCGATGGCAGGAGCCAGGAGCCAGGTGCTTTTCCTGGTCTCCCCATGGGGTGCAGGGCCCAAGCACCTGGGCCATCCTCCACTGCACTCCCGGGCCACAGCAGAGGGCTGGCCTGGAAGAGGGGCAACCGGGACAGAATCCGGTGCCCCGACCGGGACTAGAACCCGGTGTGCCGGCGCCGCAAGGCGGAGGATTAGCCTGTTGAGCCACGGCGCCGGCCAGGAAGATATAATTTACAATTCATTTTTCTCTACTGTAGATTTCTGTTTTACTTTCTGTTCTACATCTCTCTCTCTTTTTTTTTTTTTTTTTGGCTCTTATTCATATTTGTTACTAATACCAATTTTTTTCTAAAAAGTACCACTATACATTTATATATATTAGCAGTGTTCTGTATTGTGTCCAGATGTTTACAGACACATTTCTTTTTCATCACCTTAAGTAATTCATGTTATCATACAGTCTTCTTGGAATACTGTCAGAGGAAGGTCATCAGAATCCGTAACAGCCATTAACATACTTCAGCATTGTGTTCTGGATATCGTCCGTGATAAATACTCTGCTTACTTTATCTCTGCTAATGTCATCACTCTTCTTAGATTCTGACTCATCAGGTAAACCACATGGACAACACTTTTTCTTTTCTTTCTTTTTTTTTTGACAGGCAGTTAGACAGTGAGAGAGAGACACAGAGAGAAAGGTCTTCCTTCTATTGGTTCACCCCCTAAATGGCCACTATGGCTGGCGGGCTGCACCAATCTGAAGCCAAGAGCCAGGTGCTTCCCCCTGGTCTCCCATGCTGGTGCAGGGCCCAAATACTTGGGTCATCCTCCACTGCCCTCCCAGGCCACAGCAGAGAGCTGGACTGGAAGAGGAGCAACCAGGGCAGAATCTGGCGCCCTGAACGGGACTAGAACCTGGGGTGCCGACGCCACAGGCGGAGGATTAGCCTAGTGAGCCGTGGCGCCGGCCGAAAGTTATTTTCTCCTAGCCAGAAAAGTTACTATAAACCTTAACCTCATATAAAGCTTTTTCATATAAAATTTGTATTCATCAATATCTATTAAAAAAGTTTTACTACATAATATTTATATGCCAAAATTCACTCCCTACAAGTATACAACTTAGTAATTTTTAGTAAATTTCCCTAGTTGTGAACCATCACTGTAATCTAGTTTTAGAGCATTTTCATCACTCTAATAAGATCCCTTGTGCCCACTTATAATTAGTTCTTCTTCTCACCCTAGCTTTAGTCAGCCACTAAGCTACGTTCTCTATATATAGACTAGCCTTTTTTGGACATGTCATATAAATGGAATCATACAATATGTGATATGTAATCTTTTGTTTCTGGCTTCTTTCACTTTATCCATTTCTGCTGATGGTGTCTGGCAGATTGGTTTGATATCACCTATAAGCTCTGAATTCCAGAGATTCTTCTCAACTTCTTTGATTTTAGGGCTGTGTTGTTCTGTTCGTCCTCCTTATCCTCTTCTGTTATAGCTTCCTCAGTTCTTTACCTGCTTTGTAGATTCTTCAAGAGTTTTGTCTTCTGCATGTGTGTGTCTAGTCAGGGTCCCAACTGGAGACAGAAACCACCCAATAACTTGAATAGGAAAGTTTAATACAAACAGGTGTTATTAACTATCACGAGGGAATGGAACGATTGAGATATTGGCTCATAAGGAGTAAAGAGAGCTCTGAGGGACACAGGAAGAGCAGATGCAGGCAGCAGTCACAATCACTCAAGCTAGCACAGAGCATCTGGGCAGGAACAAAGGTAAAGGCTGAGAGGCGGACCTCCTGGTGCACTGGATGGAGGAGTTCTCTGGAGCTGCAGAGCTGTCCTGAGATAGTGCCAAGGGACACTGCACACAGGGAGATGCCATGCCAACAGCCCTTGATGGGAAACCATTCTCTAGGGTGCCAGGGAAGGCTACTCCCTCCCCCCCAGGAGGTGCCGTCCCTCAGCACTCAGGGGTATTGGGGAAAGCAGTTCATGGGCAGGTGCTAGGCCCGTGGCAGTTCTGTGAAAATCCCAGAAAGCTTTGCCAGGGGGTGCCAAGGGAAACCGTTTATGAGAGGTACTACCAGTGGCACCTTGCTGCAAAACCACCCAAGGAATGGTTCTAGGAGCAAAGTCAAGTGCATTTCAGGGTAGAGAATCATACCAGAACCAGGAGAAACCCTTTTCTCCTCCAGTATCTCTCCAGCACCCTCTACTGACCAAGCTTATGAACCTAGCTCTGTTAAGGCACAGCAAGCCAAAAAAAAAAAAAAAAAGCCCGTTTGAAGCCAAAAGGCAATAAATTGATAGCCAACATATATATAGAGAGGAAAGTTCAGAACTGTATTTTCTGAAAAGTTTCAAAATTATATCCAATCTAAGGTAATCAGTTGCTTTCCCCTTACCTTTTTAGTTGAGCGTCTCCTCTTTTTAAAAACAAGATTGATTGTGGTCCTCCTTTTAAAGTGTTTTTTATTAGAAGTTAACAGAATATACATTGGCCTTGGATCCTTAGGTGTGTTGTATATCAACTTCTTATCCTCAAGAAGAAAACAGTGTGAAAAGCAACATCAAACTGGCCGGAGTCCTGAAGTTTACTCTTCTCATTTACTGAGTTTAAAAATTGGCAGATTTTGGCCAGCGCTGTGGCTCAACAGGCTAATCCTCCGCCTTGTGGCGCCAGCACACTGGGTTCTAGTCCCGGTTGGGGCACCGGATTCTGTCCCGGTTGCCCCTCTTCCAGACCAGCTCTCTGCTGTGGCCAGGGAGTACAGTGAAGGATGGCCCAAGTGCCTGGGCCCTGCACCCCATGGGGAGACCAGGAAAAGCACCTGGCACCTGGCTCCTGCCATCGGATGAGTGCGGTGCGCTGGCCGCAGTGCGCTGGCTGCGGCAGCCATTGGAGGGTGAACCAACCACGGCAAAGGAAGACCTTTCTCTCTGTCTCTCTCTCTCACTCTCCACTCTGCCTGTCAAAAATTAAAAAAAATAATAATTATAAAAAATAAAAAAAATAAAAATTGGCAGATTTTGCTAAGGTACTAAGGTGTTAACCAGTCCTTCCCTAATAATTCCAATACCGATGTTTGGCCATGCAGCCAATTCCTCTCCTTGTATCATTGCTTTTGTTTTTATTAATTTGTTTTTATAATTTTTAACTATTTTCATTTAGAGATAATAACCTTTTCCTATCTAAAGCATCAGAAGCATTTGAAATAAATTCTCTTATAAAGAAATATATCTGTTTTTGTACAAAAAAAGTCAGTGGCTTCATAATTATGTTAAATTTTATATTCCACTTGGAAGGTAAGTTCCTCAGACTTCTTTCTAAAGTGTTCTCAGTGTGGGGTGCATTTAATCCATCAGTTGAATAGCTTCGTCCTCTCTCTTTACCCCTAATTATATATCTGAGACCTTGATCTACTTTTATCCAGATCCTCAACTAGTATTCTAACTACATCGGAATTAGCTATCTGCCTCAACTGCTCGCAGAGTCAGCAGGACACACAGCACCACCAGCTGGCATCCATAAAACCTGCTACTTGATCCCTGTCAGTGTCAGGTATCAAGTCCCCTTTGTTAATAGGTCTGCCTCTCCCCCTCCCCTGGGGCAACATCTTCCCCTCCAAAGCTGTCTGTAGCTGAGAGGTTCTTGCCATGCATCCATGACCTCTTTGTAATTTCTCTGTAACAACAGAGAAAGGAATAGGATGAAGTATGACTTGATTATATTTTTCCAAGAGAAGAGCATGATTTTTCTCTCAAAGGAAACAAAACAAAACAAAAAAAAGACTTCCTCTCTGTGTGGATGAAGTACTGCTTAATGGTTTCTTTAGCAACCATGAATTTCCAACCACCTCTTCTCTCTGATGCATAATGTTCTCTTTACTTATTTTTATTTAAAGAGAAACACTGGGAGCCAGAGCTGTGGCTGTGCAGGTTAAGCAGCCATCTGCAGGGCAGACATACCATATGGGCACCAGTTTGTATCCTGGCCAATCCACTTCCAATCCAGCTTCCTGCTAATGCACCTGGGAAAGCAGCAGAAGATGGCCCAAGTCCTTGGGCCCCTGCACTCATATGAGAGACCAGGAAGAAATTCCTGGATCCTGGCTTCAGCCTGGCCCAATCCTGGCCATTGCAGCCATTTTGGGGGAGTGAAACAGCAGATGGAAGATCTCTCTCTCTCTCTGTCTCTCCTTCTCTTTCTTGAACTTAGTGTTTCAAATAAATAAATAATCTTTTTTTTAAGACAATGCATTTTTAAAAAGATATTTATTTATTTGATTGGCAGAGGAAGAGAGATCTTCCATACACTGGTTCACTTCATAAACACCTACAACAGCCAGCGCTGGGCCAGGCCTAAGCCAGAAATCCAGAACTCTGTCCAAGTTTCCCATATGGGTAAGGGGTCCAAGCACTTGAGTCATCATCTACTGCCTTGCCTGGCACATCAGCAGGAAGCTACATGGGAGGCAGAATAACTAGGACTCAGACCAGTACTCTGATACCCAGTGTGGGTATCCTGCAAGTAGTGGTTTAACCCACTGTACCACAACACCAGTGCTGTAACATTTTCTCTAATGGCTAGTCCTAAAGTAACAAAAGTGGCTAGCTCTTTTTTTTTTTTTTTTGAAAGGTTTATTTATTATTTGAAAGGTAGAGTTATGGAGAGCCAGAGAGAGAGAGAGATCTTCCATCCTCTGGCGTACTTCCCAAATGACCCCAACAGCCAGAGCTGTGCTGATCTGAAGCCAGGACTCAGGAGCTTCTTCTGGGTCTCCCATGTGGGTGCAAGAGCCCAAAGACTTGGGCCATCTTCCACTGCTTTCCCAGGCCATAGCAGAGAGCTGGATATGAGATGCCGGTGCTGCAGACGGTGGTTTTACCCGCTACGACACAGTGCTGGCCCTGGCTAGCTCTTTATTCAGGGTTGTCTGTTGGAGAGTTTCTCTCATTTTCCTTCTCTGTTATTTTCAAACAGGGTGAAATTTGCTTTTAGCCAGTTATTCATTTAGGAAATGCTTTCTGAGAGTCTGTTAAATACAAAGCACTCTGAGGCTTCCTAGGAGAAAGCAAGACTAATATTCAATCCAAGACAGTGTGGTACCCAAACAAATGTTGCAAACCAAAGGATCTATGAAGGTCTCCTGTACTATTGCCTATAATTTGTTTCTTTTCTCTACCATCATTAGTTAGAATGTAAACAGATAATTAGCAGTGCATTGGGATCTAGAGTGTGGTGGCAAAATTTGGACAATATACACATGAACATCTTTGTTGTTAAACAAGATAGGCTTTGTTAACTACCAGGAAAAAAAATTGTTAATATCTTATTTTTCTACACTTAGCATATGAAAAATGATTGATGGACTTCAATTATGATATCATACTCATGTATGAGGGGTCTTGAAAGTTCATGAAAAATATGTATTATGAGAAAATGCATGGATTTCAGAAGTTTTTTGCACCAAAATAAGCTTACCTTTTAGTTTCACTTTTCCATGACCATTTTGAAACATCCTGATATACAGCTTTGAAGACATTAGTTTGTCAGCCATTTTAGTTGAGTATATCCTTGTATACAGAGCCCTGTGGTAAATACAAGGGTTTTAGAGCCAAAAGAAGAGTTAGTCACAATCTCATTTCCTCACAATGAGAATGTGTAATCTAATTGTACATACAAAGAAATCTGGATACAGTGGAAACATGTGAGTAACAGTTGAGCTACTCATGGCCAACTGCAGAACGATGTCATTCAGATACGCTTAGTGCTCTTTTAAGGGCTTCAGACACAGTGGATTGATCGTTATGCAGGCCTAATTAGAGAATAAGGGTCTTTTCATGGGACATCGCTGGAATGTGTCAAAACAGTGTTGTTTTCATGGGTTGGATAGGCTCAGGCTGCCTTTCTTGAACATGACTTCTGTATTGCACATTCTTCCCCCATCAAAAGAATTTGGCTAGATGGAGTCTCTGGAGGTTCAGGCAGATCATTATTAGAAACCCTCTTCAAAAACCCTTTTATCAAAAATTGGCTTTGGGACAACTGGTTTCCTGTAAGTATGCCTGAGGATTCTGTGGTAAAGATGGCATTGACTGTGTCTGTGAATGTTGGTTACCAGACATCTCCAGAGAAGTTCTCTTTTTCCTTCTGCCACCAGACAAGAAGATCTTTCCACGAAGCTTTTTTTTTTTTTTTTACAGGCAGAGTGGACAGTGAGAGAGAGAGACAGAGAAGTCTTCCTTTTTGCTGTTGGTTCACCCTCCAATGGCCACTGTGGCTGGCACGCTGCGGCCGGCGCACCACGCTGATCCAAAGGCAGGAGCCAGGTGCTTCTCCTGGTCTCCCACGGGGTCAGGGCCCAAGCACTTGGGCCATCCTCCACTGCACTCCTGGGCCACAGCAGAGAGCTGGCCTGGAAGAGGGGCAACCGGGACAGAATCCGGTGCCCCGACCAGGACTAGAACCCGGTGTGCCAGCGCTGCTAGGCGGAGGATTAGTCTATTGAGCCGAGACGCTGGCCTCCATGAAGCTTTCTTAAGGGTGTATAAAGCTGACAACATTCACGGGTAATAGCAACAGTGGTGAAATATTAGAAGCAAAGTTCAATTCCACATTCAGTGACTAACCTTTATGACTCAGATTCTGTTAGGTACTAATTCTTACCTACGAAGAGAGAGCCAGGGAGTTTTTGCCTCTAGGAACTTACCATTTAAGAAAGTTTTAGATTTAGGGAGTGAGGTAAAGATTTCGGTAATTTATTCTTGTGTTTCTTTTTCCAGGGGTATGTCCCTGTGCCCTTGGGATGTTTCCTTTTTGTCAGGCACCACTTTTACACCAAACCTGAGTTTGGTTTCCATCTGGATATGTAACCACTTTGACTTTCTCAGTGCTATGCATGATGTCATTAACCCAACCTGCTTAGGACAAATTACAGATTGTGCTTAGAGCTTTACCTGCTCTGTGTCATAAGGTGCCGCACTCAGTTGTTACCCCAAGGCTTAGCTGGCAATACCTTGTAATGGTTTCCGTTAGCTCATGCTTCCTCCCTTTCATTTCCTGTCCTCCAAAACTCTGGTTTCCATGTAGATGCTGTCATCAGAAGGAGTGCAGCCTCAAGCAGCAAATCCTTGACTTCCTCTCAGTCCTTGTGAGTACTTTAATTATTATTATTATTTTTAATGACATCATGGAACATGTGGAGAAGCAAACCCAGTTCTTGGCATGTAAATGGGATAGGCCATGGGTAAAGCCATCCAAATTCATGAGGAGGCAAGGTTGAAGTGATAGGCCTGCCTGATAATGCAGGCCCATGGGGAGAGGGCGTAATTTTGGTCAGCCAGGATGAGTCCTTGTGGAGGCAAAGCTTGCAGTTGAATCTTTCCTTCTCTGATCGTAACCAGTGGTTCCCAAAGGGTCAGGTCTCAAAGAAGAGAGCACTGATCATGACTTTGGATTATGAAACCAAACTGGACATACTACATACCCAGCTGAGGGAAACAGTAGTTCATTGGGGAGGAACAATAGCCCTTTATAGTCCACAAAGCAGTTTTACCCAGTTTATTTTGTAAACAAGGCATCATAATCTCCATTTTGCAATTAAATAAACTGGAGTTTAAAGCAAGAAAGTGGCAGTCCTTAACCAACAATGCCACATAATGCTAGTAAGTGGGACTTGAACTAAGTCTTGATTCGTGTAAGACCAGTGTATTTTCCATTGTACACACAAATCTAAGAAAATCAGAAAAACAGCTGAGCACACCAGAGGCACTTGGAGTGTTCGGTAAGCCCAGGAATTACTGCACATGGTACTGGACCCCGATGGAGGGCGCCCATCTTCCTGTCTTTTCTTTCCTTTGCAGCTCCCACTGTTTCCTGCACTCTACATCTGCTGAGGCAGTGGCCATGGGGCTCCTGAAGCAGTTTGAGGGCATGCAGCTCCCAGCTGCCTCGGAGCTGGAGTGGCTAGTTCCAGAGCATGACGCCCCCCAGAAGGTAAGCTCTTGAGCTCTTCTTCCCTACCTGGGAGGCAGGCGGTGAGCCTTTCTGATCTTACTGTCCTGTACCACGTGTCCCCAGTCTGGAATGAGCCTATGTGTTTCCTTCCTGGCTCATAGAAGCCATTTGTTAGCAAAAATGTTGGATGAATGAATGCCTAGGTTTCCTTCAGCAATGACAAAAGACAGTGGCTCCTTCACTGTCCTTGTTCCACATGACTGCTCATTAGATGCCCTCCTGTTTGTGACCCCCTTTATTTAGCTTTAGGGGGAGTGCCCCTTTGAGGCACTCTGAAAAAGTGAGTTGTTAGACTCTTCTTTGCCCTGCACATGAGTCTTAAAGGCATGAAAGCACTGTGGCATACCAGAGCTCCTGGCATGAGTGCAGGGGCAGCATTAGCAATGGATGCCACCACCCTGGGATGCCATTTCTGTTTGCTTCTTAGAACACGAGGCCCTCGCTTCTAGTGCCCTGTGACTTCTGTTTTGCTTTAAGGGACTAGATTTCCAGAAGCCCTTACTCTGTGGTATTCCTGAAATGTCTTTCACTTACTATGCTTCTGTCCTGGCCCAGAAGGTCACGCATCAGTGTTGCGCAGACTGTTCATGTTAGCTCATCCTGTGTTTTTCTCCTGCAGCTCCTGCCCATCCCGGACTCACTGCCCATCTCCCCAGATGACGGGCAACATGCTGACATCTACAAGCTGCGGATTCGTGTTCGTGGCAATCTGGAGTGGGCCCCACCCCGGCCTCAGATCATTTTTAATGTTCATCCAGCCCCAACGTGAGTATCCAAGGCAGTCTTCTCATCCTCTTGCAAGTGCCTCCAACTGTACTCCCGCAGTTCTGTTCATTTAAAGGCAGAGGGAAAGGGTTATCCATTTTGTCCTTAAGTTGTTGTTGTTGTTGTTTTAAGATTGATTGATTTATTTGAAAGGCAGAGTCACAGAGAGGCAGAGGCAGAGAGAGAGAGAGAGAAAAGTCTTCCATTCGCTGGTTAACTCCCCAAATGGCCACAATGACTGGAGCTGGGCCAATCCAAAGCCAAGAGCCAGGAACTTCTTCCAGATCTCCTATGTGGGTGCAGGGTCCCTATGACTTGGGCCCTCTTCTCTTGCTTTCCCAGGCCATAGCAGAGAGCTGGATTGGTAGTGGAGCAACCGAGTCTGGAACCGGTGCCCATGTGAGATGCCAGCACTGTAGGTGGTGGCTTTACCTGCTATGTCACTGTGCCAGCCCCTGTCCTTAAATTTTTAGCTGTTAGTCCTTCCATGCTTTCCCAGAGCTAGCTGGAAATGAGTACTTTTTGTCACTGGTATTCCCAATCTACTACCTTCCTCCCAATAGTTTTGTGAGGTTACAGGTTTTTCTTCTCTTTATTAGACACATGGATGCTTTTATCGTCGGTTATTCTCTCCCCTTTACTATTTCTCAACCTGTACATTTGTCCAGGATTACTGGGAGAGTCACTGCTTACACCTAAGCCCTGACATTATCATCTTCACTTTGAACTAGTTCTTTCAATAGGTTCATTTTGTCCAACTCTAACAGTGAACTCCACCCCACACCCCGTACTCTGAGTATTCTTATCCTTTACACCCCAGAGGCCTCATGCAGCTGCTACCTGCCAATCTGCTCTCCTTCCCCTTTGCTTAGGAGGAAAATTGCTGTGGCCAAGCAGAATTACCGCTGTGCAGGGTGTGGCATCCGGACTGAGCCTGGTGAGTATCCTCTCCCACCACTGTACTGCCTCCAAGGGCTTTACCCGTCCCACACCTAGGAAAGCAGGTGGTATGAGGAGGTGACAGGACAGGATGGAGGAAGGAGAAAGAAGGGGCCTGACGGGGAAAGGGTTAGACTAGGAAAGAACACTGGCAATCAGGGATATTATTTCTACAGGACTGTGTACTGGAGAAAATTGAATAGTCTCAAGTTCTTGGAGGTGAGTCTTACCAACTCTGGCAGATTGTGGTTCCTCAGTGGCCCCGGGATGGAATGTAAGAACTGTAGGCTCCACAGCTTTAGGGAACTCAGAGGTGGCAAAACAAGAGGCCACTAACCACTCATTCCTGCCCCCCCCCCTTTTTTTTTTTATTAAAGATGTATCCATTTATCCAAAATGACAGAGTTATAGACAGAGAGAGAGGTTCCATCTGCTGGCTCACTCCCCAAATGGCTGCAACAGCTGGAGCTGAGCCAATCTGAAGCCAGGAGCTAGAAGCCTCTTCTTGGTCTCCCACACGGGTACAGGAACACAAGCACTTGGGCCATCTTCCACTGCTCTCCCAGGCCATAGCAGAGAGCTGGATTGGAAGTGGAGCAGCTGGGACTCAAACTGGCCCATATGGGATGCTGGTACCACAGCACCAGCCCTTTCCCCTTTTTTTAAGATTTATTTTTTATTGATTTGGATTACATAGAGAGAAAGGGGGAGAGAGAGAGAGGTCTTCCATCTGCTGGTTCATGCCTCACATGGCTGCAGTAGCTAGGGCTGGACCAGGCTGAAGTCAGGAGCCAGGAGCCCAAGCTCTTGGGTTATCTTCTACTGCTTTCCCAGGAACGTTACCAAGGAGCTGGATCAGAAATGGAGCGGCCAGGACTTGAACCAACCGGCGTCCATATGGGATGCTGGCACTGCAGGCAGTGTCTTAAGCAGCTACACCACAACACTGGCTCCCATTTCTGCCCTTTCAAGCTGCCTCATCAGCCCTGTAGATGGAAAAGTCACATCTGGCCTTTTGGCTTTCTGGTTTATTTCCCAGATTACATCAAGCGACTGCGGTACTGTGAGTACTTGGGCAAGTACTTCTGTCAGTGCTGCCACGAGAATGCCCAGATGGTCATCCCCAGCCGGATTCTGCGCAAGTGGGACTTCAGCAAGTACTATGTCAGCAATTTCTCCAAGGACCTGCTCATTAAGATCTGGAACGATCCACTCTTCAACGTGCAGGACATCAACAGCGCCCTCTATAGGAAGGTCAAGCTGCTTAACCAAGTCCGGGTGAGACCCTTGAAAAGGCCCGTAGTGGTAGATTCTTGCTCTTCTCCCCTCTTCCCTGTGTGTTCATATGGAATTATCCAAGATTGTCATTGTCACAGTGTCAGAGTTATAACCATCTCATCATCCAGACTCTCTCTATGCACTTTGTTTTTAAAAAAAATTTTAAGATTTTATTTATTTACTTGAGAGAGAAAGCTACAGAGAGAAGGAGAGGCTACAGACAAAGAAAGGGAGAGACAGAGAGAAAGATCTTCCATCCACTGGTTCACTCCCCAAATGGCCGCAATGGCTGGAGCTGGACCAGTCGGAAGTCAGGAACCAGGAGCTTCTCCTGGGTCTCCTGTGTAGGTGCAGGAGAGGAGCCAGGACAGGAATTGGTGCCCATATGGGATGCCGGCACTGCAGGCGGAGGCTTAGGCTGCTATGCCACAGCGCTGGTCCCAGTCTATGCACTTTCTTAGTCTGTTCTCATTTCCCTAGTGTCTGGCTAGTCAGAGCCTCAAACCTGGCAGTGATAGCTCTGAAGCTAGAGTACTTGGTGGCTAAAGCAGAACTTCTCCCTTCACCAACACTATTACTGAGTAGAGAATAGGGTATTAAGTGGGAAATTTGTTCTCTGGTGTTCACATCTCTTCCCAGCTGTTTGTGATTTGGGCAGACTGACCTGGTACAGGGGCCTTTCCTGACTGAAGAGCCCCATGGTGTGAGTTGTTGAATTTGAGGTATAGAAGACAGCTTGACTCTGGGTTAAAAGTGCCCTCGCTCCCTTCCTTCCTTTTTTGATTTTGTTTATTTATTTGAAAGGGTTACAGAGAAATAGAGGGAGAGATATCTTCCATCTGCTTATTCACTCCCTAGGTGGCCACAACAGCCAGGCTGGGCTGGGCCGGAGCCAGGACTTTCATCTGGGTCTCCCACATGGGTGATATGAGCCCAAGCACTTGGACCATCTTCCACTGTTTTTTCCCAGGCAATTAGAAGGAGCTATTTCTGAAGTGGAGCAGCCAGGACAAGAACCAGAGCCCATGTGGGATGCTAGCATCACAGGCAGAGGCTTTACCCCCTATGTCACACCACGGACCCCAAAGTTCTCATCTCTAACAGTTGATTCTCTTCTCCTCTCCACACCCCCTTCTCCCCTGGCCCCAATGTTTTTCCCTTCAGCTGCTGCGGATCCAGCTCTGTCACATGAAGAACATGTTTAAGACATGCCGGTTGGCCAAAGAGTAAGTCTGGGCAGAGGCCAGAGTCCTCTAGCTGAGTCAATGTGTCTGAAAGGGATGTATCCCAGCAGTTGGCTTTTGAGTTAAAAAGGAGAGGGAGGATTTTGGTAAGTGAGAAGCCACAGCAGTGACTGTATTTGTGTCCTTCTCTCTGGAAGGGGAATCAGGTGGTTCTTTCCAGGGCAGGCATGCATCTGCAAGCTGGCATGCATCACTCTGCAAGAGGTTATAAATAAGTCACTTCTTTATCCAGACACTAAGTAGTGTGGGAAGACTGGGGTGGCCTGGACACCTGGGCTAGTGGATGTTGCCCAACTTGTTGTTACTTTATATCTTATGCTTCTGCATAGGGATCCCTCTGTTATGATGTGCCATATGACATGTGTGTCCCCTCTCTCTGCCCCCTTCCCCTCCTTTCCTGTAGGCTTCTGGATTCTTTTGACACAGTCCCAGGCCACCTGACAGAGGATCTGCACCTGTACTCGCTGAATGACCTGACTGCAACCAAGAAAGGGGAGCTGGGGCCCCGGCTTATGGAGCTCACCAGGGCAGGGGCTGCCCACGTCGGGCGATGCATGGTAAGGAGGTCTTACTCTAGCATGCGGCTAAACCCTTGCTTAGGAATACAGGGAGTGGGCTGGACCCAGGGTTCTTGCCACTTAGCTCCAAGAAGTTGGAATGGCCACTCAGCACTAGGGGAAAAACTGGGAAGGGTTGCCTGTTTCTTTAGTTTATGAACAGCCAAATCCTTCAGCTCTAAAGAGTCTAGAATTAGAAAGGAAATTGGTGCTGACATTGCCCCTGGGTCGCAGCTGGGTAGACTGAGCAGGCTGTCTAAAGAATTATCATGACATGGGAGGAGAATCCTGGTTACCATTGGGAGAGGGATTCCCATCTGGGTCTTAGCTTTATTATTTTCAATCACTATGAGCAAAAGAAATAATTTGCCCTACCTGAGGTAAACCTCAATTTTCTTGTCTCTAAATTTGAAAATATTAAGTATACAGCGTCTTCCTGTCAGTATTTTAAAGATTGATGGAGTAACTTATGTGACAGCATTTTATAAAATTTATTTGTTGTTTGGGATATACTCAACATGCCAGAAATTCAGAAATTCCCCATTTTTAGAACTTTCCTTCTTAAAATATACCATTTATGGGAAGAACTAGAGCTTATAGTGGGGCAGATTTAGGGAATCCTGAGTGGCTACAACTGGACTCGAGGTGAGGTGTTATTATTTTTTTAAAAGATTTATTTATTTGAAAGAGTTACACAGAGAGAAGAGAGGCAGAGAGAGAGAGAGAGAGGTGTTACTATTTAAGAGTTATTTTATGTATTTGAAAGGCAAAGTTACAGAGAGAGATGGAGCAGGATCTTCCATCTGCTGGTTCACTCCCTAAATGGCCACAATGGTTGGAGCTGGACAAATCTGAAGCCAGTAACTAGGAGCTTCTTTTGGGTCTCCTACATGTGTGCAGGGGCCCAAGGACTTGAACCATCTTCCGCTGCTTTCTCAAGCCATTAGCAGGGAGCTGGATTGGAAGTGGAGCAGCCAGGACACAAATTGGCACCCATATGGGATGCTGGTGCTGCAGGTGGCAGCTTTACCTGCTATGCCACAGTGCTGGCTCCACTGGGTGTTATTTTGGGGAAATATCCTTGTTTTCATGTTTTATCTTAATCAGTAGTTGTTCCTACATCAAACTGAAATCAGTCCCCAGACTGGCAGAGGGACTTGTGGAGGGCTTGTGTGGTCCAGCCCTACCTCTCCACCTGTCTTTACTGAGAGCCGCTGCAGTGGTTGGGGCTTTTGAGTTTGTGCCTTTCTTGTCTCCACCTCAAGTTTTGCCTGACCCTGCCCAGTCCTGGCCTGGTTTGGCTTTCATGCTACGTCCAGCTCAGGCCTCTTTCCCGTGGGCTCTAGAACCCCTTCACCTACTCAATTCGTATTTCTGTTTTGTGCCGCCCCTCCCTTGGGTCCACCCATTGTTGTGCCATCCCTCATTTTGCTGCATGTCTCTTTCTTCCCCAGCTCTGCCAAGCCAAGGGCTTCATCTGTGAGTTCTGCCAGAATGAAGATGATGTCATCTTTCCTTTTGAGCTCCATAAGTGCCGGACCTGCGAAGGTGAGGGATTAGTGCCAGGAGTGGGGCAAGCAAGTCTGAACACAAAGCTGTTGATTTCCTCTGCACCAACTCCATTAGCAAGGGTTTGGTTGGTTCATCAACTCCCTGTGTTTCACCACCAGGGTACTGAGCCTTTGTGGTGAGAGGGGGCTGTGGCAGCGGCTTAGCTCCAGTTGGAGATAATACAAATTGTTTTCTTCTCTCTCGCACCTTCCTGACCTGTGCAGAGTGTAAAGCGTGTTACCATAAAGCGTGCTTCAAGTCTGGAAGCTGTCCCCGGTGTGAGCGGCTGCAGGCCCGCAGGGAGCTGCTGGCCAAGCAGAGCCTGCAGTCCTACCTGTCAGACTATGAGGAGGAACCCACCGAAGCCTTGGCCCTAGAAGCCACCGTCCTGGAGACCACCTGAAGAAATCACACGAAGCCCTCTCTCCAGGGCTGGGGTCACACACCATGCAGAGCTGAGCCACCCTTGAAGGACCTTCCTGACTTGGGACATTTTTTTTTTAATTATCATTTTTTTTATGACTTCTCTGACGTCCAGGTGTTGTCAACCTTTGTTAGGTTGATGTGGTCCAGTCTGTTGTGACAGACAGTTTGCAGGCATCAGGCATTTCCAACAGAACTGACACATAGGTGCTCAAGCAGATTGGAGTGCCTCTGTCAGGGGAGGAGACAGTGGGACCCAGTTCTTCTGACTTCCATGGCCTTCCCCCAAGGACCAGATCTGGTTTCAGCTGCATCTCAAGAGTCATTTCCAGTTGAATGTTGTGTTAGTTCTCGAGCTTCTGAGCCAAGCCCTCCTCAGCCAACTCTCTTCTCCTTTGCTGCTGAAACAGGGGGTTGGAGTTTTCTCCTCCCAGTCCTGGAATAGGGTCAGACTGCCCCGAGGAGAAGCAGCAGAGACTGGGACTACGTTGTAGGCTTACTTAGGTATTTGGGGGCCACGAAAACAGAATCATTACCATCCTAAAATCCTCAGAGACCTCAAGGAAGCAGCTGTGACTTCATTCAAGACAGATGTCACGAGCTAGCTCTCATTATCCACCGCAGCAGGCTTCAAGCAAAGTAGATCAGGCCCCCTTGTAGCCTGGCGCCACGGGCTTACGTGAGGCTACAGCTGTGCTTTAAGGAGCCTTTCATTCGTCCAGAGGAGTTGTTGGCCACCTCTTAGGTATCAAGATTCTAGTTAACCCAGCTCTCGGTGTAGAAGCAGTCTTCCAAGCTCAGGCAAGTCTCTGACACCGTCTTACGATGAAGACAGAAATCCTACTCCCCATCTTATCAGTGGGTCCCTTCATACCCTGTCCTCTGTTAGCTGGTCGTTGTGGTTCAGAGTCAAAGTGAAACCCAGCTCTGTTCTCTCCCCTTCTTGCAGCAGAGCTGGGACCTCCCTGGTGGCTGATCTGTTGCCTTAGTTTCTTTTGTCAAAGTGGGGTTGGGGGGCTTCCTGCTATTAGTAGTGCTATGTAGAACTTGACAATTTGTGGCTGTAGAGTGTGAATGTTCCTGCATTCTTGAGATAATAAGAGCCTTTATGCCAGTTATGCACTTAACTCTTCAAATAGCCTAGTGATTCATGTGTGCAATCATCCTTTTCTTATTAGGAATTTTAACAGTTTCCCTCCCCTGTTAATGTGTGTTTTGATGAGGGAAGGTCTTGGACGGGACCATGAATCTGTTTGTTGTGTTATTAAGTTGCTATAGCTTCTAACCTCTGTGTAAAACACTGGTCAGGGTTGCTTCTTCAAGGGCTGGCAGCTGTGTGAAGTAAAGCCCCAGTATTTTTGTTCTGGGACTGACTTCTTCCTGTGTACTGTCTTCCTGTTAGCTGGTTGCTAGTAGAAAAAAATTTTGGCTTGAGTGCTGCCCCTAGAAACTGAACAGAAAGTTGTGTGTGGCTGGTGGAAGCTGATGAGTGTCTGAGCTGGTGCTAACAAGGAGTCTCATGAGGAAGTAGCAGGCCAGTAAGGTAAAGACCAGAGCTGAGTCTCCAGAGAGCAAGAGGGAACATAGAGGAACTGGCTCATGGTGTTGATTCTTCTGCCTTGAAGCTGGGCTCTGAAGGCAATGTTGGATTGGAAGACTCTGGCTCTTCTTCATTCAGTTCATAGTCAAGTTCGAAAAGCCAAGACCCAGCCCAGTTTTGAAGGGCTAACTAGAAGCCGCCTTGTCCTTCAAGAGGCTTTGGGAATGACCCCACAAAACTCAAGTGTCACTGAGGGTTAGGCCCCACGTGCAGACTCAGGGGTTTGTGAAAATGGCGAGCTCTACTTCCAGTTTTGGGTATGAATCCAGCTCCTTACTCCAAGTCACTACACTGAGGGAGAGCATACTCTCACTGCCCTGTTTCCTATCAGCATAGGGTCAAAGGCTGGAGAATGCTGCCACAGTTTCTAAAATGAACTCAACCATCTTACATGCTCCTGGGTTTTCGCTTACTTTTCTCCACCTCCTCCACCCTATCCCTATAGATGGCGTATCTGTTCTAGCGACCCTGGTCATACGCTGTCTTCACTGTCAAAGCACCCATTTATTTATTTCCTTGTGTAAAGGGGGGAGGGGAAGGGAGCAGAGCATGGGATGTTTGGAAAGCACTTTGCAACTTACCAGTGTCTAAAAATCTGCTGCTATCAGGGCAGAAGCTTCTGAATGCACTGAAGAGAATTCCTTCTATATGAAGTGGGAGGGAAGAAGTGTTCTTTTTTGTAAATAAAGGAAGAAAAAAATCCATTTGTTTATGAGGTGGAGGCAAGATCAAGACATGGCAGAAGAGTGGAAGGCAAATATCTTCCACTTAAATGAGGCTGTTCGTGACTTTCTCTGCCAAGGCTTTAGAGCAAGAGTCTAACTAGAGATGTGCGTGTGTGTGTGTGTGTGTGTGTGTGTACAATTCATGTTCTGGATTTCCACTTGCTGCAGTTCTTGCACAGCCCGACAGTTCATTGTTGTCGTGAATAAACTGAGGAAACAAAGTTCTGCCCTCTTTGTCCGCCTTCCTTGACTATTGGGAATGATACTGCATGTCTCCTGTGAAGCAGTAGGCATGGTTTCTGTGCAAAAGTAAACTTTCCAAATCAGGAAAAGTGGGTTGATTGTTTTGCCACTGGCTTGCTATGTGATCGTTAGCAAATCACTTCACCTCTCTAGATTTCAGCTTCTTCGTGCATATAATGACAAGATAAGGCTTTGTGACACGTGGTCCTTTCTAGTGCACATTGTGTGCCCCCTCCTCGTCCCCATGGTGTAACTGTCCCTGAAAGTGAGATAACCTTCCACTCCACAACATCTGAGTTGTCTGAGATGCTTCACTTCCCAGTTCCTGGAGCATCTGCCTCTGGCTTCTCCTCTCTGCTCCTGAACCACTGGAGCTCCATCTGCAGGCAGCTTTCTAAGCATATCCCCTTCAGTGTCCTTTTGTGGCCATCCAACAATCTGCCAAAGGCCACTGTAAATAGAATGTTTCCCAACCCCAATACTAGTCACCCTGGTTGGAAAATTGGTCTCCCACTTCCTCCCTGAGTCAGGTGGCATGTCTGGCTAATCAACCAGTAAGTCAATCTCATTCTTTTTCCACCACTAGCATGCAAATTCAGTTTCTTGTCTTACATTTCAACTCTCTCTGGTTTCTCCAGAGAGAAACAGTTTCTCCCTGTTCACTTATTTGTTACATATTTGGGTACTTACTAAATGCCAGTTTCTGTACTAGGCTCTAAGGCTACAGCAGGGAGCAAAATGGAGACAGCCATTACCCTTAAGGGACTCAGAGCCTTGTGGGGGAGAGATATCTCACAAAGGTGCTAAAGGAATATATAATTACAAGCTGTAATAAGAACCACGAAAGGAAGGAGTAGATGCCATTAAAAAGAATAATAACAACAAGAGGACCTAGTTTAGACGGGAGACAAGTAAGGTCCCTGAAAGAGTGATACCGCTACCAGGTCCCAAAGAGCAAGGCTAGAGTGAGAAGAAGGCCCCAAAGAAGGACTAACAGATGTGATGGTCCTGAGACAGGAGGCGTTTGGCTAAGAAATGAAAGAAAGACTTAACTAAGATTTTTAGATTTGATTTTGTGAACATGGTGTTCCCCTAAATTCATACTGAAACCCTAATCCCAGTGCAGTGATACCAGGCAAAGAGGCAAAGCCTTGTAATACAGATTGGTCCAGAGGAACTCTCTCGAACAGGATTAGTGTCCTCTAAAAAGAGAGGCCAGAGAGTTTGGTAGCCATCTTTGCTCTGTGGGTGGACACAGCCAGAAGACCACTGTCTAAGCCAGGAGGAGAACCCTCACCGTGAGGGTCCTCACTGGTCCTGCTGGCAGCCTGACATAACTTTGGTCTCCAGAACTGAGAGGTGAGTGTTTAAGCTGCCCGGTTTGTGGTAATTCGTTACAGCAGTTCAAGCTAAGACACCTGGAAAACCATTGCGTTTTGTCCAGAGGAGTGGTTAAAATGTCAGTAACCTTTGTGGAGGATAAAGGGATGTTCTAGGGAGATGGCTCCAGTGGTTCAGGAGGGTTGGAGTAGGATATCATCACTGTTACTTCATAACCCAAAGACTTCTAAGAATAAGGTGAAGTCTTAATGTTAAGCAGAGAACCCTGTAAGATAAAGTTTGGTTTCCTCCCCAGCACATGAAGGACCCTCAGTGTATGGTCACACACTAGCTTCCTAGCCTCATCTGCCAATGGTATTTCCCCAAACTGCTAAGACTCCTTGACCTTTATCCATGCAAGAGCTAGCAGCTACATCTGAGCTTTCCCTGACCACATGCTACTCTACACTTCTCTGTGAGTTCCTCACACCCTGAATCTAGTAGAACAGCGGATGAATGGCCTCGTGGCCATTTGAAGGTAAGAGAGAAACTGTCTCTTCTGTGGAGGCAGGTGGAGAGGTGAAATGGCACGATGGCCCTGACTTACCCCCATCATTCCTCCTCCTTGATTGCCCTAGACATGGCCGCCCTCCCTCTGCAAACACCCAGGAAGACCAGCACGAGCCTTTCCAAATTCAGCCGGAAGAACCCACGGTGAGGTCTGAGGCAGCAAGGAGCCCTGACAACCCGCACGTGCTCTTTTTCACGTAATCACCGCGGTCCTGTGGTCAGGTGGATCTGCTTGGTTTTCTGCTTAGCCACATAGATGTTGCCAGTAACTTCCCCCTACCAGCTTACTGTCAGCTTGAGAAAAAGCTGCTGAATACAACCTTTACCCCAGTTTGAGATGAACATGAAGCAGACCAGCCACAGGATCCCTAAGTCTGACGGCATGGTCTATCCTTTAATGAGCTCCCACCCCAGCCCCAGCCAGTTATCCACGGGGGACTGTAGCTGATGAGATGGGGTGCCCACCGCCAGAGAGTCCATGGACGTTCACCTGCTGGTCACTTCTCTATACGAACGGACATGCCTCTTTCTGGAGAAGGGAAGAACCACTTGGGATGCATTCTGATCTTGATCATGTTTTTCTCTCCCTGCTTCTCAGAGCAAGGATGATCAGAACTACATTGTGGGGCAAGGGGGAGGACCTGCCCCTGCCTCCCGTCCCTCTTAGCCCTTATTTCTTGTTTGCCGCCAAATCTCTGCAGTGGTTACTTCCCTAATGCTGCGGTGATGGCCTTGTCCTCTTCTCCCGTCTCCTCCTCCCTCGGCTGCTTTGTCCACACTTGCTTCTGTGGTACTGAATCCGGCGGCGTTATCAGAGAAGTTCCGTTCCAAATGTCCTTCACCCACTTTATGATCAAACTGCCAACTTTTCACCTGCCAAGGACTAAAACAAGAGATATGATGATGTTTATATGCCCTGAAAACAACCTTAAGATTTAAAAACTTGGTACACTTCAAGCTGAGAGGAGAATGATAAAACTGTGTGAAAGACTGCTGAGGCTGATAGAATGTTCCAGTGTTTTCCAACCAGAGATGGCTTACAGTACAAAGCCTTTGTTCTGAAGCCTTTTGTTTATAATGTTACCAAAAAAGGTGTGTTTCACAGGAAACAAAGCTTGACTTCCAAAAAATTCTTAAGCTTCTCTTGCAACATTTAATTTAGATTTTAGATCTTCTTAGCCAAGAGTGAAAAGACTTTTCAACAGGAAAAAAGCACTGCTGGGTTACAGTGCCAGCCCTGGACCCCCCCACACACCCATCCCAGATAAATATCTAAGGAGACTTCTGAGTTCTAGACACCATGGCAGAGCTGCAGACACAAAGAGTCACAGAACATTGTTGCAACAGATATTTACTGTAGAATATATACCAAAATAGGTGCCACCATTAAAATGATGATTACAAAGACCAGGGTAGCTATGTGGAAGAAAAAAATTGTTTTAAGATTTACTTATTTATTTGAAAGGCAGAGTTACAGAGAGGGGAGAAGCAGAGGGGGAGATCTTCCATCTGCTGGTTCACTCCCCAAATGGCCACAATGGTCAGGGCTGGGTCAGGCCAAAGCCAGGATCCAGGCACTTCTTTTGGATCTACCATGTGGATGGCAGGGGGCCCAAGAACTGGGCATTAGTAGGGAGCTGGATCAGAAGTGGAGCAGCCAGGACTTGAACCAGCACACCGTGGGATGCCAGTGTTTCAGGGAGCGGCTCAACTCACTGCATCATAGCAACAGTTCCGGGGGAGAAAATCTTGTAACACCATGTTATGTGAAAAAGGGGGGTAGCATATGCAAATATTTATGAGCCCATACAGATAGAAATAAATGACTAAATAAATGGAGAAGAAGAGAGGAATCTTCCTCACAGAATTCCAAACAATTGGAGGCTGGTGCTAATGCACCTGGGAAAGCAGTGGGAGATGGCCCAAGTCCTCTATCTCTCTCTGCTTCTGCCTCTCCCTCCTAAAATAAATAAATCTTAAGTTAAAAAAAAAGAATTCCAGATAATTTTATATGTCAATTCTCCCCTGTTCAGGAAGGTGGAACTCTTGTATGGAGGGTAGACTGAAATGAGTGATTCCCTGTGGCGCAGTGGTTTAGGCATGGCTTGGTACACCCACAACCTGTATTTGGAGAACCTGGGTTCAAGTCCCAGCTTCCTGCTAATGTGCACCCTGGGAGGCATCAGGTGATGGCTGAATTATTTGAGTCCCTGCCACCCATGTGGGAGATCTACACTGCGTTCTTGACTTCTGGCCTGGGCCCAGCCCAACACCAGGTATTCCAGTCATCTGGGGAGTGAACCCAGGGGATGGAAGATCAATTCTCGATCTCTCTCTGCTTCTTAAATATATAAAAAATAATAATAAAACTTAAGAAAATAGAAGTATGGAAAGAGAAAATAGCAACTTTGCAGTGGAGAAACCTGGCCAGTTCTACCTTAACCAAGTAATGCAGGTTCATGTCACCAATGCTTCATTAGATGTTGTGCACTCATGGACAGGATGTGATGAGATGGGAGTACCACCTTGCCCTTCTCATAAACCCATAACCCCAGTCTAGTAAGAGGAACAATAAGGAAAACCCAATGTGAGGAGCTTTCAACAAAATAATTGACCTGCACATCTCAAAAGTGTCAAGGTCATGAGGAGCAAGGGAAGACCGAACGCCTGTCACAGAGCAGAGGGAACTACAGTAACACGGCGATTCACGCAATGCAGAACCTGGATCGGAGACTGGAACAGGAAAAGGAAGTTAACAGGGCCGGCACTGCAGTGCAGTGGGTTGGGCTGCCGTCTGCAGTGCCGCCATCCTATATGGGCACCAGTTCCACTCCTACTGCTCCACTTCCGATCCAGCTTCCTGCTGAGGGCCTCGGAAGGCAGTGGAAGATGCCCCAAGTGATTGGGCCCCTGCGCACAGGTGGGAGACCCAGAAGAGGCTCCTGGCTCCTGGCTTCAACTGGCCCAGCTCCAGCCGTCACAGCCATTTGGGGAGTGAACCAGCTGATAGAAGATCTAGTTAAAAATAATGTATCAAAGTTGGTTTCTTTTTTTAAAAAAAAAAAAAAGATTTATTTATTTATTTGAAAGGCAGAGTTTCAGAGAGGCAGAGGGAGAGAGAGAGAGGTCTTTCATCTGCTGATTTACTCCCCAAATGACTGCAATGGCCAGAGCTGGGTCAATCTGAAGCCAGGAGCCAGGAGCTTCTTCCAGGTCTCCAGGCGGGTACAGGGGCCCAAGCACTTGGGCCATCTTCCACTGCTTTCCCAGGCCATAGCAGAGAGCTGGATCGGAAGAAGAGCAGCTGGAACTCAGACTGGCACCCATATAGGATGCCAGCACTGCAGGTGGCGGCTTTACCCACTATGCCACAGCGCCGGCCCCCAATGTTGGTTTCTTAGTTTTAAAGATGTACTACAGTCACATAGCCTGATAACATTAACGAATACAAATTGCTTGAGGAATGTATGAAGCCATTTGTACTATCTTTGCAACTTTATTGCAGATCTAAAATTATTCCAAAATAGGAAGTTTACAGGGCTGGCGTTGTGACATAGTAGGTAAAGCTGCCACCTGTGATGCCAGCATCCCATGTGGACACAGGTTTGTGTCCCAGCTGCTCCACTTCTGATCCAGCTCTCTGCTATGGCCTGGGAAAGCAGTAGAAGATGGCCCAAGTGCTTGAGCCCCTGCACCCTCATGGGACACCGGATGAAGCTCCTGGCTCCTGGCTTCAGCCTGGCTCAGCCCTGGCCCTTGCAGCCACTTGGGGAGTGAACCAGCAGATAGAATATCTCTCTGTGTTTCTCTCTGTAATTCTGCCTTTCAAATAAATAAATAAATAATTTTAAAATGAATACAGATTAATTATTAGATAATGAGGGACCTGCATTGTGGTGTAGCGGATAAAACTGCTGCCTGCAGTGTTGGCATCCTATATGGATGTTGATTCGTGTCCTGGCTGCTCCACTTCTGATCCAGCTCTCTGCTAATTGCCTGGGAGAGCAACAGAAGATGGCCCATTGTTTGGGCCCCTGCACCCACATGGGAGACCTTGATGAATCTCCTGGCTCTACTTTCAGCCTGGTCCAGGCCTGGTTGTTGAGGCCATTTGGGGAGTGAACCAGCAGTTGGAAGACCTCTCTATATATGTAATTCTGACTTTCAAATAAACAAATCAAATCTCTTTTAAAAGAAGTTTACATATAGAAAAGTATATGTAACCATCAACTATGCAAAAATATACCTAGAAAGAAAAAAAATACATAAAAGAAAGGAAACGTGAAAATAAGTCTTGGGGCTAGCGCCATGGCAAACTAGGTTAATCCTCCGCCTGAAGCACCGGCATCCCATATGGGCCCAGGTTCTAGTCTCAGTTGCTCCTCTTCCAGTCCAGCTCTCTGCTATGGCCTGGGAAAGCAGTAGAGGATGGCCTGGGTCCTTGGGCCCTTGCCCCCGCATGGGAGACCAGGAGGCTCTTCGGATTGGAGCAGCTCCGGCCGTTGCGGCCATTTGGAGAGTGAACCAACAGAAGGAAGACTTTGCTCTCTCTCTCTCACTGTCTGCCAAATAAATAAATAGAATCTTTTAAAAAAAGGAAAATAAGTCTGGTTCTGCAGAATGATGGGATTGTGGACTGATTTTCCCCCTTATCTCTATGCTGAAATATCTTTAGCCTTTTTTTTTATTATTTAAAGAATTAATTTTGGAAGTTTGTTTTGTTTTAAGGAACTCTTGAAATGTTCAAAAGTAGGGGCCAGCGCTGTGGTGCAGCGGGTTAACACCCTGGCCTGAAGCGCCGGCATCCCATATGGGTGCCAGTTCAAGATCCAGCTCTCTGCTATGGCCTGGGAAAGCAGTGGGAGATGGCTCAAGTCCTTGGGCCCCCGCACCCACGTGGGAGACCCGGAGGAAGCTCTAGGCCCCTGGCTTCAGATCAGTGCAGCTCTGGTTGTTTCGGCCAATTGAGGAGTGAACCAGAGGATGGAAGACCTCTCTCTCTCTCTCTCTCTCTCTCTCTCTCTGCCTCTCCTCTTCTCTCTGTGTAACTCTGACTTTCAAATAAATAAATAAATAAATCTTAAAAAGAAATGTTCAAAAGTAAATATGAAATAGTAAGTAAATAGATATCTAAGGGACATCCAAAGTACTGTTGCTTTAAATGCCTCCGACCATTCTGCAGCACAAGAGACCGAGACACTCATCCCCGTGGACCCAGAAAGCAGCGGGTGCCCCTCCGTCCGCCAGCTCCCCGGCCTCACAGCAGTTCCTCCACCCGAGGGCACACGGGAGAGCACACCTTGGAGCTCCTAGGAACTGTCTGCACTTTGGGACCTGGAAACCTTGATTTTCATCCTTGGCGGTTTGCAGGGGTCCCATGACGACCTTAGTTCTGGAGGGAGGGAGGGAGGCACAGACAACAGGTTCTCAGGGCAGCCGTGAGGGTGAGGGGAGAGCCAGGCCTAGTGGGACTCAGGAGGAACCTCTTGTCTGCCCGGTTTTAGAGTGGAAGACCTGAGCAGTGGCTGTCTGAACGTCTTTCCAGAAGCTTCCTGGGCTCCAGCCATTCCCAAGGCCACACACACAGCACCGTCTGCGTCTGGCACTGAGCCCCTGTCCTGAGCACCAGGCAGCAGAAGCCATTGGGTCTTAGTGGGGGTTTGCCCCAGCCACAGCCCTCCTCCGGCCCAAGTAGAGCTGAAATCTGCCAGCAAGGGAGGAGTTCACCCAAAGAACAGGAATGTTTGTCCAGCTGTGTGCTTTCTGCCATGTGTCCAGGCAGCCCAAGAATCCCGGGGAGAGGACAGAAAGCGAGGCCTTCTCTCTACTCTTCAGTTAACATCTTTCCCACGAAAGCTATACTAGAAACAGGGTTTTTTGTTTGTTTTTTGTAAAACAACTTTTAAAAAAATAAAAAGGATGGATTTCATGTATTTGAAAGTCAGAGTTACAGAGAGAGAAGAGAGAGAATCTACCATCTGCTGGTTCACTCCCCAGATGGCTGCAATGGCTGGGTCTGGGCCAGACCAAAGACCTCAGGAGCCAGGAGCTTCTTCCTGGACTCCCATGGGTCCAGGGGCCCAAGGACTTGGGCCATCTTCTACTTCTTTCCAGGCCATAGCAGAGAGCTGGATAGGAAGTGGAGCAGCTGGGACTCAAACTGCTGCCCATATGAGATGCCGGCATAGCAGGCAGTGGCTTTACCCGCTCCGCCACAGCACCTGCATGAAGTTAGATGTTTTGAAGAGAAACCAGAGTATCCTCTGTCATTTCCTTTCCATAGATGAAGTAACTACAGCACAGAGGGTGTAAGTACCTCGCCCAAAGTAGCACAGCTAGTAGCAATGAAGCCTGGGTCCAAACCTAGGCAGTCATACTCCAAAACCCCAACCACTGTGTTACACCAGAGGGCCGGAAAGATGGCTCAGAGGACAGGGAGATGAGTGTGACTGGAGGACCGAGGCCTTCTGGTCTGGAGCTGGATCCAACAGAGGGGGTGAGACACACCAGCTGAGAAGAGGGAAGGGTGTGAGATGGGGGGGGCGGTCCAGGAGGAGCAAAAGCATGGTGCTGGCGGTGAAGGCAGTGTTTAGCCAGCTATGCAACCGCCAGGGAGGGGTCCTCGGGAGGGTAGGGGGATCGGGCCATAAAGGCCCTCCCACGACTTCACCCAAGAATGAGGGCCCCAGCAGCTTCCACAGGGACTTACCGATGGGAACTCTTTTATTATTATTATAGAAAGTTACAAAGATAATGAGAGCCCTGAATCCCTTGTCCCCATTATTCAGCTTCAGCAATTGTCAACTCACAGCCAATCTTTAAAAAACTTACTTATTTACTTGAAAGAGTGATGCAGAGGAAGAGAGAGAGAGAGAGAGAGAGAGAAAGGAAAGGTCTTCCATCTGCTGGTTTCACTCTCCAAATGGTCACCATGGCTGGGGCTGAGCCAGGTCAAAGCCAGGACCAGAATTCCATCCGGGTCTTTCACCTGTGTGGCAGGGACCCAAGCACTTAGGCCTTCATCTGCTGCCTTCCCAGTCACATTAGCAGGGAGCTGCATTGGATTTGGAAGCAGCACTGAATCCCAGGCACTCTGACGTGGGACGCAGTTGTCCCAAGTGGTGGTGGCCCAACAGCTGCTCCACTGTCAGTTTCGTTTGGTCTCTCTCCTCGCCCACTACCAAGAGCCGGCTTTCCAGCCTGGCCTGAGCACTCCCAGACTCTCACTCGGTGTGCTGCTTTCAGTTGCATGCTGTAGAAACCCCAGCAAGGGTGCCACATGGAGGCGTTCTCCGCTCACCTAGCAAGAGCCCCGCGGCTCACGGTTGCTGACCATGGCTCAGGTGCACGGTGACATCCGCAGGACTCGGCTTCCCTCCTGGTCTGCCGGCCTCTACAGGTGGCCTCTTGCTTCATTCCTGCGCCTGTTGGCTCGTGGTTAGAGAAGGACTGCCACAGCCTTGGGAATCGCATCCCATTAAAGACAAACGCAAGAGATGGGGGAAGGGGTAGCTGCAAGCTCTCCTCTTCTCCCTGTCCCCTTCGTGAGAGGGCAAAACTCCAGAAGATCGGCATATTGCATGTGTAGGTCTGTGGGTACCCATGGATAGGCCTGCCATGGGACCCCCCATGCTGAGCTTGGCTTATAGCAGTAATGCGGATGTAGCAGCTGATTGAACTTTCCATCTAACTGAGGATCGTGGTAAACAACAAGATGGTGTTAATGCCCTGCTCACTGCAGGACTGAACAGCTGAGCGTGATCAAGTGCCGGATTGGAGAACTCTGTGCATGGACTTTGAATGGTTGACTGTGATTGGTTGAATTCTGTATATAAGCGGACCGCGGGAGAAAGAGCATGCACGCCAGCTTTCCCCCTTAAGGAACGTGCGGGCCATCTCTCCCCCTTCTCCTGGTGCCACACTCTTTTTCCCACTCGTTCTAAGTAAAAGTCTACTGAAGACCGATTAACTGCGAGCAGCGTCGTTCCTTTTGCGGCCGAAGGATACGCAAGTGGTGCCGTGACTCTGATCGACATAGGTCACTGGTCGGAACTGCACACTGGTCACTAAGCGGAAGGAGGCTAGGAAAGGGAGACTCAACCTCGCCAGCCTCTCTGGCAGCAGGTGGCGAGAGTGACTAGCAACCACTGTTGAGCCAGTCTTCAGCCACTGAGTCTGTGCCTCTTAAAGCAGTCTCTGCCACATGTGGGGAGTAAACAGGACCCTGGCTGGGCCAGGGGTGCCCACTTCACGGTTAGGCATCTCCCAAGTGGCCATCAGAGTCACTTTGTCATATAGCCCCCACTCCCACGGTATCTGCCCCTCAGCCAGCAGTGCAACAGCCCGGGGTGTAGACAGTGCCTGCCAACTCAGAGAGGGAATGGAGGTGCCCAGCTCATCTCCTGGCGGACAGGACCTCCCACGGGACCTCTTCATATGTCCACTGCATTTTGATCAAAGGAACTCTGGAGTGGGAGCCAGGAGGTCAGGGTTCTTGCTCAGCTCTGCAACACCTGAGCCGTGTGAGCCCACAATGTCCCTTGTCCTCCGCGGGCCTCAGTGTCTTTATCTATGAGGTAGGATGAAGCAGACTGGACAGTTCCTGAGGTCCCTGCCAGCTCTGTCACTCTGGTTGTTTCTGATCTTCCCCATGGAGCCTGGAGTCCCCAGGTGATGTGGAAACGACCTCTTCTTGGGTGAGTTATCACAAGCAGCTGGGACACCTGTGTCACCACCATGGTACCACACCCCTGCCCGCTGCCAGTGACTGTCCAGGTGTCAGCTGGATCCTCCCCCAGGGGAGCGGTTAGCAGGTGAGCTTATGGAGATGGGTGGTTATTAAGAGCCATGTCCTCAGTCCCTGGGACCCACCTGCAGTCATGTGGAGGCTCCTGCTCCTCCTGCTGTGGCTGAGCCCTGCGACCCCAAACCGGAAGACAGGTGAGGAGATAGACAAGCGTTTGTGCTACAGGTTAAGGGGATCTTGGGCTCTGGTCTCTTCCAATCATTCATTCATTCAATAAGTCAATCATTTCTGTTTCTGGCATGATCCAGCTCCTGAGAGGTAATTCACTTATTCAGACATTTACCAAGTGCTTACTATGTGCTTAACATGGCTTCTCTGTCCACTTTCATGTCTGTCAGTGTTCTTTGGGTGATTAGCTTAGGATGGTCTGTCTCGATTGGAGAGGAATGGAGTTTTCCAGAGAAGGTTCTGCTGTGTATGGGCAGCACAGGGCTCTAGATTGTGCACTACGGGAGAAGGTGAGTGTGGCAAGCCCCGATCTGTGTTAGCAAGCAGACTCACTGGGCACCTGCCCGGCACCAGTCCATCACATTTACATTTCCCTGAAGATGTCATGGGGTGGATAAGGTTGTGTTTATCAGAACTTCTTTTGGGAAAAAACTGAATCTTGGTGGTAAGGGTGGGACCCGACAGGGGCAGCCAAGTTGCTTTGTAACCCCAATTTCTGAGTAAGGGCAGGGCTTCAGTTTTGTTGAGTGGGGTTTGCAAGGTTGGGAGCAGAGCAGGTTTGCTGGGGACTTTAGCAGACAGGAAGAAGCTGTCCAGTGTCCATCCTCCTCAGCCTCCCCAACAGCCCTGGCCTTCCTCCTGACAGAAACCACAAACACACTGAGAGACAGTTGCTGTGGAGGGTGCTGAACCCCTGGCCTGGGCTTCGTCACCCACGCCCGAGGCTCGGCACTCTCCATCAGCCTCCTGGAGAGGCCAGTGGTGTCGTCCTTGCTATGGTCTCAGTGTGTTCCCCAAGGTTCACGTGTTGGAACATTGGGAGTTTGGGCCTAAGGAGAGGCGATTAGGTCACGAGGGCTCTGTCCTCATCAACAGGTTGATATCTCTGTCGCTGCGGTGGGTTATCGTCCGAGCGGCCCTGCTGTAACGACGGGGTCTACCCCTCTCGCCTGTGTGTGCCCTCGCACTCCTGTGCATTCCTGCCACGTGACGTGTTCCACCAGCCCATGGTGCACCATTGGGCTCCCACCAGATGTGGCCTCAGACCAACCTCTGGTGTCTGTAATTTACTGTCTGGGTATTTTATCATTGTATCCCCTCTGCAAGAAGCTATTTCCTGAGGGGTTCCTGCCCCCACCATCCCGTGGTCTCCCCTCTGTCCTGCACACAGCACTCACCACGCGGCGCGAGGCCCTTCATTTCCGCCAACTGGACGGTGTTTGTGGGGTGGAGGGTGGAGGGGGCAGTGGGATGCATGCACGATCCACCACGGTACCCAGCTCAGTTTCTCAATAGGATAAAACGAGTGAGTGCAGGCGCCAGGGGGTGGGTGCTTGGTCCCCACGGGGGTGGACTTCTTTCCCCTTAATGTGTTGTCATTTTTCTGAAGGTATCAGTCAGAGCTGTTAATCTAGCTCTCCACAGACACGGCAGGAGCTTAAGTGAGCCCAAGTTCAATTCAGATCTTTTAAACTAAATTAAATAAAAATTATTTCACATGAAAAATACAAAGATGCATTTCCTGCCTTCAAGGATACAGTAGGGGAGACAGACACACTTGCAGAAAGAAAGCTAAAACAGTAGCCGACGGGTATAACTGCTGTACAGTGAATGAAGATCAATAGGTGTTAAGAAGAAAATTAATCCCAGCTGGGAGGATGTAGGATGGCCTTTCAGAATAGATCTAATTGATTTTTTAAAGTTGTTTACTATGGTAAATTCCAAACACAGACAAAAGTAGTAAGAATAGTACAATGAACTCAATGCACCTGATGACCAGCTTCAAAATTATCAGCATTTTGGTGAAACTCTTATCTCCTATATTTGAAATATATAGGGGCCGGCGCTGTGGCTTAGGGGGTAAAGCCTCTGCTTGCAGTTCAGTCATAGTATGTGAGCACCGATGCCAGTTCAAGTCCTGGCTGCTCCACTTCCAATCTTGCTCTCTGCTAAAGCCTGGGAAAGCAGTGGAAGATGGCCTAAGTGCTTGGGCCCCTGCACCTGTGTGGGAGACCTGGAAGAAGCTCCTGGCTCCTGACTTCGGATGGACGCAGCTCTAGCTGTTTCATCCATTCAGAGAGTGAACCAGCAGATGGAAGACCTCTCTTTCTCGGCCTCTGCCTCTGCCTCTCTGTAACTCAGTCAGAGTTACACAGAGAGAGAGAAGAGAGTCAGAGAGAGAGAGAGAGAGAGAGAGAGAGGTCTTCCATCTGCTAGTTCACTCCCCAATTGGCCACAATGGCCAGGGCTGCGCCGATCTGAAGCCACGAGCCAGGAGCTTCTTCCAGGTCTCCCACACAGGTGCAGGGGCCCAAGGAATTGGGCCATAGCAGAGAACTGGATCGGAAGTGGAGCAGCCGGGTCTTGAACCAGTACCCATATGGGATGCCGGTGCCCCAGGCCAGAGTGTTAACCCGCTGTGCCACAGCACTGGCCCCAATAAATAAATCTTTAAAATAAAATATATAATCACAATACCTTATCAGAACTAAAATACTTACTATAATTTAAATTCTATCAGTGTTTCTATTTCCCTACTTGTCAAAAATACCTCTTTCTCCCTCCCATTCTTTGAGAGGCAGAGACAGACAGAGAGATCATTCATCTCAGCTCACTTCCCAGATGCTAATGATGGCCAGGGTTGGGCCAGGCAGAAGCTGGGAGATGGAAACTCAATCCAGGTTTCCCAAGCGGGTGGCAGGAATGCAATTACTTGAGCTATCACTGCTGCCTCCCAGGGTCCACATTAGCAGGAAGCTGGAATTGGGAGTTGGAGCTAGGATTTGAACCCGGGGACCACTCCATGGGATGCCAGCATCTTAATCACTGGACCCAACACCTTTTGACAATTGCCTTATTCAAACCAGCATTCAAAGTTCCCACACATATTTAACTGATATACTCATTAAGCATCTTTGAATCTGTAATAGCCTCATTTTCCCTCCTTCTGTTTAGGTGTTAAACAAAGTGATTTTTCGTGTAGAGTATCCTATATTCTGGACTTGGCTGGTTGATTTTTTTTTTCCTTTTTTTTTAAATTAATTAATTTATTTGAAAGAGTTATAGAGCAGGGAGGCAGAGATAGAGATAGAGACAGAGACAGAGACAGAGATACAGATACAGATACAGATACAGATACAGATACAGATACAGATACAGATAGAGAAATAGGGGGGGGGGAGTCTTCCATCTGCTGGTTCTCTCCCAGATGGCCACAACAGCCGGAGCTGGGCCAGCCTGAAGCCAGGAACTTGGAGCTTCTTCTGGGTCTCCCATGTGAGTGCAGGGGCCCAAGGACTTGGGCCATCTTCTACCACTTTCTCAGGCCATAGCAGAGAGCTGGATCAGAACTGGAGCAGCCAGGACTCGAACCAGCGCCCATATGAGATACTGGCATTGCAGGCCGGCTACGCCACAGCACCACAGCGCCAGCCTGCTGATTGAATCTTTGTGGATGTCAGCCCTGTATGTCCTGATACTTGGTAATTAGGGTTGGATTGAAATCAAAGGACGCATTGTGGCAGGAATACTCTGAAGATGGGGCTCTGTACTCTCTGTTGCATCTTGAAGGAAACACACAAGGTCCCACTGTCCCACTTTTATTGGCAGTGAACTTGATCATTCAGTGAGTCCATTACAAAAGTCCCCCTTCAGTATTTCTCTGATGGCTTTAGTTTCAGCTGGGGATTAGTGCTTTGATTTATTTTCTCATTAGGGGTTGCCCAGTGGTGCTTTTCTAATCTAATCCTATCACACTTTGCATTTATCTGCTGGAGTTCTATCTAAGACCTTGCTTGTCAGTGATTTGATTTGTATGTAAAGGTTAGGTAACTATTCTTTTTTTTTTTTTTCCCAGTCATTTTCAAGATAATGAGCTAGTTCCTTAGCAGTCCTGGGGAGACTGGACTTCACTCTGGCCTTAAAGCGTATGAATATTTTCTTCTGGTGGATACAGGAGGAAAGGGCTCTCCAAGTAGAAGAAGCAGCTTAGGCCAAAAGACAGCAGCAGGAGCACTTCGGATATTTAGCGAATCACAGAAACGTGAGACAAGAGTGAGAACCCTGGGTGCAGCGTGGTGGGAACAAGGAGGGAACATCAGGATTGTTGTTCTACTCCCAGGTCTGTCACCACCACAGGCGGGATCTGGGCAGAGGGCTCTTCCCCGTCTACACAATGAGAGCATCTCTCTGGATCAGTGGCTCTCAGTCTTTTCCGGCCCCAGTTCACATTAATAAATGCATTTTATGCTGTGACCTAGTACATACACACAAGTATATAAAAAATTCAAAAAGAACTCAAAACAATTTACTCTTATATATATGTGATGTCGATTATTCTATTCTATTCTAGGCTATTCTACACTATTCTAGGCTGTTCCATCCCACATGGTCGTGAGCACTGAATCGATCTGACTCACAAATAGGCTACAACCCTAGTTTGAGGGTTCCTGGGGCTCTGTGCTCCAGCCCTCTCGGGTTGATCTCGGCTTTGGTGACAACCTAGTGCTGGGGCAGGCATGACATGAGAAGGGAAATGGATCATTTGCGGAAGGCCCTGAGCTGAACTTGGGGCTACTGCTCTCCTTCCACCCGACACGCTCTTGCTCCTGTTTCCACAACAGCCACATCCAGCTCCACGTCCTCTCTGGATCCTGCCTTCTGTTGATCCTGTCAACTTTGAAGGCCCTCAAGCTTATCCCTAAACAAAGCCCCAGGCAGGTGCTAACCCAGAGGCAGCTGGGAAGGTCAAAACAGAGTTGAAGGACAACATCGTTGACAGTTGTGGGCACAAGAACACCTGGGACCCATCTCTACATTCGATAACCTGTCGGGCTCTCTACCTGCAATGCCTTGCCTTCCAGTATCTTAAAGATGTATCCCCTTCATCTGTAGTCAATGGGCAATGACCAGATACCCATTAAGTTGAGCAACTTGGGGGAAATGGTAGAGGATGGGGCTGGTGAAGCTATTTTGTGAATAAGGGATGGGGACCTTCCTCTAACCCTCTGGGTTTTTTCTCTCCCTCTTATCACAATTCTTCTCTATCACTCCTCTCGCATTTCTGTCATTTTCCGGTTGTCACCTCCTTCCCCCGCCCCCCCTCTCATTCTGTCTTTAATTAATTAATTTTTTAAATTACTTATTTGAAAGGCAGAATTACAGAAAGGAGAGAGAGAAAGAGGAATCGTTCATCCACTGGTTCGCTCCCCAAATGTCCTCAACAGCTGGGGGTGGGCCAGGTTGCACAAATCCCAGAGCTGGGAACTCCATCTGGATCTCTAGTGGGGATAGCAGGGACCCAGTACCTAAGCCATCATCTGCTGCTTCCCAGGCACATTAGAAGAGTCTGGATTGAAAGCAGAGAAACTGGAACTTGAACCAACACACCCACCTGAGATGCAGACATTGCCGGTGGCAGCTTAGCCCGCTGTGCCAGAACTTCCTCTCCTCATTTATTATAACTTTATTTATTTATTTTGAAAGTCAGAGTTAAGGGGGAGGGGAGAGTGAGAGAGCAAGCTTCCATCTGCTGGTTCACTCCCCAGATAACTGCATCATCTGGTACTGGGCCAGGAGCCAGGAACTTCATCTGTGTCTCCCACGTGGGTGTAGCCGGGACACGAACTGGAGCCCATGTGGAATGCCAGAGTTGCAGGCAGTGGCTTTACCTGCTTTGCCACAATGCTGGTCCTACCCACTCTTCATTTCAAAATTTAATTATTTGTGGAGTTGGCGCTGTGGCTTAGCAGGCAAAGCCACTGCCTGCAGTACTGGCATCCTATATGGGTGCCAGTTCCTGTCCCAGTTGCCCCACTTCTGATCCAGCTCTCTGCTATGGCCTGGGAGAGCAGTGGAAGATGGCCCAAATCCTTGGGCCCCTGCACCCATGTGGGAGACCCAGAAGAAGCTCCTGGCTCCTGGCTTCAGCTAGGCCCAGCTCCAGCCATTGTGGTCATTTGGGGAGTGAATCAGCTAATGGAACACCTCTCTCTCTCCCTCTCTCTGTAACTATGCATTTCAAATAAATAGATAAATCTTTTTTTTTATTTAAATTGTAAGATTTTATACACTCTGGATAAAATTCTCTAATCACATATATGATTTTCTCACATTCTATGTGTTACTTTTCACTTTCTTAATAATATCCTCAAAAGCTTTTAATTTGATCAAGTTCAGTTTGTCTATTTTTTCTTTTGCTATTTGTGCTTTTGATGTCATGTCTGAGAAATCATTGCTTAATTCAAGGTCATGAAGATTTACACTTATGTTTTCTTTGGGAGTTTTATAATTTTAGCGCCTACATTTAAGTCTGTGATCTATTTTGTATTAGTTTTTGTATATAGTGTGAGGTAGGGGTTCCCAATTCACTCTTTTACATGTGGATATCCAGTTGCCTCCACAACAGTTATTATGTCTGTCCCTTTTTAATGTCCCTTTCACTGCAGGCAGCTGCTCCCAGCCCCAGCCCCTCTGCTGCTCTGGAACAGACTACCACTGCAAGAGAGGAAGCTGCTACTGTGATGAATTCTGCCGTAGGGTACCCGACTGCTGTCCCGACCACAGCGCCCTCTGCAGTCCTGGCAACTCACACGCAGACTCGTTCCCATCCACGGCAGAGCCAGATGCTGTGATTGACAGAGGCAAGTTCCTTGCCTGTAGTTTTACTGGATGGCCCGAAGCTCCCTGCAATCCTGAGACCCTGGCATTCTAACCAGTTCATGCTAACGTGCATACATATTCATCCCAGCTTTGTTGCCCAAACTCTTCCTGTTTCCCTTTGAGTCATTTTCTAAGTCCCATAGAGATCAGGGTAGGTGAGGAGATGGGTGGATTCCACCTTCCTGCCTGCACCAGAGTCTCTCCTGGGGTGGATGTCTCCTGCCTCGAGTCTGCAGAGGGTGCTGGGATGTTGAGCAGCAGCAGTGAGGGTGGGAGGCGGCGACAAGGACAGGAGCTGTCACCCTGTGTTTCAGCTTCTTGGACTACAACAATGGTGCTCCAGGTGGTGCTAAGGGTGGAGAAGCCACCAAACCCTGCCAGGGGCCATCTGGACGGGCTGCAGAGCGTGGTGAGTGCCCCGGAGGTTCTGCCAGGAGGAGTGGATGATAACCTGCTCCTGCCTGCCTCGTCTCCAGTCCCCACGGTCAGGCAGCAGTTATGGAAGCTGGAAGCAGGGCCTAAGTGAGGCAGACCTCCACCGCAGTGACGGCTTTGGGTGTAGGAGCCAGGATTTCTGCCCATGGACGCTGGAATTTGAATTTCATGTGTCATGAAATATTCTTGTTTTTTGATTTCCCTTATTTATTTATTTCATTTTATTTGAAAGGCAGAGAGAGAGAGATACATAGACATATCCATTCTGTTGTTCACTCTCCAAATGCCTGTATCAGCCAGGGCTGGGCCAAGCTGAGGCCAGGCACCTGTTCTCAATCTGGGTCTTCCACGTGGTGGCAGTGACTCAGTTACTTGAGCCATCACCTGCTACTTTCCAGGGTGAGCTTGATGAACAGGAGGCTGGCATCAGAAGCGGAGCCAGGACTCGAACCCAGGCATCTTACTATGGGAAGTGGCATCTTAACTGCTGTACTAAACATCTGTCCCTTTCTTCACTGTTTAAAAACATAAAGAATGTTTTTGGCTTGGGAGGGGTACAAAAATAAACAGTGGGCCACACTGGCCCATGGACTGCCCTAAATCCTCCACCATGCCTTTCTTTCCTTGTGTGTCCTGGCTCCAGCCCTGAGCTGTCCAGAACTTTCAGCCCAGCCCTGAGAGACAGCTCCCGTCCTAGCACCTGACAGCTTTGGCAGAAAGAAACGCAGCAGAGTGCCGTGGGAGAGCCTGCTCTTTGGCATCAGAGAGACTTGGCTTCAAGTCCAAGCTCCACCATTGCTATCAGGGCAGGGGTGGGGGGCAGGCACCACCTTGCTCAGTCTTGGTTTCTCCATCTGCACCCTAGAGCTGGCCTGGCAGGACTGTGGGGAGAAGCAGTTGAGATCAAGCCTGGCGAGGGCCTAGCTCCTGGTGGGTGTGTGAGAAATGCCTGTTACTTGGGAGCACGGGCCGAAGTCAGAGGGTGGACAGACCTTGGTTCATTGCTTCCCTAGGTCCAGCAGCTTCTCCAGCCCAGCTTCTCGGGAAGGCCGCTCTCCGTGGCTGTGAAGGGAATCAGAAAGAGAGCGTGAATGCTCCTGAGGCTCTGCCCTCCGGGGCCCACGGAGCAGAGGTCCCCTCTCCGCACCTCGGCAAGTCGGTGCCGGTAACACTGGACCGGGGCTGCTTGTCACTCAGCTGCCATCTGTGTGCTCCTGCATCGGTTTAGCCAGAGGAAAATGGAAACCTGCAATTGTCGTAAACCCATGTTTGTGGAATCAGCCATGCAAAATATGAGACATGAACTTGGTGCCTGGTGTTATCATTCCTTGTTTTGTAAGTCCCATAGAGATGCTCACAGTCAATGCAGCAAGCGTTTCTTGAAAGTAGAGAGTAAGGACCTAGCACCACTTTAGCTCTCTCTCCTCAATACTAGCACTCTCTCCTCAATACTCCTTCCTGGGATCCCTATTATTCTCTGCAAATCTGGAAAAAATCCTGGGCTGAGCCTCTAGCTCGGGCCTCATGCCCACTCCCTTCCCTTCTTTGCGTTGGAAGGAGAGGCAGGGGCCTTCCTCTGGTGGACTGAGCCTGGCCTTTTGGGGTCTCCTCGTGTGTAGAGAGCTCTAGGAGGGGGATGCCAGGGTCTGTGGGGTCTGATGAGCTCATCCCCTTCCATCCCAGATCACTTGGCTCTGGTTTCCATGAATGGTTTCCCTGTGCTCAGCCTTAGATCCCAAACCCCAGGGGCAGCATTTTTATGTTAAAAATTGTTAAAAGACTTATTTATTTGAAAGAGAGAGAGAGAGAGAATTGTTCCATCCACTGATTGACTCCCCAAATAGCCACAATAGCTGGGGCTGGGCCAGGTCAAAGCTGGGACCCAGGAACTCTATCTGGGTCTCCCACTTGGGTGGCAGGCACGCAAGCCCTTGAGTCATCTGCTGCCTCCTAGGCGTGTTAGCAGGAAGCTGGATTGAAAGCAGAGCAGCTGGGACTTGAGCTGGCTCTCCAATATGAGATTCGAGTGTCACAAGTGGTGGCTTAACCCATGGCACAACAGCACCCACCGCTGCCATGCAGAGTCCACCTGGGTGGTGGGATGGCTCAGCATGGGGTCACCACGGCAGAGCTGTGGCAGCTCTGGGTGCAGGAGGCAGCAGAATCCATGGGGAAGAACCTGGAGAGGGAGCACGTCACAGGCCGCAGGGCCTGTGTTCCAGTGCGGCGCGGGCTACTGTGAGGACAGCCCGGTGTCCACGCAGCCAGTGCATCAGTGGATCGAACGCTGCCATTCACCTGTGGCTCCAGCCCAGGCCTTGGTGACCAGCAAGTGAGAGAAGTCCCAGGCTGTCCTGGCCCAGAGCACTGTGCTTTGCGATCGCAAAGCCAAGGATTCAAAAGAGGCAGGGAATACGGAGCTGCAGACAAAGTGGTGGCCACACAGCCATGTGCCCACATGTGTGGACGACCACACACACTTCATCTCAACCGTCCCAGAGAAGACGCAGGAATCGCTCCCACTCATTGGGCAATAAGCTCCGCCAGCGATCCGCACGGAGGGCAGGGATATTTTTAAAAAGAAGTTAAGGAAGGCGGTAGCTATGAAGCAAGTCACTTGTCTCTGGACGCTGCTTCCTTTGTATGTCAATCCTCAGAAGCGGAAAAAAAACCTGGTGCTGAAATTTGGGTCAGAGATAGCACAGGGGAGAGTTTCAGAGCCTCAATTTCACATGGCGAGTGTTCGTCCTGGCAGTAGGCGGCTCCCATGTCCCCACTAGGAACGCTCCCAGGCACCAGAGCCTTCTGAACCACGCAGGAGCCAATCGGCTGGTGGGCTCATCCGATGTGCCTGGGTAGAGCTGGAGGAAGGGGTTTTCTGTGTGTTGCTATTCCCCTGCTTACCAGAGGTATCCCACACCATTGCCCATACGCTGTAAAGCAAAAGCCACAAGGTCGCTGATTTAGGAAAAAAAAAAAGTTTATGGGCCTTTGCTGTGCTTGGTTTTGTTTTATGTGCAAGGGCAGGAAGTTGATTTAAGATGTGGAGGGGCCAGCACTGTGGCATACTGGGTAAAGCTGCCATCAGCAGTACCGGCATCCCATATGGGCTCCAGTTCGAGACTCGGCTGCTCCACTTCCAATCCAGCTCTCTGCTGAGGCCTGGGAAAGCAGTAGAAGATGGCCCAAGTCCTTGGGCTCTTGTACCCACCTGGGAGACCTGGAAGAAGCTCCTGGCTCCTGGCTTCGGATCGGCGCAAGTCCAGACGTTGCTGCAAATTGGGGAGTGCACCAGTGGAAGGAAGATCTCTCTCTCTCTCTCTCTCTCTCTCTCTCTCTTTCTACCTCTGCCTCTTTCTGTGTGTAACTCTGACTTTCAAATAAATACATCTTAAGGAAAAAAAAAAAAAAGACGTGGCGTTTGCACATTTCTTGACGTGGGCTGGAGATACCACAGACACAGGAGACGTGATGTAACACTAGGTGTGCAAGGCACAGCTCCCCTCTCGCTGGCCAACAATCCCCGGGGCTTTTGTTCCACCGGAGTGACAAGACACACTTGCAGGGACACTTTCCCCTTGAAGGAACTGTTGCCTACATAAACAAGACAGCCGGAAGTGCTGGGTTTGGAAAAATCTGGTTTTCATGCAACAGAATGGGATGAAAGTCTAAACAGCATTGCTTACTTAGCCCCAGATCCTCAGAGCCTTATTGTGACAATCCCCTGGCAACAGGAAGGGCAAGGGAGAAAAAGCAAACGACTGGAGCTAGGACAAGCTAAGATTCCCCAAGAGCGAATAATCGAATAGGGGCTGCCCAAATATCAAATACTGTGTTTGCCTGGGGCCTCTGTAACATCCAGGTTCTGCCCCAGCATGATGTCTTATCACTTTTGATAAGAACCTTGCCTTTTTTTAACCTACTTATTAAAATGATGATATAGCCTGTCCATGCTATTACATATTTCCCTGGTGGTTTGGTTTTCAAGAAAATAAATAAGGTTTCATTTTCCCTTAAAAAAAAAAAAAAAAAAAAAAAGCCCGTCCACCCCTTTCATTTTAAAACTTTGAATGTTTATTTGAGAGGCAGAGAGAGAGAGAGAGAGAGAGAGAACCCCACCCCCCCACCCCACCCCTGGTCCGTTCACTCCCGGATGCCTACAATGCAAGATTTGAGCGTGGGTTAAAGGCAGGAACTTGAATCCAGGGCTCCACCATGGGTGGCAGGGACCCGTCTACCTGCGCCATCACCACTGCCTCCCAGGGGCTGCATTAGCAGGGAGTGTAGTCAGGAGCCCGAGCTGACCCTGAACCCAGGCACTATGACATGGGACGGGAGTGTCTACACTGGTAGGTTAACCCACCACCCTCAGGGTCATCTTTACTTCTGTCTCTTCCTGACCTTCATTTCCTGCTTGCTGAGTCTTTCTAGTTCCTCTTCACAACATACTTCACGTCCACTCACCGTGTGGCTCCACTGCTGAGCTCCTGGCTCGCGGCCCCCTGACTGATCCTCTTGCCCTTGGCTCTCCCCTAGCTGGTCTCTGCCCAGGTGGTGTTCGTGTTGCCAGCTGCTCACTCAGAAACCATCACTGGCCTCCCATCATTTACAGAATACAGGGGCCCCGTGCACCTTTTCTTCCTCGTCTCCTGTTAATTCCCCTTCATTTCCTGCTGAGGGAATGACCCCTTTGCTAATCTGAGCGCTGGTTTCTAAGGCACAGATAAGGCCCTGTTGGCTGGTTTCTAAGGCATAAGGCCCTGTTGGCACAGAGCCCAGCTCTTGGCTAATGGGTTTGTCTTAACCGAGTTTCTCCTGATCATTTATTTAGGAACATAATCTCCAGGAGCAGGAATTAGGAAAAGGGGAATCAGAGCAAAGAGGAAGGGGAGCCAGATGGAGATGTGGGAGGCAGCTGGCGTTGAAGGGCTGCTTCATCCTGTGGGCTTTCTATATTTTTTTTTTTTGACAGGCAGAGTTAGACAGTGAGAAAGAGAGAATCAGAGAGAAAGGTCTTCCTTTGCTGTTGGTTCATTTCCCAAATGGCAGCTACAGCGGCACTGTGCAGATTCGAAGCCAGGAGCCAGGTGCTTCTCCTGGTCTCCCATGTGGGTGCAGGGCCCAAGCACTTGGGCCATCCTCCACTGCACTCCCGGGCCACAGCAGAGAGCTGGACTGGAAGAGGAGCAACTGGGACAGAATCCAGCACCCCAACTGGGACTAGAACCTGGGGTGCTGGCGCTGCAGGTGGAGGATTAGCCAAGTGAGCCGTGGCGCCGACCTCTTTTTTTTTTTATGATTTATTTATTCATTTTAAAGTCAGAGTTACACAGAGAGATAAGGAGAGGATGAGAGAGAGGTCTTCTATCCGCTGGTTCACTTCCCAATTGGTCACAACAGCCGAAGCCAGGAGCCAGGAGCCAGGAGCCTCCTCTGGGTCTCCCCACAGTTGCAGGGGCCCAAGCACTTGAGCCATCTTCTGCTGCTTTCCCAGGCCACAGCAGAGAGCTGCATTGGAAGTGGAGCAGCTGAGACTCAAACTGGTGCCCATATGGGGTGCTGGCACTGCAGGCAGCAGCTTTACCCACTATGCCACAGTGCTGGCCTCCCGTGGGCTTTCTAGAAAGCTTTATGAAATTGTCTGGGGAAGATAAGTTTGTCCCCCGTTCCCATTCTATGTGGATAACAGGTTGCTTCACAGGGTCCTGGACTTAGTCAAGACTTTGACAAGCTTTGGTGGGGATAGGGGATAGCTGGGCCAGATGCCCATCCGTAGGGATATGGATAGACAGATTGCACTATCTTTATACATGGAAAACTACCCAACAATGAAAGACAGTGATGCACTGTTGTTACACACAGCGGAGAGGGGGGAGAGAATCTCACATTGACAACATTAAGAGAAAGAAGCCAGGGTCCATGTATGTGATTCCATTCACACGAAGTTCAAAAGCAGGCAGGGTTAATCTATGATGACCGAGACAGGAATGGTGGTTGCACCTCCAGGGTAGAGGCCAGACATGGACCGGGAGGAAACACAGGGGAGCCCACTGAGGGGCTGAAATCTGTGTCTCTGTCTGAGTGGTGGATGCATCCTGGGTGGGGCCATGGTGAAAGGAGTAAGCAAATGAACAAAGCGTGGTCGGACATTCCCTATTCTACAACCCAGGGAAATAAGACTTGGTGCGGAGGAGGGGCCCATAATTTAGAGACTTCCCGCACCTCTCCTGCAGGAACTTGGCCTGCTGGGGTCTCATCCACACAGTCTGCGCATGTTCAACACCCAGAACCCGGGAGGACCTGTTCAGACCGCCCCCTGAGTTGCTACAAAAATTGTTTAAATTTATTTTTACTTGTTGGAGAGATAGAGGTGGAGAAGACTACAGACTCCTGGTTCACTCTCCAGGTGCCCACAGTGGCTGTGCTAGGTCAAGGCCAAAGTCAGGAACTCAGTCTCCCACACAGGTGACAGGAACACAATTACTTGAGCCACCGCTGCTGCCTCCCAGGTTGTCACTGGCAGGAAGCTGGGCTCAGGAGCAGGAGCTGGTGTCAGTCACACAGGTGACTTAACTACTAGGCTAAATGCCTGTCCCTAAAAATTATCTTAAAGTGAAAAAACTTGAGCTGCAGAAGATGCAGGAGAAATGGTTCCCGAATTTCCCTTAGGTGACTAAAACACAGCCTCCCCAAAACACAAGTGCTCAGGCAGCTTCCTGCCAATCCAGCAGCCTGGGAGACAGGCTGTCCATGCCATCAGCGTGCAGAAGCCCAAAAGAACCTTCCGTGCTTTCCCACGGGAGCCCCACCCCCCTCTCCTTTTGTTCGATTTGTTGCACAGCTTTTGTCTCTGGCTACTCAGCGACTTTCTCCGTACTGAGCAGCTCACACGCACACAGGTCAATAGAGTAGGTGGTCTTTTCTTGGAGAGTCTGCAGGCCCCCAACGACTGGTCCCAAGTTGAGAGAGGAGAAAGATCTTCCTCCTGATAGATCCGGAACACCTGTGGCCCATGGAGCTCATCTCGCAACTCCGCCATGCTCTATCTCAAGGACATTAACCAAGTGCACGCTCCCATCGCCCGAGGCCCTTGCCCAGGGTGGATTCACCCGTGGATGCTAAATACCTGGATGGGAGAGCCAGACCTGAGTGGTGTTGCTGACAAGCCCCTCCCTCAGGTGTTCTAGCTGGAAAGCTCGCAGTCAAGATTCTTGAGTCCTCTCTTCACCATCCCACGGCAGTCTGAAAGGCAGCACGCTGGTCTTATTTCAAAAAAGATCCAGAGTCAGACCACTTCCCACCTTTTCCTCTGATACCCCATCTGACGGGATCAGAGCCACCCCATCTCTCAGCTGCACCAAGGTAAAAGCCTCCTAACCCCCCTGTTTCTCCCTGTCCTCACATAGCTGAGTTCGGCCCCAGCACCCCCTGCTCAGAGCTCGCCTGCAGACTCACCTCCCCAGACCCTAAGGCCCCCGAGGCCCTTCATCGGCTGCCCTCTCCCTCTGCTCCCCCTACCCCAACCCTTCCCTCTCATGGCCCCAGCTCACTGGCTTTATTGTGGCTCTTTTTCTTTTGTTAAAAAGTTATTTGATTTATTTGAAAGGCAGAGTGACAGAGAGAGAGAGAGAGAAAGAGATATGCCGGTTCTCTCCTCGTATGGCCTCAGTGGCCATGGCCAGTCCAGGCTGAAGCCAGGAGCCCTGAACTCCATCTGGGTGCCCCACGTGAGTGGCAGGGGCCCCAGCACTGAGGCCATCTTCTCCTGCCTTCCCAGACACATTAACAGGGAGCTGGATCTGAAGCAGAACAGCTGGGACCCGAACTGGAGCTCTGATACAGGATGCTGGCATGGCGGGTGGCTGGTTAACCGGCTGTGCCACAATGCCAGCCCCTGGGAGCCGAGTTAGACTGAAAATATGGTCCAGAAATTTCTACATGAGACTGTTCTGGTCCCGAACAGCCGTCCACTTAGGCTTGGAAGTCCCCCAGATACAGAGGGAGCCGGTGCAGGCCAGACCCGACACCCCGGGGTCCAGGGGTGTAGCCGTCGCTCGGCTTCCTCGCCAGGGGGCGCCTCATTTCCGCATGGGCAGGCAGCCCAGAGCTGGGCTCTCGATGCTTTAGGTGATAACAAGCAGAAGGAAATGGAGAGGGGAGCTCCCAGTTGGGGCGAGGAAGGCACCCTGAATACCTCTGGAGATTAAGCCCTGGTTGAGGGACCCACCTGCTGCTGGAATGAGGAAGCCCCCTCCCTGCCGGGGCGGGGCTGCCAGAGCCTGGGGTTCTCCAGCTCCTCTTGGGGTGGGCCTCACGCTGGGCATTGCTACTAGACAGGATCTGACAGAGTCAGCTCTCCACGCCCCGTCTTCTCTCCCCACCCAACACCTTCCCGGGGCCCCCTGCTCCATCTATAAAATGCAGCGCTGAGGTTGAGTGGGGGGATGGAACTGGGAGCCAAGGTCCCCAACCCCGAGTGCTGGGTTGCATCTCACAGGGGCCCCTCAGCTTCTCCGGGACAGTCCTCCTCCACAGGCCCTGGGACAGCTCCTGCCTCCCTCCAGGCGGCCTGGCCCTTTACCCTAAAGTGGGGTGAAGTTCCAGAAGATGGTGTCCCATTGCACGCTGCAGATCCCTGACCTGCAGGGCCAAGAAGACCTCAGAGCTTTTGAGTCCAGAGAGGGCAAGTAATTTACCCAAAATCACACAGCCCCCAGGCCACCATCTTTGGCAGAGCTGGACACAAAACCTGAAGCTTCTGATGCAGTTTGCAAGCTCCTTCCAGGCCTGAGGTTTGGGGTCCAATGATGCCCATCCAGCACGAGTCCTCTGCCCAGAGCTGAAATCCCCTGAGTGTCCCCCTAGCAATGGCTACAACAGCAAACGTCCTTGGTCCCTTGAGGAGTGAGACTCCTTTCTAGGACATTTGAAAATACATTCTGCAGCTCCACTCCTGGGCCTGGCCAAAACCCCCTGTTGTCCCTAAGTCTTCACCTTGCCCCCCTCCCCCCATAGACCCCGAGGCCTGTAGCTCCAACAGTGGCTCTCCCTCCCTCACCCCTGCATCCTGGCTGTGGCACCCAGCCACAGAATCGCAGGATGTTGAAGATGGAAGACTGTGGGAGATTAGAGACCTGACCCACTTCGGTGAGCTGTTCCCGCCAGGCCTCAGAGTGCCATCCCTTCTCTCTAGGGCTCCCGCACGGGAGGGTGCCAGGGCTCTCATCTATTGAGCACCTGTGCACATTTTTGAAGCATCTCTGTTGTGTAGCATGTACTGGGTAAGGCTTTCACTACCTCATTACTACAATAGTCTAGCATTGCAGGCAGTATGCCCATTTTATAGATTAGAAAGTTGAGGTTCTGGAACCAGAAACAAAACTCAAGGCAACTCTCTATGAAGCTGGGCCCAGGCCTGGGGGGGCAGGCAGGACAATGGAACGGCATCTGCCACGGCCTTGGAGCAGGACCGAGGGGTGAATAATTGAGTGCAGATGACTCTAAATCGTTACACTGCACTTCCGAGAGGGCAGGGGATAGGCGGGTGCCCTGACCTGCCCGCTCTCCGCCTGCTCATTCTGTGGTCGCCCGCTGCGTCCTGGAAACTCCCCAGCCACACCTGGCCAGGCAGCTGCCCCTCCTCCCCGGGTGGAGGAAGCAGGAAAAGGTGGCAGGAGGAGGCAGCGGTGTGGACGGCACCCCAGCCAGGATGGGCTTTCTCCAGGGCCTGGCCCTGCCGCTTCTCTTCGTCTGCCTCCAGGCTGGGGCGCCTGGGAGCTCCACAGGTGAGGAGGTGGTGGTGGGGCGCTGGGGGCTGCCCCAGCCGGACTTGGGGGAGCGCTCCAGGGTGGGTAGCCCTCTGTGGTGCCGGCAGCTCTCCTGGGGTAGCTGTGAGTAACCCACAGTTCTCCTGGTGGTGGTTGGAGGGCCCGAGCGCAGTGAGCCATGTGTTGTCCTGAAGACCACTATGGGTTTGTGTTGGGTGGGGGGCGGGGAGAGGCAGTGGAGGGTGGAGGGTGGAGAGTGGAGGGGGCGGTGAGGTGCCAGCTCGTGGCAGTGCTGCCAAAGCTAGGATGTGGCTGAGAATGTGACCCTTCGAGTTTATTTCCTAGCACGGATTTCCTTCGAAAGACAGTTATTGTGTGACAGCCCGACTGTCACATGCTCTGGGGGGAGGGGTGGATGCTGGGGGCAGGGCGTGTATGGAAGAAGGGTGCTGACACTGATGTTCACTAATGGGAACACTGCCACTCTCACCATGTGCATTTAAAAACAGTAATAATAAAGACCATTTTGTAGAGCCCACAGCACTGAACAAGGTGCAGAGCAAAGCTGTGTCCATAGGTGCCCAGTCCACGCCTCCTGCACGCCCTCCCGCTAGCGGCATCCCCTGGGGCGGCATGCTTGTTACATACAGTAAATGAGCCTACACGGACACACTGTTATACACGATTTTCCTAGATTTGTTTTCTTTTTATTTGAAAGGCAGGGAGAAAGGGAGAGAGAGAGAGGGGAGGGGGGAGAGAGAGATCGTTTACTCTCCAAATGGCTGTAATGACTGGGGCTCAGCCAGGCCAAAGCCAGGAGCTGGACCTCAGTCTGGGTCTCCAACATGACTGGCCAGCTCCATTTCATAGAAGAGAAAACGCTGGCTTGGAGCACTTTCCTGTGCCCTGGAACTGAGGCCCAGGCCAGGGGAGCTCTGGGGGCCGGGGCGGGGCATGGCACTGCGGTGGAGCAGAGTGGATGTGGCTGTGAGAGTCCTCGGAAGGAAGAGGCGTGGTTTGGGAGCGAGTTTCTTTTCTTTTCTTTTCTTTTTTTAAGATTTACTTTATTTATTTGAAAGAGTTACACAGAGAAGGAGAGACAGAGAGAAAGATCTTGCACCCACTGGTTCATTCCCCAAATGGCCACAAAGGCCAGAGCCATGCTGATCCGAAGTCAGGAGCTTCCTCCAGGTCTCCCACGTAGGTGCAGGGGCCCAAGCACTTGGGCCATCTTCTACTGATTTCCCAGGCCATAGCAGAGAGCTGGATGGGAAGTGGAGCAGCCGGGACTAGAACCAGTGCCTATATGGGATGCTGGCACTGCAGGCCAGGGCTTTAACCTGCAGTGCCACAGCACCGGCCCCATAGGGGCGGGTTTCACGGCAACAACGATGACATGAAGCTCCTGGGGAAGAGGGGAAGTGTGTCAGAGGTCAGAGGCCAAAGGGCTATGGGAGCTGGGGCAGAAAGGCAACCCAGCAGGTACTGAGAAATGGCTCAGGCTTTGAAGTAGGGAGAAGGCACATGAGCAGCTCAGGCGAAAGTGTGATTCGTGGGTGCGGCTGCACGGCACTGAACAAGGAGCAAGAGCCCATGCCCGTGACGCACCTGAGCCACGAGTGGCGGGGGACGGTCGGGAATTCCCATGCGGGAAACTAGGCTGGGCTCCGGCCCACGTCGAGGCGGGGCTGGAGAGCTGTCTTTTGCTTGCTGGAGCCCCCAGGACTCTGCCTGCTCCCAGTGCTTACTCTCAAGGCTCCTGGCCCCAGCACTCCCAGTTACCGCAAGACGAAACCGCAGACTTCCCTTGTGTTTTTAGGAAAACACGTCCACAGGGAAACACTTGTTGGATGAGAAAAGTCTCCATAGAAAAGTGACAACTCATTCACAAAGTTCTGAGTCCTGGCCCATGGCTCACCTGGGACGTGGGCCTTGTTTGCTTACCCTTGGAGCCGGGTCCTAGCTATACACACTCCCTGTGCTGGCTACAGACCAATAATCAGCGAGGATCCCGGGGCTTGGGGCCTTGAGTGGGTTGTTGGGGCCTCAGAGGACACCAGGCAGGGCAACTCCAGTGCTGTGGCTGCTCCACAGGACAGGGCTTCCCGACACTGCCCCGTCTTCCTGGTGCATATGAGGGGTCTTCATGATCTTTTTAAAAAATATGTATTTATTTGAAAGGCAGAGTGATGTTGGGAGGGCAGGGAGGAGAATCTTCCATCTGCTGGCTTATTCCCCCAATGACCACTACAGCCCAGGCTGGACCAAACTGAAGCCAAGGGGTCAGAATACATATTTGGGCCATCACTTGCCGCTTCTCAGGTGCATTAGCAGGGAGCTGGCTCAGAAGCAGGACAGCATCCCAAACCACCATACCACAAATTGTTTGAAGCATCCTTATATGGATGAAAAAGGAGGGGTGGTGTTTGGCACAGTAGCTAAGATGCTGCTTGGGGCACCCACATTCCAGATCAGAGCGCCTGGGTTCATGTTCCAGCTCCACTTCCAACTTCAGCTTCCTCCTGAGGTGCATGCTGGGAGTAAGCAGGTGAGGCTCAGGTGGGTGTGTCCCTGCCACCCACCTGGGAGACCTGGACTGAGTTCCCAGCTCCTGTCATTGGCCTTCTCCAGCCCAGGCTGCTATGAGCATTTGGGGAGTGAACCGGAAGATGGGAGAAATCTGCTTCTCCCTCTCTGCCTCTGTCTCTCTGCCTTTCAAATACATAAAATAAATTAAAAATTTAAAAAAAAGAAAATTGAGACAACATCCTCCAACAGTATTCAGGGCACAAATAAGAGAGCTGGGTGAAGTCCGTGCATTGGGAGTCGGGGCTCACAAAGTCAGCCTTACCCTCCACAGGCCCCAGCACCAGTGCACCAGACCCTTTCTTGACAGCAAAGACCACACAAGCAGCTGCTGGGACTGCCGAGGCCGGGACCAGCTCAGAGGGAGCCTTGCAGGCCACTCACCCTGCCGAGACCTCAGTGCCAGCCCACGCCTCTTTGGAAGCTCAAACCCTGAGTGCTGAGATCTTTGCTAGCACCTTCACCTCAGCTGGAACTATTTCAAAAGCAGAGACCAGGACCAAGACCATTTCCCCGGCAACACAGCCCAGAACCCTGACCAAGACAATACCTTCCAAGCTCATGGCTGTGATCACCACCTCTCTGGAGACATTAGCTACAACTGGCGTAGAAACTGGGCTGACCACAGTGGAGGCCAACACAGGCAGCGGTCCCACAGGTGCCGTCCTTGACACCTTTTGCACCAATGACAGCTCTGAAGAGGCAAGGAGGATCCTGGTTGACATCGTGACATGGGCTCACACCTCCCCAGGGGCTGGGGGCCTGCCTCCAGGCAGCAGCTCCTCCTTTGACAACTCAGTTTCGGTCATCACCACTTCCCAAACCCTGGTACCTGACATCATGACAGCCACCAAGGCCTTGGTTGCCTTCACCATTACCCACGTTGAAGTTACCACCAGCAGCCTGATGGGGACAGGAACGGCTGCCACCACCTCTGGGACCTCCAGCACCACAGGAGCAGAGGTCTTGCCCACCTCTGGAACCACAGGTTTGTCTGCCTCCACCGTGGCAGCGTCATACCCCCCTGACACCTCATCCTCTGCTGAGACCTTGTCAACAGCCTGTACCACAGAGCCAGCGACTTCCACTGCTACCAGCTACTCTGCCATGGGCCACAGCCCCTCGGAAGCAGTGACCATCAAGAGCTCTGTGACTTCAGACAGCACAAGCAATGGGCTCTTTCCCACTCACAGGCACTCTCTCCCTTCTGCCCGTCTGACTACAGCCAGCAGCAGCCAAGAGACACACAGCACCACAGCCGAGACCACAACCACAGCCGAGACCCCATCCACAGCCGAGACCACAACCTCAGCTGAGACCACAACCACAGCCGAGACCACAACCACAGCCGAGACCACAACCTCAGCCGAGACCACAACCACAGCCGAGACCACAACCTCAGCCGAGACCACAACCACAGCCGAGACCACAACCACAGCCGAGACCACAACCTCAGCTGAGACCACAACCACAGCCGAGACCACAACCTCAGCCGAGACCACAACCACAGCCGAGACCACAACCTCAGCTGAGACCACAACCACAGCTGAGACCACAACCACAGCCGAGACCACAACCACAGCCGAGACCACAACCACAGCCGAGACCACAACCTCAGCTGAGACCACAACCACAGCTGAGACCACAACCACAGCTGAGACCACAACCTCAGCCGAGACCACAACCACAGCCGAGACCACAACCTCAGCCGAGATCTCAACCACAGCCGAGACCACAACCTCAGCCGAGACCACAACCTCAGCCGCGACCACAACCTCAGCCGAGACCACGACCCCCCCAGGGAGCACAACGAAGATCCCTGTGGCCGTGCCCTTCACTCCGACAAGGAAGACCACAAAAGTTGATCCAGGTAAGTGCCCCCGCCACGTGTGATTCTTGGGGATTCGGGCTTCCAGGCCTCCAGGATGTCACCAGTCCCATTGGAGAGAGGGGAGGAAGGGAGGATCCACGGGCCCACGCGGAGCCCCCTCTCTGCTGCTGCCTCCTCGTGATCCTCTTGTGGTTCTTGCCAGTAACAAGCAGGTGTATGGAAAGTCTGCAGAAGCATTTGGAGAAGTGGTTTGAAATCCTGGCTCTGCCCGTAGCAGCCTGAGTGACCTCGGACAAGCAAGCTTGTCTCCCTCTCTGGGTCTCAGCTTCTCCTGTATAGTCAGAGGGGCTGCATCGAGGGAGCCCTGAAGTCCTCTCCGGCTCTGATCTGATCTTTTACAAAGCAAACTGTTCCGTAACTACTCCCGTGCATCAGGCAGGGCCCCTGATTTTATTTAACAGACGTGGCCGCCATGCGTGGCAGCCTCTAGTTCAGCCGTGGTCACACAAGCCCCTGGCCTAGGCTGAGCAGCTGGGCCTCCAGGAAAGTGGGGCTCACTGGATGTCCTTGCTGGGGTGTGCGCCATCGAGAGTGACTTTAAATAACTAACTAGAGTGACAGTTGGAGAGTTTAAAGCTACATCTCCGAGACAACAGGTACTTGTGGGCAGAGTCCGTTGTCAGAGGCTGCCTGGCCAGCCCAGCCCCTGGTCCTCCTGTAGTTCCCATCACACTGACCCTGTGCCGCATCCCCATCTCTGCAGATCCTCAGCTTTCTGGGAGGTGAAATAAAAATATTACTCACAACCGCCCTACTCAGTATCTTTTGTGTTCCTGGCTAAGGAATTGTGAGAGTATTTCACAACCAGTAAGCATTGGTACCAAGTGAATGTCATCTCGGATACCAGGCAGGGTGCTGTGAGTTTTGCATGCGATCTCTTCCAGCCTTCCAAACAATCCTGTCATGTGGCAGAGGGATGGCAGTCTGATGCCCAAACTCACAGTCACCCTATTGCACTTTGATTATTTAAAGCTCAGCTCATAAAACATTTTTAAAAAGATTTACTTGTTTGTTTTGAAAGTCAGAGTTAGAGAGAGAGAGAGAGATCTTCCATCCTCTCGTTCACTCTCCAGATGGCCACAACAGCCAGGGCTGGCTCAGGTCAAAGCCAGGGCCTTCCTCCAGGTCTCCCATGTGGGTGCAGGGGCCCAAGGACTTGGGCCATCTTCCACTGCTTTTCCAGGCACACTAGCAAGGAGCTGGATGGAAAGGGGTGCATCCGGAACTTGAACCAGAGCCCATATGGGATGCTGGCAGAGCAGGTGGCAGCCTAACCCACTACACCACAACATCGGGCCCAATATTTTTATTTTTAAATGCTTTTCTTTATTACTTGTTGCATTCACATGATTAAAATGTCAAAAGGGGAGGAGTCTAGCGCTTAAGATGCCTGCCTCCCACATTGGTGTTACGCAGGTTCAATTCCTAGCTCCAGCTCCTAACTTGAGCTTCTTGTTAATGTAGACCCTGGGAGGCAGTAGATGATGGCTTAAATACTTGGGTTCCTGTCACCCATGTGGGAGACTCAGATTGAGTTCATGGCTCCTGACTGTGGCCCTGAAAAAGCATTTGGGAAGTGAACCAGAGGATAAGAGTGTACTCTCTTTCTCTCTCTCTTCCATCTCTGAAACTTAAAAAAAAAAAAATTACATTCAAAAGGTAAAAAACAGTCCACCGTAAAATGCTTTCCTCCCATACCTGTTAAACACACAGAGAGAAGGAGAGGCAGAGAGAGAGAGGACTTCCATCTGCTGGTTCACTCCCATTGGCCACAAGGGCCAAAGCTGCGCCAATCCGAAGCCAGGAGCCAGGAACTTCCGCCGGGTCTTCCATGTGGATGCAGGGGCCCAAAGAATTGTGCCATCTTCCATTGCTTTCCCAGGCCATAGCAGAGAGCTGGATTGGAAGAGGAGCAGTTGGGACTTGAATCGGTGCCCATATGGGATGCTGGTGCTGCCGGTGGTGGCTCTACCTGCTACACCACAGAGCCAGCCCCTTACCCTCTGTTTCTATTCAAGGGGAGTGTATGGTAAATCCAGATCCCTGAGATAAAGCTATCATTTTTGGGGGAGGAAGGGAAGAAAAGATTTTTGTTCACCTTGTTATTCTTTCAAAAGATTTGTTTATTTGAAAGGAAGAGTGGGGGTTGGCACGGTGGCGTAGTGGGTAAAGCTGTTGCCTACAGTGCCAGCATCCCATATGGACGCCGGTTTGATTCCCAGCTGCTCCACTTCTGATCCAGCTCTCTGCTATGGCCTGGGAAAGCAGTGGAAGATGGCCCAGGTCCTCGGGCCCCTGCACCCACATGGGAGACCCGGAAGAAGCTCCTGGCTCTTGGCTTCAGATCAACGCAGCTTGGCTGTTGCAGCCAGTTGGGGAGTGAACCCACAGATGGAAGACCTCTCTCTCTCTCTCTCTCTCTCTCTCTCTCTCTGCCTCTTCTCTCTCTGTGTAACTCTGACTTTCAAATAAATAAATAAATAAATAAATCTTTCTTAAAAAGAAAAGAAGAGTGATGGAGAAAGAGATCGAGAGATCTTCTGTCTGCTGGTTCACTCCCCAAATGCCCACAGGGGTAGGCCAAGCTGAAGCCAGGAGCCAAGAAGTCCATCCTGGATCTCCCTTATGGGTGGCTGAAACCCAGATACTTGGGCTGTCCTCTCTGCCTCCCAGCATGCATTAGCAGGAAGCTGGATTGGTAGTGCAGAGTAGCTGATAGGTGGACAGGCCCTTGATATGGGAAGAGGACATCTCAAACAGTGGCTTAACCCACTGCACCACTATGCTTGCCCCTCACTCTGTATTTTTTTTTTAATATCTAATTTTTAATTTGAAAAACAGAGTGAGAGACAGAGAGAGAATCTTCCATCCACTGGTCCACTCCCCAAATGGCTGCAAGGCCCAGGGCTGGGCCAGGCTAAAGCCAGGAGCCAGGAGTTTCTTTCTTTCTCTCTTTCTTTCTCTCTTTCTTTCTCTCTTTCTTTCTCTCTTTCTTTCTCTCTTTCTTTCTCTCTTTCTTTCTCTCTTTCTTTCTCTCTCTCTTTCTTTCTTTCTTTCTTTCTTTCTTTCTTTCTTTCTTTCTTTCTTTCTTTCTTTCTTTCTTTCTTTCTTTCTTTCTTTCTTTCTTTCTTTCTTTCTTTCACAGGCTGAGTTAGACAGTGAGAGAGAAAGACAGAGAGAAAGGTCTTCCTTTTTCCGTTGGTTCAACCTCCAAATGGCTGCCACGGCTGGCGCGCTGCACCTATCCGAAGCCAGGAGCCAGGTGCTTCTCCTGGTCTCCCATGTGGGTGCAGGGGCCCAAGCACTTGGGCCATCCTCCACTGCACTCCCTAGCCACAGCAGAGAGCTGGACTGGAAGAGGGAGCAACCGGGACAGAATCCGGTGCCTCAACCGGGACTAGAACCCGGGGTGCTGGCGTCACAGGCGGAGGATTAGCCAAGTGAGCCACAGCACCAGCCCAGGAGCCAGGAGTTTCATCTGGGTCTCGCAACATGAGTACAAGGGCCCAAGCACTTGGACCATCTTCCACTGCTTTTCCAGGTGCATTAGCATGGAGCTGGATCCGAAGAGGAACAGCTGGGACTCGAACCAGTTACCCATATGAATGCTGGCACTGCAGGCAGAGGTTTAACCCACATCCCTCTCACTTTGTATTTCAAGTTCATTTTGTGATCTTATAGTTTGTCTATTGACTGGCTTTATTTTCTTAGGTTTTTGAAGTGACTATGGTAAGATCTACCCCTTCACAGAGTGGGAAGTGCATGCGCCAGGTCTGCTTTGACAGCTGGTGTTGGGCAGTGCGTCTCTCAAGCCTGTTCATCTCGTGGAATTGCAACGTCCTCCCTGTTCATTAGCAACCCCCCAGCTCCCCTAGAAAGCCGTTCTTTCCATGGCTGCTCAACCTTCCCTTTCGTTTTCCCGCTATCGATGTGACGGGTGCTCCACGGAGAGGCATTTAGGTTGCATCCAGTATCTTGTCATGTTGGAAGATCATGCAGGAAATAGCTCATCTCTCACGTGAGTTATTTTCTGTAGGATGATCAATTCTACCAGTATTGTGCTGGGAAGAAAGGACCACAGGGCGGCGGGTAAAGGCGGAGAGATTCGGGTTCAAGACAGAGCTTCCTGCTGAGCCGCTGAGCCAGGAAGGCTGAGTTGAAAGATCTGGTCAGCCCTCCACCAGCCTAGAGCTGGGAAGAAGGGGCCAAGGCCTCCCTCAGAGACCCCGCCTCCCTGGCGCTCTCCCTGCGTGGGCCCTTCCCCTGCAGCCGGACCCAGGACCTCCAGACCCCGAGAATGTTTAGATCCACTTCCGGTTCTCCTTCTTCACCCTCCCCTTTTAATTTCTCCAAAAGGCAGTGGTGCCTTAAGGTCTGGTTTCGTCCCCTCGAGTCGGGCTGGCACCACGGTGGCTGTAACTATCCCAGGTGGAGCAGCCTCTTTTCTTCCCGTGTCGCTGTCAGAAGCTTCAAGCACAGGGACACGTCTACACCCGGGAGACACCCAGATCTGCGGAGCCTGGGGAGGCGCAAACACATGTTGATGCTTTAACGGAATTCACGGGGTTTTCATCTCCCTCTGATTCTCAACCCGCAGGCGGAGATGAGGCTGGGGGCTTCCTCCTCCTGCGGCTGAGTGTGGCCTCCACAGAAGACCTCACTGACCCCCGGGTGGCAGGGAGGCTGATGCGGCAGGTGAGTGGGCACTCTCTGCACAGGGGAGGGGGGGCAGGGTGAGCTGCAGGCTGCAGAAGAGCGAGGCCCACCCTGGGCGGGGCCTGGTGCCTCGTGGAGGACTAGCAAGTGTATCTGAGGACCCCTGCCTGGCCTTGCTTCTGCCTGGCTTCTCTGTGTCCCTCGCTTCCCTTTATTGCAACATACACAAATCCTCCCCCCAGCCTCAGTTCCTGCAGGTCCTAGGAATTGCAGGAGGTCAGTGAAACTGAGGGGCGTGTGGGCAGGATTACTGGAGGCAAATGACAGAAACCCGGGTCATCGCGGCCCAGGAGACCCCGGAGTGGTGCTTCCAGCTCGGCCATGGGTGAATCCAGCAGCTCCCACATGATCATGAAGGACTTCTCTTTCTCGCCCTCTCTTACCTCTGCTTCCATCATTCTCCAGTCTTCCCCGCCCTGTGTATGGAAAGGTGGCCGCGACAGCCTTAGATTCACATGGCACTTGCCCCTCCCCCAAATCTGCCTGTATTTTATTGGCCTGCAACAGCCACCATGACTGACAGCCCGAGCAGGACCATGCACCTTGAGAAAGGCCCCAGAGGAAGTGGGGATTTGAGGCAGAACAAACCCATAGATATCTAGACAGGGACCAGGATTAGGCTGTGTCTGTGTGGTCTAATTCCCATAAAGCTCAGGTCTCCGGACAGTTTCCAGTGGCGAAATTCTGGGTCAGGGCTTTGGGGGAGGGTATGAATCGCTGGGAAGCTGGGCTGGGTGAGCTCAGTGCAGACTTCACCGGCCCAGCCTCTCTGAGGTCTGGCTCCCCCGCTCTGCAGAGTAGGAGCTGGAGCACGATGCAGCCGGAAGTGTCTAACTGTCCACAGATGTGACCGGGGCCTGATGCACAGTCTGATGCGGAGTGTCCCGTGGCCGGGCCCCTGCGCATGCCTCAGACTTGCTTCTAGCACTTCACAGCATCATCAGCAGGTGCCATACCAGTGGTTCAAGCTTGGTGTCACCCCTTGTAAGGGCAAACCTGGCAGCGGTGCCAGCTGGGGGCCTCCTGCCAGCAGTAGAATCCGTGCCTGGGCTGCACAGAAGAGGCAGTCAGCCCTGGCAGTAGAGAGCAGGAGATGCCCATTGCAAGAAGGATTCTTTGTTGCAGCAAAAGAGAATGACTGTGTATCCTTAATAAGGGATTGGCTGGCCGGGTCCCAGGGTGCATAGAATCCAAGGGATGCCAGAGAGCAGGCTTGAAAACCAGGCAGCAGCAGCCCAAGGTGTGCAGTGTCTCGGGGCTGGGCAGTGGCACCCTTCTGGCTGGGACTGTGTCAATCTTGCTGTTGCTGATAGCAGCCGGCACGGGCCATGACCGTCTGCTACCTGCACACACAGCCAGTGGGCGCTCCCTGCTGCTTTGTCTTTGGGTGACTTCTTCCAGGGTCAGAGTCCTGCGTGCTGAGATCCAGTAGTCAGCGTAGGTCTTGTGCCCACATCTCACCGCCAGGAGACAGGCAGATGGACTGTCTGGATGCTAGAGTTCTCAGAGTGAAAGGGAGGCTCATCAGGGCTCCCGCAATGAGGGGTCCCCTAAACACAGCTTGAGAGTTTGTTGTGGGGCAGCCGAAGGAGTGGCAAATGCCAGTGTGTGTATCAAATAATCACAGTAGCAGATGGGAGTCCTCCTGGAGGAAGGAAGCTGGGGGTGAGTGTCAGGTCTGAGCCCCAACACAGGAAGCTACTCAGGGGCCAGGAAGAGACCTGGGGGATGGGAAGCAGGTCAGAGAGCTGAGGGGAGGCGGCAAGCCGTGTGCATGTTGGGTGTCAGTTCATGCTGGGGGCTGGCTGATGGTGTGGGCTCAGAGATAGAACCAGGGCTCGGGAGCCATGCAGATCTGGGTGTGACTTCCGTGTAACCTTGCCTAAAAGAAGGATAACGATACCGGTCCAAAGATAACTTTGAGGTGTCAATGACATCAAGTGCGGGAAGCCCTCAGTCCACGTTCAGCCCAGGGGAAGGCGCAGGAAGCACCGCCATGTTCCCCGTGGGCTCTCTCCCATTGCGTCCTCCTGTCCTGTCCTGTGGGGCGCTCACGGGGCTTCCTCTTGTCTTCCAGCTCCACCGGGAACTGCACAGCCACACACCCGCCATCCAGATCTCCTTGCTGCGTGTTGGGAGGGCCTGAGGAACACCAGCTGCAGCCAGGCGGGTCCTGGAGACCAAGGACAGTGCTACCTATGGCCCGGGACCCACCAAGGCTGGGGCCACTCAGGGAGCTGAGGTTTGCCTGGACGTTTCTGGAAAAGGTCAGCTGGCCCATGCCTCTTACTCCAGGCATTGGGTCATGTACTGGAGTGTGTGTGTAAGGGTAGAGGCTTCTCCTGTTCCCAGAAGTGTTCTTGGACTTCCCATGGTGCGTATGTTATATTTCAATAAAGAGTCCTGGTCACCCATCTGTGCTTCTGTCCTGTATTGAAATGACACACAGTGTGGCCCAGCGGTTATCCGTCTGACCTGCAGGCGTTGGGCGTTTTTCTAACGCAGGGATTGTGTGCGTTCTCACAGCTCCACAGCTCTGGGTTGGAATCTTGGGGACAGCACTTACTGAGTGCAGTGTAAGCTCCTCCGGGCGGGGGTCTCATTGCCCCTCCCAGTTTCCCCTGGTCCTGGTGGAGCACTGCTCTGGTGGTCCATCGCAGAGAATGTCTGCTGAATGGACTTCAATTTCAACTTCTGGACACAAAAAGCTTTTAAAGTCTGCCATGGCCAGCAGTGTAGTGTAGCAGGCTAAGCCCCCGCCTGCGATGCAGCATCTCGTATGGGCACGGGTTCAAAACCTGGCTACTCCACTTCTGATCCAGCTCTCTGCTATGGCCTGGGAAAGCAGTAGAAGATGGCCCAAGTCCTTGGGCCCCTGTACCCACGTGAGAGACCTGGAAGAAGCTCCTGGCTCCTGGCTTCAGCCTGGCCCAGCTCTGGTCAATGCAGCCACTTGGGGAGTGAAGCAGTAGATGGAAGATCTCTCTCTCTCTTTCTCTGTAATTCTGCCTTTAGAATAAATAAAATAAAAATAAATATTAAAAAAAAAAGGAAAGTCCGCCAGACTCAGCTGTAATCATGTATCGGATAATGGCAGTTTGGTCAAGGACAGCCCACAGTACCCTCCTGAAAACCATCTAGTGACGTCACAGCAGCCCCAGTCTGTGTGAGTGCATTCCATGATGTTGGCACAACAATGCCGTGAACTAATGGTGCGTTTCTCAGAACGCTTCCCTGTCTCCGAGTGGCAGGTGACCATATTCCTCCCACAGCTCCCAACCCATGGGATTAAATCTGCAAAAGTTAAACATGGCTAATTGATTGTTACCTATCATAAAAGTAAAAAATTGCCTGTGATTTATAAGTTTTTTTAAAATCCCCAAAGACTAAGATGGAAAAGAAATGATAAAGAGAAAAGAAAGCAAAAAAAAAAAAAAAAGACAAAAACAACAACAAAACGCTGCAATCCTGCCTCTGCGGCCTCTCCGCGGCCCCTGTAGTGCATCTGCTCAGTTGCCTACTCCGCCCCTCCACTGGGGTGTGGAAAGGGCGCCTCACATGTGGCATTTCCAAAACAGAGGTCCTGGTGTTTCCCACTGCACCTGCTCTGCCTGCATCACCCCTATCTCAGTGCATTTCAGTTTCGTCCTGCACTGACTCGCACCAAACTCCATTCCTTCTTCCGCCTTCTCTCACTGTGTACCTCAGGCCGTTCTGTTGGCTTCCAGACCGGCACACCATGTCCCGAATCTGACCCCTCCTCAGCATCTCTGCGTCACCGCTCTGGAGCAAGGTGCCACCGCCGCTGGCCTGAGCACAGTCCCTGGGTCGCTGCAGGTCTCCCTGTGCCTGCCTTCGTGCCACTGCAAACTGGTCCCCACGCATCAGCCAGGGCCAGCGTTTTACAGCATATGCACACCATGCCGGTTCCATTCAGGGGAAAGCAGGGTCTGGCAATGGCCGCAAAGCTGTGCGTGATTGGTGATCTGCATCCGCCTCTGCTCTCCTCCTTAACTCGCTCAGCGCTCTGCAGCCTCACTGACTGGGTTGCTGGTCCCTGAATGCGTCAGGCATGCTTCTGCCACGGGCCCTTTGCACACCTTGCTCGGCCTGCCTAGGCCTGCTGACTCCTCCATCTTCGTCTCTCTCTTATCCTTTCTCATGGAAGTCTGCCCTGACAACCCTATGTAAAAATCCAGCCTTCCGGCTGCTGCTTACTTGGGTTTTCTGCATAGCACCAGTAGTGACTCGATCCCACAATACTTGATTGACTTGTGTTTATTACCTGTGTCCCCCAACAGGAGTGTGAGATTTTGCCCATTACAAGATTCCTAGTGTTGGCTGGTGCCGCGGCTCAGGCTAATCCTCTGCCTAGTGGCGCTGGCACCCTGGGGTTCTAGTCCCGGTCGGGGCGCCGGATTCTGTCCCGGTTGCTCCTCTTCCAGGCCAGCTCTCTGCTGTGGCCTGGGAGTACAGTGGAGGATGGCCCAGGTGCTTGGGCCCTGCACCCCATGGGAGACCAGGAGAAGCACCTGGCTCCTGCCTTCAGATCAGCGCAGCGTGCTGGCCGCGGCGGCCATTGGAGGGTGAACCAACGGTAAAGGAAGACCTTTCTCTCTGTCTCTCTCTTTCTAACTGTCCACTCTTCCTTTTAAAAAACAAACAAGCAAACAAACAAAGAAAGATTCCTAGTGCCGAGAGCAGGACCTGGGCATCCAAAAGGTGCTCCATTAATATTTGGCAAATGGAGGGAGAGGAGGATGCATCATGTGGACGTTGTGCTGCGTAAGGGGGAGGGGTGGTCAGCTGCCCCCTTTTCACTTCCATAGTGGGGCAGAACGAGTCTCCCAGGGCAGGCTGCACGACAGGCCTTCCAGCATTTACCCTGGCGTGTTTGCTGCACACCTAGCACAGGAGAGAGGGTGTCTCAGCCCATTTTCTGTTGCTGTAATGGAACACTCGATGTTGAGTCATTTATAAAGAACAGACATGTATTTCATGCAGTCCCGGAGGTTGCGAAGTCCCGGGGCCTGATGCTGGATCTGCTCAGCTTCCGGTGAGGGCCTCACACGGGGAGCAAGAAGACCTGCAGCTTTCTCCTCTTTTCATCGCGGGGCCCCACCTCATGACCTCATCTGAGTCACCCCTGAAGGTCCCACCTCCGATTCCACCCACACAATGAACCTGGGGACTGAGTTCCCAACTCATGAGGTTTTGGGAAACACACTCAAAACACGAGGGCAGCTATGTGCACATTCTGTGCTGGGAGGTTTGACAGCTACAGAACTAACAAACGGAAAGAACTTGTTTGTACCAGAGAGAGCAAAAACAGAATGTCCCAGCTCTACAGAGAGCTCTTCCGAAGCCATTAAAACAATCAGGGCTGTTAGTAGAAAAATGCACAGACCCCAAGGGCAGCAGAAGAACGAATGCAAATGTCCTCTCTGTGAAAAAGAAAGTTGGCCTGCACTAGGGAGAAAAATGGCTGATTAATGCAGTGAAGTGTTACTTATTGTGTGTCAGATAGGCAAAGATTCATAAAAACTTTAATATCTGTACTAATGAAAGTGTGGGACAAAGTGCAATCTTGAACACCCCTAGTGTGAATGGAATTGGATCAGCCCTCCTGGAGGACAATTTGACTATTAATCAAAAGACTTAAAAGCAGTTATCCCTGGTCCCGGCCTTGCGGCATAGTGGGTGGAGCCACCACTTGGGACACCTGCATCCCACGTCAGAGTGCCCGTGTGAGTCCTAGGTATTCTGCTTCCAGTCGAGCTTCCTGCTGATGCATCTTGGGAGGCAAGGGAAGATGGCTGAAGTACCTGGGCCTCTGCTGCCCATGTGGGAGACCCAGATGGAGTTCCTGGCTCCTGTCTTTGTCCTGGCCCAGCCCTGTCTGTTGCAGGCATTTGAGGAGTGAACCAGTGGGTAGAAGATCTCTCTCTCTCTCTCTCTCTCTCTCCTCTCTCTCTGCCTCTCCTCTCTCTGTGTAACTCTGACTTTCAAATAAATAAATAAATCTTAAAAAAATAAAGTAAATGAAATAAATAAATAAGTGCTTTTAAATCGTGTATCGCTTTAGCAGACTATGTGAGATGGGTTTTTGGAATGGACGGAGATTCACTTGGCTCATGGCTATGGTGGCTGGGAGGTCTAGGGTGGGGGCTGCATCTGGTGAGGTCTTCCTGGCCAAATCATCCCAGGGTGGGCGAGAGAAGGCCAGGAGAACTCCCGTGAGGAAGGGGAAATGGAAGAGTATGAATTGACCCTTTTGATCAGAAGCCCCCTCCTGTGATAAGAGCATTAACCTACTCGTGAAGGCAGAGCCCTCATGATCTCCTCACCTCTTAAAGTCCCGCCTCTCCACACCATCACTTGGCAGATTACATTTCCAGAACGTGAACCGTGGAGGACACATTCCACCCACACAGCCAGCAGCTTCACTCCTGGTTTGTCTTATTTTTTTTTAATTTAATTTAATTTTATTTTTGACAGGCAGAGTGGACAGTGAGAGAGAGAGACAGAGAGAAAGGTCTTCCTTTGCCGTTGGTTCACCCTCCAGTGGCCACCGCAGCCGGCACGCTGCGGCCGGCGCACCGCACTGATCCAATGGCAGGAGCCAGGTGCTTCTCCTGGTCTCCCATGGGGTGCAGGGCCCAAGCACTTAGGCCATCCTCCACTGCACTCTGGGGCCACAGCAGAGAGCTGGCCTGGAAGAGGGGCAACTGGGACAGAATCCAGCGCCCTGACCGGGACTAGAACCAGTGTGCTGGTGCCACAAGGCGGAGGATTAGCCTGTTGAGCCATGGCGCCAGCTTTTTTATTTTATTTTATTTTATTTTATTTATTTTTTTTGACAGGTAGAGTGGACAGTGAGAGACAGAGAGAAAGGCCTGGTTTGTCTTAAGAGAATAACTGAGAAGGGGGCCGGTGCTGTGGCTCAGCAGGTAAAGGCACTGCCTGTGATGCATGCATCCCATATGGGCACTTGTTTGAGTCCCGGCTGCTCCACGTCAGATCCAGCTCCCTGCCAGTGCACCTGGGAAAGCAACAGAAGATGGCCCAAGTGCTTAGGCCCCTGCACCCAAGTGGGAGACCCAGATGGAGTTCCTGACTCTTGGCTTCCTAGCAGTCCAGCTCCGTCCATTGTGGCCATTTTGGGAGTGAACCAGTGGATGGAAGATCTTGCTTTGTCTCTCTCTCTCTGTAACTATGCCATTCAAATAAATAAATAAATATTTTTTAAAAAAAGAAAGGACTAAACAAAGCACAAGGTAATGTATCCCGAAGTTAAATACTGTTAAATATAGTGTTATATAACCTATAGAAATGTTATTGAGATATATATTTATCAAGTTGGAAAAAATAATATTGTTATTAATATATTACTATTTCCTCCCTACTTTCTTAAAATGGAGTCCTCTTTCTTTCTTTCTTTCCCCTTCAAAGGACCCTTTGTACTACCTCCAGTTTTCCTTTTCAGAATCAGAGCGAGCTCTGTTCCTACCTACAGGAACAAAGCCCTGGCCTGGAGCGCGAGGATTCATGACACAGCCTTGGCCAACGCTCAGCTCTGGCCCCACGGCCCCATCTGCTGTGTCCCCCCAGGGGAGAGTCTCAGTCCCCATGTCCCACTGCTGGGATCTGGGTGCGCACCATACCCCGCTGCAGGATCTCTCTCCTCAGGCCCAGGGCAGAAGGCGCCTCTTCATGACCGTGTGAAGCTCCTAGGGGAGAGGTGATCTCTCAGTCACTTCACTTACATTTCTGTTACCACAGTTACTGTGCTGTAGGAGAATGTGCTCCAAAGCCATCTGGGGGGTGAACCAGCGGGTGGAAGACCTTTCTCTCTGTGTCTCGCACTGTCTGTAACTCTACCTCGCAAATAAATTAATCAAAATAAAAATCTTAAAATAAGTTAATAAACATTATCAGCAGCTTTAGGATCACAGCAAAATTGAATGGACAATTTTTATGGTTGACTTAAAAATTTTTTTGATAAATAAAAAAATTAAGTGGAAAAAAAAGAAAATTCTCATTTATCTCCTGCACACACGCACACACACACACCCTCCCCCACCATCCACATCCTGCACCACAGCGGTACATTTGTTACAGTCAAGCATGGACACAGCATTGTCAGCCAAAGCCCATGGTTTCCATTCGAATTTCCTCCTGGTTTTAGACTTTCTACGTTCAGCATCCAACAAAGGTGTAATGACAGGCATCCATTTCTGAAGTGTCTTTTTTTTTTCCTCTTTAAAGATTCATTTATTTATTTGAAAGAGTTACAGAGAGAGAGGAAGAGATGGGGTTGAGGGTGTTGAGAGAGAGAGAGAGAGAGACAGAGATTCCATCCGCTGGTTTACTTCCCAGATGGCTACAACAGCCAGTGCTGGGCCAGACTGAAGCCAGAAGCCAGGAGTCTTACCCACTTCTCCCACATGGGTGGCAGGAGCCCAAACACTTGGGCCATCTTCTGCTGCTTTTCCAGGCACATTAGCAGGGAGCTGGATTGGAAATGCAGCAGCCAAGACTCGAACCGGCACCCACATGGGATGCTGGCATTTCAGGCAGCAGCTTTCCCCGCTGCGCCACACTGTTGGCCCCTATTATTGAGTGTTTTTTATTTTTTTAAGATTTAATTTATTTTTTTATTTGAAAGAGTTACAGAGAGAGGTTTCCATCCACTGGCTTACTCCCCAAATGGCTGCAACGACCAGGAGCCCGGAGATTCCTCCGGGTCTTCTCACGTGGGTGCAGGGGCCCAAGCACTTGGTCCATCTTCTACTGCTTTCCCAGGCCATAGCAGTGAGCTGGATCGGAAGTGGAGCAGCCGGGACTTGAACTGGTATCCATTGTGGGATGCCAGCACTGCAGGCTGGAGCTAGGGCCCTAGTATTGGGTTTTAAGAGTTCTTTGTATATTTTGGAAACAGTTCTTTATAAGTCATGAATTTTTCAAAAATTCTCTCCAGTTTGTAACTTGTATTTCACTTTCTTGACCTTCTCTTTCACAAAACAGAAGTTTTAGTTTTAATCAAGTCCAGCTTATCAGTTGTTTCCTTTATGTGTCGCGCCTTTGGTATTTTATCTAAAAAGTCATCACCATACACAAGGCCGTCTAAGGTTTCTCCTACGTCATCTCCAGGAGTTTTATAGGTTTTATCTTTTACAATTAGGTTTTTATTCCCTTTGAGTTAATTTTTGTAAGAAGTATTAGCTGGGTCTATAAAGATTTATGTATTTATTTGAGAGGACACAGTGCCCTTTTTTTTTATTTTTGTGTGTCGAAGTCCAGCTGCTCCTGCACCGTCTCTCACAAAGATTATCGTCTCTCCGTGGTACCGCCTTAACTCCTTTGTCCAAGATCAGTTGCTTATATTTATATGGCTCTATTTCTGAACTCTATTCTATTCCATTGGTCTGTTGGTTGATTACGATCTTACTATCTTGATTTCTACAAATTTACACAGATGTTCCCTGGCTTACGATGGTCCAACCTGTGATTTTTCAACTTCACAATGGTGTGGAAGTGTACACATTCAGTAGAAATTGTACTTCAGGGGCCAGCATTGTGGCACCGTGGGCTGAGCCTTTGCCTGCATTCCAGCATCCCATATTAGCACCTGTTCAAGTCCTGGCTGCTCCACTTTCCATCCAGCTTCCCGCAAATGCACTCGTGGAAAACAATGGAAGATGGCTCAAGTGCTTGGGTCTCCCACGTGGGAGACCGAGATGGAGCTCCAAGCTCCTGGCTTCAGCCTGGCCTAGCCCAGGCAATTGTTGCCATTTGGGGAGAAAGCCAGCAGATAGAAGATATCTCTCTCCCTCTTTCTCTGTAACTCTGCCTTTCAAATAAATAAAATAAATCTTAAAAAAACAAAAGAAATAGTACTTCAAATTTGGAATTTTGATCTTCTCCCAGTCTAGCAATGTACTGTACTCTATGGATGCTGAGCAGTGGCAGTGAGCTAAGTTCCTATGAGCTACACAGTCACAGGGTAAACCCAGCATACTCTACAAGGCACTGTGGAAGTACACTGCAAAAGCATTTTTTCTGGACATGGGTATTCAATAATACACAATAAGCATGAGATATTTCATTCATTATTATGAAACAGGCTTTGTGTTAGGTGATTTTGTGCAACTAAGTGTTCTGCACTATTTTTTTAAAATATTTATTTATTTATTTGAAAGTCAGAGTTACACACAGAAGGAGAGGCAGAGGGAGAGTGAGAAGTCTTCCATCCACTGGTTCACTCTCCAATTGTCTGCAACAGCCAGAGCTGCGCTGATACAAACCCAGGAGCCAGGAGCTTCTTCTGGATCTCCCATGCAGGTGCAGGGGCTGAAAGACTGGGCCATCTTCTACTGCTTTCCCAAGCCATAGCAGAGAGCTGGATCAGAAGTAGAGCAGCCGAGACTAGAACTGGCACCCATATGGGATGCTGGCTCTGCAGGTGGCGGCTTTACCACCTATGCCACAGCACTGGTCCCCAATTCTGTTTCTTTTAGTCTATATTTCTAACTCAAGGTTTTTGTTTTTTGTTTTTTGTTTTTTGTTTTTTTTTCAGAGCCAGCACTCTTTTAAGGTAGGCTAAGCTGCACTATCACATTCTGCGGGCTGGGGGCATTAAATGCAATTGTGTAGTAGGATATTTTCAATATATGATGGGGTTAATCAGGCTGTAACTGCATGGTAGGCTGAGAGGCACCTGTAGTAAGCCTGGAAATGAGATGGTGTCTGCTGGCTGATTTTATTCCTCTCTTTCAATATCAAATTGGCTGTTTTGGTTCTTTGGTCTCTCCATAAACTTTAGAATTAGATTGTCAATTCCCACAAAATATTTTGCTTGGATTTTGATTAGAATTGTGTAGAATGTGCAGATCAAGTTGGTAGAATTAAATTTTTTTAAAAATTTTTTGACAGGCAGAGTTAGTGAGAGAGAGAGAGACAGAGAGAAAGGTCATCCTTTTCCATTGATTCACCCCCCAAATGGCTGCCACGGCTGGCGTGTTGCATTGATTCGAAGCCAGGAGCCAGGTGCTTCCTCCTGGTCTCCCATGCGGGTGCAGGGCCCAAGCATTTGGGCCATCCTCTACTGCACTCCCGGGCCACAGCAGAGAGCTGGACTGGAAGAGGAGCAACCGGGACAAAATCCAGCACCCCGACGGGGACTAGAAACCAGGGTGCCAGCGCCGCAGGCGGAGGATTAGCCAAGTGAGCCACGGCACTGGCCAAATTAAAATTTTTTTTTAAAGATTTATTTATTTATTTGAAAGAGTTACAGAGAGAGAGAGAGAGAGAGAGAGAGGTATTCCATCCACTGGTTCACTCCCCAGTTGGCCGCAATGGCCAGAGCTACACCCATCTGAAGCCAGGAGCCAGGAGCTTCTTCCGGGTCTCTCACATGGATGCAGGAGCCCAAGGACTTTGGTCACCTTGTAATGCTGTCCCAGGCCATAGCAGAGAGTGGGATCAGAAGTGGAGCAGCCAGGACTCAAATCGGCACCCATATGGGATGCGGGCACTGCAGGCAGTAGCTTAACCCACTACACCACAGCGCTGGCCCCAGAATTGAAATCTTGACAATGAGTCTTCCTATTCATGAACATGGACTGTCCTTGTACTTACTTCCTTTTCCATATCTCTCATCAGAGTTTTGTAGTTTTCCCCACACAGATCTTGTGCATACTTTATATTTTGTTGAATTTATGCCTAAGCATTTCATTTCTGGAGTTACTAATGTAAATGGTAATGTTATTTTAATTCCAAATTCCATTTGTATATTGCTGGCACATAAAAACATGACTTATGTACATTAGCATTATATCCTGAAACCTTAGATGGTTTAAATTTTTTTTTATATAGATGATAACGTCAGTCATTTGTAGACAGACATTTTACTTCTCTCTTTCCAATCCAATCTGTCTACTTTTTATTTCCTTTTTTTCTCTCATTTTATAGCATTAGCTAGGACCTCCAGTATGATGTTGGAAATCAGTGGTGAGAGACCACATCCTTACCTTGCTCCTCATCTTAGCAGGAAAGTTTTTAGTTTTTCTCAGTTAAATAAGGTGCTACCTGCAGGGTTTTTGTAAATGTTCTTTATCAAGTTGAGTTCTCCTCTTTTCCTGCCATTTACTAAGAGTTTTTATTGAGTGGATATTGAATTTTGCCAAATACCATTTCTGCATCTATTGATATGCCCATGTGGTTTTTCTTCTTTAACCTGCTGATGTGATGGATTACATTATATAACTGGTTTTTAAATGTTGAACCAGTCATGCATGCCTGGGATAAATCCCAGGTATTGTGGTATAATTGTTTTTATACTGCCCTAGTCCATTTTTTCATTACTTTAAATAAATTACCCAAGAGAAGCTTCTTGAGAGAGAAAGATTTGTTTCAGTTTACAGTTTGAAGGTTGCAGTTCAGGGTCTGTTGGCCCAATGGCCTGGGGTCTGTGGAGGCTGGTCACATGATGTACTAAGAAACAGACATAAGCCAGGCTGAGCCCAGACTCAAGATAACCAACCTGGGGCCAGCGCTGTAGTGCAGCAGGTTAAAGCGCTGGCCTGAAGCGCCGGCATCCCATATGAGCACCGGTTTGAGACCTAGCTGCTCCACTTCTGATCCAGCTCTCTGCTATGTCCTGGGAAAGCAATAGAAGATGGCCCAAGTCCTTGGGCCCCTGCACCTGAGTGGGAGACCTGGAAGAAGCTCCTGACTCCTGGCTTCAGATGGATGCAGCTCCGGCCATTGCAGCCAATGGAGGAGTGAACCAGCAGATGGAAGACCTCTCTCTCTTTCTCTCTGCCTCTCCTCTCTCTGTGTAACTCTGACTTTCAAATAAGTAAATCATGATAGCTTCTAATAAAAAAAAAAGATAACCAACCCTCTCAGATGACAGCCACCCTCCGACGGTGTGCCACCAATGACGGGAACCCCTTCCACCAGACGCACCTCTCACATGCCATGGTGACATCAATCTCCACCCTGAATCCATCAACCATTAACATTTTAGGACATCAGAGTTCAAACAACTGCAGGAGGGGCCAGCGTTGTGGTGTGGAAGGCTGAGCTGCTTCTTGTGAGGCCGGCAACCCATATCAGAGTGTGGGTTCGAGTCCCAGCTGCTCAGCTTCTGCTCCAGCTCCCTGCTAATGTACCTGGGAAGGCAGATGAGGATGGACCAAGTGCTTAGGCCCTGCCACCCACAAGGCCTGAATGGTGTTCTAGGCTACTGGCTTTGACCATTGTTGCCATTTGGGGAGTAGACCAACAGATAGAAGATGGCTCTGTCTCTTCCTCCCTCTCTTTCTCTCTCTCTCTAACTCTGCCTTTCAAAGTTACAGAGAGGCAGAGGCAGAGAGATTCACTCCCCAAATGGCTGCAACAGGTGCACTGGGCCGTCCAAAGCCAGGAGCCAGGAGCTTCTTCCAGGTTTCCCCCTGAGTGCAGAGGCTCAAGGACGTGAGCCATCTTCTGTTGCTTTCCCAGGCCATAGCAGAGAGATGGATTGGAAGTAGAGCAGCCAGGACTCGAACCAGTGCCCATATGGGATGCTGGCACTACAGGTAGCAGCTTTACCTGCTATGCCACAGCACCAACTCCTCAAATAATCTTTAAAAAATTTTTATGGACCAACGCTGTGGCATAGTAGGTCAATCCTCTGCCTGCAGCGCCAGCATCTCATGTGGGTACCAGTTTGAGTCCCAGCTGCTACACTTCCAATCCAGCTCCCTGCTGATGCACCTGAGAAAGCAGAAGATGGCCCAAGTGCTTGGACCTCTGCACCCACGTGGGAGACCCAGAAGAAGTTCCTGGATTCTGCCTTTGATGGGCCCAGCTCTATCCCTTGTGGCCAATTTGGGGAGTGAACCAGTGCATGGATGAAAGATCT